>JAJEJO010000559.1:0-53023 GCA_020662805.1 Glaucomys volans | reverse complement strand
CTCCCACCAGCAATGTATGAGTGTACCCTTTTCCCCACATCCTCGCCAACACCTGTTGTTGCCTGTATTTAGTTTTTGCAATATGTAGCTTTGTCTTTCCCAGGAGTTGTGTAATGCTGCTAAGTTACCTTGATTTGAGGTTGGGGTTGGGGTGAAAAGTGAAGCAGTGACTGTTTTTCCAACTGTCACAGAAAATGGTGAGAGTTATATTAATTGACCCAGTTTTTCACAGAAGCAAGTAGATTCTTATCTGTTCTAGATGGTTTTAAGTACTCTAAGCAATGAAGATTCTGTCATTTACTTAAAGAATAGATAATGAAGATGCTTTTCCAAGCATTCCATTTAAAATGCTCCTTTCCTCAAACTGTTCCTGTTTCTTTGGCTTATGTTGGTTTTTATGACACATCAAAATCTGATTTCCCTCCTTTTCCTGTAAAGAACAGGGGTATACCTCCGTAATGAACAAACAAGACAATAAAAAGGACATTATAACAGGTAAGTGTGTTTTGCAAGAGGAATTCAGTGTTTTTCAGCATCCTGATGCTCTCTCTTGTCACCCTTCCTAGGAATGGTTTAAACCAAGCACCTGAGAGGATGGCAAGTGAGTCAGCAAATTCTTACCTTCTGTCTGTGATTAAACAAGGCATGGAACTTTACACGATGTCAGAATGTATCTAGTCCCCTGACACCCACAACAATGGAGCTGTTTTTGACCTTCTCACAGTCATAACGGAGTTAGTTGAGAACTGGAAACTGTCCAGATTTTTGGGAAAACACATCCAATTTGTGATGTTACCTTTTTGTCCTTACCAAGCACATTTTTCAACAAGAAAACTAAGCTTCATAGTATATCATGCATCAAAATTTCAAAGTCATAACCCAGGAATACCACATGCCAACAATGCCAATTTGTTTGCAAGACTCCTAGAACTTCCAACAAAGAGCGTTATACTATGAATTTTAGATGTATAAATACTATTGCTAATGTGATTTGCCAATATATCCTGGCAAGGATGAGGAAGAGTGTATCCAGGGCTTCCCTACCAGCCCAGAGCCTGCAAACACTTCACCGGCTTTACTGACTTCTTGATGTCCACATAAGGAATATATTTTGACAAAGATTTCATAGAGCAAAATTCACTCTCACAATGCAACTTTTCCTAACCTCCCGCCACCATGAAAACCAGCACAGCATGAAAAGTACTAAGAATGTTATCAGAACAGAAAGGAGAAAATTTGCAATGACACCTTTGCCCCTATTGAGATGAATGACCTGAGAGCTCTCATCTAGCATCTCCCTTATTTTGGGCTTTCAGCATTTTATGATTTACTGAAAAGTTCTATGTAAAAATTTCCTTAAACTTTGTCATCACAATTATCATTACCTGAAAATATATCATTTTTACTTGTTTTTAGTGAGTCACCATTAAATGTAAACATAATGAGGACAGCTCTGGATCTTGATCCTATCACCATATACCCCAGTCCTTCAGATAGAACCTAGCACATTAAAATGGCCACAAAGTGAATTGAATGAATGAATAAATGAATGAATGACATTGTGTTATTTATTTATTTTTAGTTTTGGTACTGGTGATTGAACCCAGGGGCACTCCACCACTGAGCCATATCCCCAGGTCTATTGTTTTTATATTTTATTTAGAGACAGGGTCTCACTGAACTGCTTAGGATCTCGCTAAGTTGCTGAGGCTGGCTTTGAACTCGTGATCCTCCTGCCTCAGCCTCCCAAGTGCTGGGATTACAGGCGTGTGCCACCATGCCTGGCTTGTGTTATTCTGACATCCTGCCACCGATGTTATTGTTCATGTTCTTCCCTACATCTAATATCAGTAGATCACATTAGATCATATTTTAGAAAGTATGAATCCCATATATTGACTGGTAATTCCCAAATCCAACCTTCATGGGGATAATTTGACATGCTTTGAGGATGCAGATTCCTACCCCAAATCCTATAGATTAAAATTTAGAAGTATAAGGTTAGCACTCAAGAACCTGGATTTTTAGCAAGTATTCTGGAAGATATTGAAGTACTTTAGAAAACATGGAAAAAATGGGGAAAATGTGGAAGTGAAACAATATAGAAGTTAAAGCAGGCAGCTTTGATGAGCAAATAAGATAATACATGATGCAAGAGTGCTATAATAATGCCTTCCATGTGGGGTTGTCTTCAGAAAGCCATTACCGAAGTGGAAGATCATGTAAGGATAGTATCTGAGGTTTTCTTTGCACCCATTGTTTTTATCAAATTCATTTATTTTTCTAGGGGCAAAATTTGCAAATCTAAATGTTGCCAACATTTCATTCTTCTATAAGCTTTAGCCAATAAGAAATTAAACCATGAGGAATTTTGATCTTTGTGAGTTTTGTGCTGTTTTGATTACTTTTCAGCAAGTCCAATTTGCCCAGATCCATTTTTACAGATTTCAGTATTACCAAAGAGATTCAATTTTACAACTACTTTGCCAAACATATCAAACTTTATCATGTATAGTGTTTATTTTCATTTTTCTTTACATTCTTATTTCTTCAGATGAAATTATAAATACAATTGAAAATAAACTGTTTATATTTATTACTTGAAGTAAATAGTGTCAATAAAACAAAGAAATATAATCTGAATGACACATGAGGTTAAAACAGCCTGCTTGCAATTCTGTCATTGAACATTCGAAAAATAATTTCATGCTTACTCTGTGCCTAGTACTGTGCTAGGTCCCATAGATTCCAAACTACATAAAGTTCACCTTAAGAAGCTTATAATCTGATGGAGGAACCCAAATTATTTGGAAATAACATTGGTCCCTCCGATGCTATCCATAGGGAATTTGTTTCTAAATCCAACCCATTAGTTCAAGGCAGCCTTCTCTGTGTTTCTGTGCAACCCCCAAGTACTACTTATAATCCTGTGTTTTAATTTCAATTTTTTATGTGTGTTTCCCAGCCATGCCTCATTCCTTCTGTCCATTCATAGATAACGGAATTATCTTCCAAATCAGCCTAGAAGTTGAAGAGCTCACAGGCTGTAACACAAGGCCATCAATAAACAGAAAGAATTAAGTTTAAAATAGTTAAAACATAATTAATATTTTGAATCAAATTTTTCTAAGTTCATCCTACTAAAATTTATTTATTGTGTGACTTCTTGGAAACTTAACATGTTAATATGTTCTATTAATCATTTTCCTTTACTCAGAAGTATGTCAAAAACAGGCACCATGCTTTATTTGGATTAATTCATGATTCAACCATTTGCTGGACAATGCATAATAAAAGAATATTTCCAAGAGCAAACCAACAAAGAACACAGAAACTGGATCTGTCCTTTGCCCTCACATTTATACATCTTATGTAATAACATCAAAATTTATAAACTCCTATCACATTATCTCACTTGGATCTCACAAAGCTGTGTTATCATTCCTGTTTTACAAATGAGGAATCTGAGACCCTGTGACATGAAGTTACTTGCCCAAGATCAGGCATTGAACACAGAACTGTGACATTGACTTCTAGACCTATCTCCAAGTCCAGAATTTTCTCCACAGCACACTGCCTCTTCAGTGTATCCAAAAAAGCATTCCTCCAAGTGTGCAGACCAACAACTGCCTCAATACCAATCCTAGATATGATGGGATGTTAACAGCATTCTGGAAGCAGAAGTCACAGAGGAATCAAGAACTATGCTAATATGTAGAAGAATTAGATTTACTGCTCCTCTTGGTCCAAAATCAACATCAGATATTTAGAACTATAACCTTGAATTTCCATTTCACAGGCTCCCTGACCAGAAAAGGACAAGAGTCTAAAAGTCAAACTATATGTGAGAAAGTACCTTCCTCTCCACCACCCAGGCTGCCGGAGCCTGGATTTTTATGCTGTGGGTGGGCATGCAGGCACCTCCAGCTACAAAAGAGTCATGTTTCGGTTCTGACCACTCTGACTGCATTTGTGCTGTTTTATTTGTAACTGGCACATAAAAACTGTGTATATTTATAAGGTAACTATGCTGTTTTTTATTTATTTATTTTTTTATTTGCTTATTGATTCATTGAGGACAAATGGAGTAAAACTATGCTGTTTTTAATAGCCATTTAGAATAGCAACAAATTATCACTAACAGGGCATTGGTTCTGAAAGGATTAAGTTATTCTTAAGCAAACTATAACTTTCATTGAAAAGAAATACTAATTAACTGGCTATTAACAATCCAAAAAAATTTATCCTCTCTGATGTTCTCAATTTGCAGTGAGATAATTCTGGTCCAGAATGAACCAGAGACACCTGTTGTGGAAAATACATATCTCATCTGTGTGTATTTGTGGAATGGAAGAATACTTCAATACTACATGCATATTCCAGGTAGCTCACTTGTGTTGCAGCACAACTTATCTATGCTAAATTCTGTCCTATGCTGTTGTAAGTATTCTAAAATGTCACTTTTAAATTCTAAGTATAAGAGCCACACAGCCTACTGAATGTAGCATTGACATTGTGACTTCTCTGAAAAAAGAAGAAAATTTTAGCTGTGGGAAGTCATGGTAATGTTACTATACCAGAATTTGCAAGTTAAGCAATAAAAGCATCAAGTTCAAGTCCAAAGTGAAAACAGTGTACTATTCTGAAACTCATAGAACTAAAAAGCAACTAAAAAGACATAATTAACCAGAAAACCAGAATCGTGAGATTGTATGTGAATTAGCCTCTTGCGCTAATAGAGAACCATTTCCAAAGGATTCCTTTTTAATGCCAACTGCTCTCAGTCCCCCATAGGAAAGAAATACTCGGAGAGAAAAAAATGTGCCCTTGTCAGCAAACAATTTTAATGTAGGAAATGGAGAGATGAAAAATGGGAAGAGTTAGGGAAAAAAAAAAAAGGAGATTAAACCAGCTGGGTTGACTCTTTCTGAAGACTTGTGGTAAAGCTCTCGGTTTGGGATCTCTCTAAATAAGGACCAGAACTCTGCAGTTCTCCTATGTGCTCACGAAATCTGAAGGACCAAAAAATAAATAAAAATAAAAATAAATAAATAAATAAAATTAAAAAAAAAAGAATCCAGAAGAACAATGGTGGCTTTTTCTCATTTAACAAAACTACAGGACCTCAGACATCCAAAAGTTAAGAGGAAGAAAGAACATTATTGCAAATCATGTTTTATTACAACATGTGTTGATTTAGAGAAGCAGAATAATGTAGAAGTTAAGAAAGTGGGCTCTGGAGCCAGGCATACAAGTTCAGATCTGTTACTTACTAGCTTCAAGTTGTTCAAGGAAAAGTTGTATAACTTTGCTGTGCCTCAATTTCCTCATCTTTAAAATGGGGGAAATAGTGGCACCTACCAGAGCTGTTATTGTGTCTCTCACTGCAAAACCACTCTTATGCACTCTATTTTTCAATTCTGGAGCTGGGGCTGAAAGTCATATTTCTACTCTGCCATTCTGCTCCCTGTTGGGCTTTGCCAACAGGGATTAAGAGAGGAAGACTGAAAGGCTAGGAAAGGAAAGAAGGACTTCTTGATCTTCACATCAGTCACCCTAGCCTCTCTTTTTCATCCCACCAGTGGCAGTTAATGCCTGAAGCAGCAGCTTATTTCAGTTCATAGCTCTTCCTGCTTTCCCAGACCCAGCCTCACTGCCCACCCTGATACCAGAACCAGCTGGGCAGTGTCCTCTCTTCAAGGGACTGTTAGCTCCTTCTCCAGCCTTCTGAGCTTTGTGATTTCAACCCTCCCTCTGTTCCTCCATGCTTAAAATGTGTTAGCTGTCTCCTGTAGTGGTTCCCTCCCTGAAATTTTTGTGTTGTTTTCTGGCCTTCCAGTTTTTCAATACATGATTAAGATATATATTATCATGGTTAATACTTCTTCATATTAAATTCTCTCTGTTAAAATAATCAATGAAAAGAATAGCTACAACTTGGGAGAAATCTTTTGCAAATTATATTTCTGATAAAGAATTATATTTCTGATAAAGATATATATATATATCCAGAATATATAAAGAACACTTACAACTCAAAAATAAGACAAATAATAAGAAAATGCCCAGCATAATTTACCAAATGAGGCACAGGAATGATTGATTACCAAATGAATGACATGAAAATATGCTGTACATCGTTATTCATTTGAAATTTGAAAATTATTTTTTTTTTTATATTCCACTCCACCTTTTAATGATATGTATATACTATATCATAATCCCCTCATATTGTTTTTAATTACAGACAGGAGATCAACCATAAGTAACTGGCCTTAGAAAGTCATCTTATAAAGCAGTCTGTGAAATGCATGCAGATGAAGAGCACAGCAAAGGAATAAATTAACGTGAGTAATTTTTCATTTTTTTATAATTTAAAAGCTCTCCACCAAGATTATTAAAACATATGCTCCTGAATTTTATAACAATGCTATAATGCAAACTTATAATTAGTTGGTAGTTTTATATTAGGCTTTTGATAGAACAATGTAGAATGGTAGATGAAAAAAAGTCACATCTTCACTTTAGGAAGCAAAGCCATACATAAATAAAATATTTTTACTTTAAGCTACAGAGAAAATAGGTTGGACCACAGGTACTCAAGTTTTAGTTATCTGTATAATTGTTCCCTATATGAAGTCCTTATAATAATATGAAGATATATTTCATATTTTATTTTCCATGTACAGCCAATAATGTCTTCTTTGGTAAACAATCTTTTTTTATTTTTTTTTTATTTTTACAGACTTCATTTTTGTTCAACCATAATAAGATACCTTTACATATTAGTATGACTACAATCAAAAGAACAGATGATACCAAGTATGAACAAGAGTGTGGAGAAACTGAATTCTCACACATTGTTCATGGGAATGCAAAATGGTACATCCACTCTGGAAAACAGTCTGACAGTTTCTTTAAAAGTTAAACATAAAGCCAGGCATGGTGGCAGAGGACTATAATCCAAGGTACTTAGGAGGCTGAGGCAGAAGTCCAAGGCCAGCCTGAGAAAATTAGCAAGATCCTGTCTCAAAATAAAATGGTCTAGAGTTACACAGCACCCCTGGGTTCAACCTCCCAGTCTCAACAACAACAACAAAAAATTAACATACACTTATCATAAAGTTCAGTAATTCTAATCCTAAAAGTCTAAAAAAGAAATGAAAGCATATGTCTAAGCTTTTTTGATAATAGCCAGAACTGGAAAAAAATTCACGTCCATAAACTGTAATATTCATAAATGCAATGTGGTTTATCTATGCAATAAAATTCTATTCAGCAATGAAAATAAATGAACTTCAGATACATGTAACAACATTCATGATGATTAAAGCACTGTTAGTGAAAGATACCAAATGCAAAAGACCACATAGTGTATCATAACATTTATATGAAATGCACAGAAAAGGTAAATTCATAGGGATATAAATCAGATCAATAATTACATGAGGCTGAAGGTGGAAGAAAGTAATGACTGTGAATAGGCTCAAGGGAGTATTTTTTATGGTGGTAGACATAGTCTAAAAATTATGGTCAAGATTACACAACTCTAAATTTACTAAAAGTTATTGTTGTCTACCTGCAGTGGAAAAAAATGTGGCATATAAATTAAACTTCAAGAAAGTTGTAAGAAAATATCATGTGGTTTCTGTCTCCTGTAGGGACCCTGACTGAGACAAGCCTTATAGGGTTGCTGTAAATGTAAAAGAATACACAGAAGGTGTGTAAAACAGTGCCTGGCATGTAGTAAGTGCTGGATGTGTTCTTATTATTACTTTGTCCTACCACGAATTAAATATTATGTTATATGTGGCACAATAGTTGTCACTTAACAGGTGCTTGATAAAAATTAGTACTAGCGTAGAACAAGCTCACCATGGCCTTGTAGGAGGCTGGTTCATCCATAATGAGGTGTAAGAGCCATAGTTCTATAAGAGCCATAGTTAATAGAAACCACAGAAGTGCTGACGTTCTGTGGAAATGCTATGTAAACAAAACAAAACAAAACACACACCCACAGGTGTATACCATGTCCATGTACACCATGTCCAGAAACCAGACTGGGGCTGGCAGTGAGGGGCAGAAAAGGAAAGAAAAATATAGAGTCAGAAACAAAGAAATAAATGAGGTAAGAAGTATTGGGGAACACAAAGGAAGAGATCACAAGTTAGAAAAGTGGGCCTACATCAACCAACAATTCAGATGGTGTATGTTCACAACCATTCTGCCTTGGCCTAAGTTCTAGATTTTCTTACTAAACTAAAATCAGTCTGAAAAGCCCCAGACTGAACCTCTTTTACTTTCTCACTCTTCCTTTCAAAAAATTTGTTAAGAAGGTAGATCTCATGTTCATGTTCAAACCACAAAAACAACACAACAGAGATTAGACAGAAGGTTTTAACCACAAGGAAAGTGTTATTCAAACTCAAACTGTCCTGCTGGGAAAATAAAGTGCAGGATCCATAGCAAAGACTGCCTGGTGAGGGCTTCTAATTGAGCCCTCCTGCATTCCAGGTACACCTATCAAATCTAAATCACACACCCCACTGCTAATGAGCTGACAGCTTCACTCCATACTGCTCTCTATGGATAAATAACTAGCAAGAGCTCTGAATGTCCAATGAGAGGAGAGCTGGGTTTACGGGCAAGAAGTGGTTGCCAAAGGATACAATGACAAATTTCTAAGTGTTTCCAGGCTAAAGGTTTAAAGTTCAAAAGCACAAGGGGAAAAGGCAGCCTGGGGAAAATAGCTAACTCTGGGAAATGAACCAATCCAGAGATGAAATTTTTTCCTTGTGTTTTCAGATAAAATAGTTTTCAAAAATTTACTGTGAACTACTCCTCCCATCTAGATTCCCAGAAAATCTTCAGCAACAGCATTTTTATCCACAAGTCATGACAACTCAAAATTTTGTCTGGGCAGCCAAACCAAAACCAAACAAACCAAAACACACATGCATTCCTCCACCCCACAACACTGTGAATAGCTCCAGAGTTTCTGAGTTGGAAAATACATCCATTATGCTGATACTTTTCAAATTCAGTATTTTCAGCTGCAGCCATCAATAAGGCAGCATTCTCTCCATTCCACTTACTTAGCATCTGATGATCTGCATCCCAAAGTCATAAACACTCCATTTTATTTGACCAACAGTAATACCAGCTAATGGATAAAGCTGAATTCTCTTTTTGAATATGCAACATACCCATTTTCTAATTGAACATACTGATTTTCTAATTTTGAAATAGGAGAACATAAAAGATGTTCATTCAAGTTACAAGTTAAACATTGAACATCAGATTCCTTGTATCTGGAAATACAAGGCTGCCCTGGAATTTATAGTCCATGAAGTTTTCAGAACTCAGTCCCTAAATGGTTCTCTCTGATGATCAAATGCATTACTCATATGCATGCAGTAAAGGTAGACACCTTACAGAACCTCTCAAAAGTTAGGACTGTCTCTCTACTATTTAGGCATCAGAACCTTGCTAAATCCACCCCAATATAATTCATCCGCAAAGTTCATAGCAAACTAAACCATATCTCGGATAAGACTTAGTAGCAGGGTAATGGAGCAAGAGGGCCCCATGAAGTCCAGACTTCATTATGCTTAGGAAACATGCTTCAGGACATTCACAAGAGAGCTCTGGAGAATTATCATAAATATGTAATTAACAATCATCCACACTGGCAAAATAAATGGGGGAAAAAAACCTACATTCAGCCAGGCTGGCTGGATGATTTATTTGTTTTTTCTTTCCGGGCTATCATTCAAAATTCAGCAATCCATACACAAATGGAATACCCCATCTCTAATACAAATTAGCTGATTTCTCATTTCTGTTTCATTTTCTCCATATTATATTTAATCTCTAGGAATGACCCTCAAAGCCATGACATATATATGAAAATATATTCATACAGGCAAGCAGGAGGATAGAATTTTCTGTTAGGATGATGGCAGAAGCCCCTTCCTGGGAAAGTAGGAGGTGCAGCTGGTTATCACTTTGAAAATTACCCCTTATTTGTGGAGTTGGACATTGACAGAGGAAAGGGATGCCCTTGATGGGGTGCTTGGCAAAAGAAAATTAGGTCCCCTGCTCCGATGTCGACAAGACTTTGCACGTACTAACCTTGTTTACAGCCTGATCATTTCAGAGCTTTCTTCCTTACTCTCTTTTGCCGTCATCCTGGATGATATTCAGTTTAATTTGCAGGAGTTGTTAGGCATGCAGTCTGTGCCTCATGCTAATGGCTGGAATACCAAAACAAAGGGGACCCTGGTCTTGTGCTTAAGGTGCCCACGGTTTAGCACTTTTCTCCCGCTTCAACATCCTCAAAAAGCAAATGTTAAGCCCTGCTTCATTTCAATTACTCACAGGTCTCAGCAGCTCTTGGGCCACATCCTTGCTGAGTACAGTTTTCCTTTCAGTGTTCCCTGAATGTCCTGAACTTCCTTTCCTTCCTGCTTTCCCACACTCTTATATCAAGAGAACTTTTTCTGCTCTTTCACAAAAATCACAGGGCACCTCAAACTTTTCTGTTTTCCTCTCAAGCCAAGTTGCCATGAGAGAGGAAGGGCAAGATCATTCCAACATGGCTTGGTCTTAAATTTCTTCTCCCTCATTCCTCATTCTGGTGTGTCAAATTATATAAATGTGCCATGCCGAATATTCCACTACAATCCCTCCTGTTCAACTTCATATGAGTCCTCACTGGGCTCCAAAATGTTTGTATTGCCCTTTGGTAACCAAATCCCTTTCTCGATCTGCTAGTTCTAAACGTTTCCTCCCTGCCTGCACATTCTAGGCAGATGACCAAGCTGCCTGAAGCTTTTCATCTTCTTGACATTACATCCTCCTTCTCACTACCTTACAAGTGTCTCCACACACTGTGTCCTCATTCTACTCTGACCTAGAAGGAAAAGCACCCCCACCCTTTAGGATGGTGTTTTCCACAAGGTCTCTTCATTTCCTACCTCTTTCTCAACCTTGTTATGTCAGAAACTCTTTCTCCTGCCCCTTCAGTATCTCCCACAAATGACTCCTTCTAAGTCCAGATATTATAAAGTCTCTTATTGACTAAAAAAGAAATTTCTCCATCCTGCTGTCTGACAAACCCTCCCCCCACACTTTTTTTTTCTCTCATCTCCATTTTTATACCTAAAATCGTCTCTAGTTTCATTGTACTTCAGGTGAAGAAAGCAAATTAAATGCCCTGATCATGGTTACACACTTGGTTCATGGCAGAGTGGACAGAAACACAAGGATGCATGCAGCAGGGTTTCACCCCAGTACAACACCTTCCTCATGACAACCTGTCCTTTTCTCCAACACCTAAATCTAATCCCGGCCATTCCACACCATCCTCCAACCTTCAAACTTGCTTCCAAGGCAAGAGTAGGATTTTGGTAGAAGAGCTGGGTTCTTTGAACTCATGAAAAGGGCAAAGCAGACAAGAAAATCTATGATCTACTCCCAGCCTTGTAGTTATTTGATCAAAGCCATTTTTCTTTTCAAAGTGCCTTTTCCAAATGTTTGCATGTGCAGGCACGTGCTAATGGTTGATGTTCCTTTTATATTTACTCTGGTTGTGTTTCAGCTCATGGGGAAAACATAACCCACAACAAAAAACGTTGCTAGAGCACATGCTGAAAAGGACAATTACTAATAAACAAGTCCCCCTCCACAGCCTACTGTAATGTCATCTAATTGTGCCCATAGCCAAAGGCTCCCATGACATGTTCAAGATGAAATCTTATGGTAATAACTGCACATTTTCCTCCTCTGTCTCTCATGACATCTAGGAAATGGCTGAATCTTAAGATTAACTTTGGATGGCTGATTATAGGGTGGGAATTTTTACTGTGCCCCCTCATTATTATTATTCCATTGCTAATATTCAAATATAGGAAGCTGCAGCTGCAGCACTTAGCCACTCTGAATTTTCATGAGGCCACATAGGAAAGTCAACATTTGAATTAAATATATTCCAAGCCATAGTGATCTGCTTAATAGCTTAAACTTGTTAACCTATTAACAAGAAAAGGAGGAAGCTTGTAAAAATGAATTAAATCAAGCCTACTCTGGGAGACTCTATTACTATTCACCAATATTCAGTATTCTTCCTGCTTTTTCAATGAAATGTGAATAGAAATGGCAATTCACCCCTGGGTAAAAGCTTTGCTAGGCCTCCTTCACTCTGCCATGTCAGGTTGCAATGCTCCAGATGATAGGGTCTGAACTAAGATAAGTGAAGTATTCACTCCCAAGGTCATGTAAATTCAAGGTTGGCTTTTACACAACAGTGAGAGTAATATCAAAGGTGCCTTACTAATCTCAACCTGGAGCTGGCACCACCAGACTATGTCTATGCCATTAGCCTAGATCTCCTGGTGAGCATCATACTTACACAGAGCCACTCTGTCAACCACTTGATCCCTGTAGGGAGAGAAGCTGTGATTAAACCACTAAGACCTGATAGGTTACTTGTTATTGCAGTAGAATCTCCCAACATACACCTATATTCCCAACATAAAAATTAGTAACAATTTAAAAATTTAGAAACCACTGACTGAGGAAGAGGCATTCTTACACAGCATAGCATGGGCTTTGCTGTCAGGTGGATCTGAATCTGGAACCTGGGCCCAACACTTACTAGTTAAGTTACTTTACATAGTTTATACTCAAATCCCCAGTCTCCTGTCCATACAATGTAACTAAAGATACCTTGCCTGATGGCTTTCAGAATTAAATGCAAGTACTTAGGCAGAGCTCCTGGCACAATGTATGATCTCAAAACCTGCCAGTGGGCTATTTTTGTTACATAATGAGTTAACTAATTCCACTCCTTAGCAAGGACCATCTGAGACTTATTTCACACAGTACCTCATAGGTTCCCAGCAAATGGAGCCCTAGTTGCCCTTTTCTGGCTTTTCCTCTTTACTCTCCTACTCTGCCTACTTTCTCACTTCTGGTTCCGGGGAGCACCCCCGCTATAAACTACCTGCAATCAGGTCCTTGTCTCAGCCTCTGAGGAACACCCAGAATAGAGCAGCATTTCTGGGAATAAGAAAACTTGACAAGGCATGAAGTTTTCGAGGCAACCACACAACTCTGTCCTTGTAACACAAAAGCCGTCTTAGACAAATGCATAAATGAATGGGTGTGGCTGGGTCCAATGAAACTTTATTTATGGATACTGAAACTTGACAAAGCTCAGGACCATTCCAGCATCACTTATGTTCATACTCCCTAATTTCTGGAGAGCCCAGGTGTTGGTTTGGTTGTGTGATATAAAGCCAATCCTTTAAAGGAGGGGGTCCCAAAGTGATTTCTGACCAATGATCACAGTTATTCTTATAGCATCAAATCTTAAGAAAGAAGAAAATTTTCCTTTTCTTAATAGAGACAGATTTACATATCTTGAAATCACAATGATCTATCCCTTATTCCTCAATTACCTTATCCCTAACCTCTTACTACTTTGGCCCCATTACAAACATGCACTTAATCATCAAATCTAAATTATTTTCATATAAACCTATGATTTTGTGAGAGATCAAAGATGTCTAATAATAATGTCTTATATTTATGTAATGCCTTTCCTGAAGAAACACAAAATGCTGCCTATATATTATCTTATTAATCCCTGGAGCAGTCTTTGCAGTTTCACAGGAGCAAGAGCTGCTATGACCTACCCCACCTTTCCCCTTCACTCTCACTCTGAGATGGAAGAGTTCAAAAGCAATTTAAAAATTAAAGCTTCTTTACCAAAATCCATTATGAGAGATTTTCCAGATGCTATTTAGAATGTACCTTCACAATGTACAACAATTATTTCAGGCCCTTCACACCAACAAAAATCAATAGGAATCTATAAATATAATCAAAATACCTTGCTTGAAGCCTCCTGAAACAGTGGAAACAATGTTAATCTGTTTTCTCATCAGTCTTAAAAGGGGATGACAGTACTCCAGTGGCTGGCAAACTTTTCTTGCATAGATTGGGGTAGTAAATATTTTAGGCTTAGTGGGCATGCAGTTTTTGAGGCAACCACACAACTCTGTCTTTGTAACACAAAGCAGTCTTAGACAAATGCATAAATGAATGGGTATGGCGGGGTCCAATGAAACTTTACTGATAGATACAGAATTTGAATTCTATATCATTTTCATTTGCTATGAAATATTCTTCTGAATTTTGACCAATAAAAAATGTAAGAATCATTCTTAGCTCAGTTTTTGTAGACTCACACAAATGCAGGTCACAAAAGGGATCTGTCCTGTCAGCTATAGCTTGCTGATCCCTGGCCTAGAGACCACATTAGGGATTTTTAATTCTTCAGAGCAGTGATCTCCCTATTTCCACTCTCCTCTTAAGTCTTTCTCCAAACTGTTTTCATCTTGGGCAAAAACATATGTCAATGTGTGTGTGTGTGTGTGTGTGTGTGTGTGTGTGTGCGCGCGCGCGCTCATGCATACACGCACACAAGAAAGCAATTACTTATAAAAATGGAACATCAAAACCTAACTGCCCCAACCCACTATTGAAATCAACACCTCCCTAAGCTGAAAATATAATGGCTAGAGAGCCTGGGCTTTTTTCATCAATATGTCTGTCTCTCCACGTATATTTCAGGGGCTGGCTGGCTCACCCTAAAGCAAACACAGAAATAGGAAACTCATCTTCAAGTCCAGTTAGCTCCTCCCTGGCCTCTTATTTCACCTGCCCAGACTCCTCCCTCTGGTCCTCCCATTCTCTGAGATGCACCTCGATGCCTTTACCCAGTTAGTTCATTAAGGACTCATTAAGGTCTTACTCTATATAAGGTTCTGTGCCAGGCATAATAAAGCACAGCAAGGGTGACTACAGATGTATGGGCAGGTGTACAGCATCACAGGGGAAGTGTAGGCAACTGCAGAACCTGAAAAGCTGGAATGCAAAGTTCCAAGGAGAAGGTTACACTTAAACAGTTTTCAGAGAAAATGGAAACTCTTCAGGCAAATTACCTTCTATTGATCAGCTTCCCAGGATCACTCACCTAGTTCCTTTAAAACTTTAGGTGTCCTATGGCCTACTGTGTGGTGACTAACTCTGTGGCTAACCATTCTGCAAGTCCTTGTCAGTGTGGTACAGTGAAAAGTGGCAGGGTTTGAGGATCAGATTGTTGGAGGTTTAAAGCCACTCTGCCTCTTACTTTTTGGACAAGTTGCTCTCCTTCTCAATGTCAGTTTTATGACATGACACATATTGCATAAAACTGTTGGAAACAAAATAACATCTATATGGAGTGCCTGGCATATCTTATATAATCAACATACCAAATCATACTCAGAAATAATTGCTTTACAATAAGTGTCCTTAAGACACAATCTAGCCTGAATAGAGGGCTCTAAGGGTGGCCTTTTAATACTCTGCTCAGCCACTGGTGGATGCAGCTGGGCAGAATTCTTCTTCTCATAAAAAAATCAAAGCTTTTCCTGGGCCCCTATGTAGGACTCAGGAATATGAATAAGTCAAAAGATATCCAAGATGGCTGAGTTGACCGATTCAGTTTTGTGGAAAGGACCACACTAAACTGTACTTAGCATTTTACATTTTTATTAACTCATTTGGGTTTGGAACATACATGCCTCAAAAAAGTTAATCCTATTAGGCACTGTTTTTTTAACGACTGAAATCAGTTAACAATGACATGATAATTAATAATAATTTTTAAGTTTCATTTTTCACTTGTAAAATGACATAGATGACCAAGCTAGGACCTTCCATAAGTTCTTTCAGTTGTCTAAAGTTCCACTTATGCCAGTAAACAAATTTCTGCTTAGTGGCTTCAAATGCTTAATATGGCTTCCTTCTAGAGGAGACAAAAATATTCCCAAGGATAAATCTCTGCACTGAGGGCATTAAACATGGAATGTGTTGTTTCCAGTTGGAAGAAAGAAGAATTGGCACAAATGGGACATGCAGAGACTGCCCCTCTCCATGCAGCTCTGCACATATGCCCTGTGCAGCCTCGTCCAGGGTTAGGTCCATTATACTCCCTGCCTCCAGGGCACTGCTGGAACTCATTTTCTTGGTGATCCATAACTCTACCTGGGAATTCATCTATGTCTGTCAGTAGCAACAAATTTGAAAAACATTTCTCCAAACTGTCACCACTGCAAAAGGATCATTGTGCTGACATCCACCATACACAGAGCAAGAGCTTGTGATATCCACAAAGGAAAGGATCCACATATCACAGCTTTCAATAAAGAGCAAGACTGAAAAGAATTTATTGAGAAGAAAACAGACACACCAGTAAAATAGTCCCAGGAACCCAAGTACAACAGCCCAGCTAAATCTCAGTTTCCTTTCTGACAGGCAAGAGATTCATGATCATCCTCTCAATTGGCATGCTTTGAACAAAAGCCTCTTGTATTTGAGGATCTCCATCACCAACTCTGTGAAAGTCATCTGGTCCTGCCTTACCTATATTATTTGATATGCTGTCAAGTTGCTTAAGTCAAAACTGCCTGTGGCCTCACATTATAAGCTGGACATTCAGAAAAACAGGCTTGAACAATGCCCATCTCAACTGTGTAAGAGACTGAGGTTGACACTTGTCAAGAAGCAGCAGAATTCCTTGCTTAAAAAAAAAAAAAAGATAAACATACTAATTGGGCACTTTTAAATTATACCCTACCTACCTGCAGTGACAAATATACTCCAATTTTGGGCCTACTGCAGTCAAACCAAATAAAAATGTGATTCTTTTACTGTGACAAAAATAGAAATCACACAAAATTTATATTTTAATCATTTTAAAGTGTGCAATTTGATGGCATTAAGTAATTCACAATATTTTGCAGCCATCACCACTATCCAGTTCCAGAACTTTTAGTCATCCTTAAATGGAAACATTATGCTCATTAAGTAGTCACTTTGTATTCTCCCTTGCCCCAACCCCTGGACACCACAAATCTGCTGTGGATTTGTCTATTCTAGATTTTTTTTTCACATAAATAGATTCCTATAGCTTTTGACCTTTTGTGTCTTTGATTAGTTCTCCTATGTCGTTGCTAACGGCTGTCTGGTCCCATTGCATATATTACCTCCCTTGATCTCTCAACACTGGGGCTGTCTATGGGCATATGATGGTCTATTTTGTGTGTCAATGTGGCTAGACAATAGCTTCAGTTATTCAATCAAACATTAACCTAGGTGGTGCAAAATCTAGGTATTTTATAGATGTTATTCAAGTCTATAATCAGTTGTAAAGCCTTAAAAGCAGAACTGAGGCTCCACTGAAGATGAACAAGAAAGACTGCCCGTGGACAGCAGCTTCAGCTCATGCCTAAGAGTTCCAGTCTGCCTCTCTGACAGCCTGCCCTGTGGATTTCAGACTTATCCAGTCAGTCTTCACAATAGTGTAAGCTGATTCCTTGCACTACATCTCTTAATATGTATCTTCTGTTGATTTGGTTTCCCTGGTTGAACCCCGATAAAGGAAGGGAAAGGAGGCCGAAATACATAATATGTCGATTTTTCTAGCCTATTGGAGTTGTCTACCCCAAAACTATCACTTACAAGGTATAAAGATGTTCTGTCTTAAACTGATATTTTAAATAGTTGTTTTCCCAGATGCTCCAAGTTAACTATTAGCTGCCATTAAATGTATGAAAATGGCTTGGCTCTCTCCTGGATTCAGATTTATATGTGCCAACCTACAGCACCTGCCAATATCACACATGACATTTCAAGGAAGCAAAGACCCTTTCACAGCTCTGAAGCTACTCTGAATTATCTTCACAAAGCCATAAGACCCTGGAGCAAGAATATGGAGATGAATTTACTATTCAGCTCTTTATGCTTAGTTCAGTACACAAGGAATTCTGTCTGCATAAAGCCAATTGAGTTCCCTCCAAGGGAATAACCTAGCGTGATTTTTTTTCCAGGTCATTTATGCCCATGGAAATCCAACTCATCCTTAAAAGTTTAGCTCAAATATGGTCTAGACAGGCGTGGTGGTGCACGCCTGTAATCCCAGCACTTGGGAGGCTGAGGCAGGAGGATCACAAGGTCAAAGCCAACCTCAGCAACTTAGTGAGGACATAAGCAACTCAGTGATACCCTGTCTCTAAATAAAATACAATTTAGGGCTGGGGATGCGGCTCAGTGGTCAAGTGCCCCTGGCCCCTGGGTTCAATCTCCAGTACCAAAAAAAAAAAAAAAAAAAAAGATGGTCTACATAGTAGTTCATCCCAAGTCCCAAATTAAGTGTGAAGTCCTCCCATTGAACTATAACCCTATGTATCTTATACTCTCCCTATCTCCAGATCTATTAAAGCTAAGGGAAAATGCTTGCCTGCTGTAGCTGCCATGGTCAGAATGAAACTGTTCCCAGATATGACATAAAATGGAGGGATTCAGAAGATGAAGTAAGGATGACTCCAGGACCACACGTCTTACCTTTCTGGAGTCTAGATGATTCCTCTCCATTATGTACTTCTCAAACAGTTCCTCACCTAATCTGAAGGTTAAATTTAAGGGAACCCCTTTAGCTGGTCATATATTCAGGGGCAGTCTGTAGTGGACACCGAGTAGTGGAGGAAACAAAGAAGAGGGTTCTTTCATTTAGTCTCCTAGAGTCTAAATTCTGTCCCTTTCTTATTATCTCCCCTGGGCTGAGCAAGCCTGAAAATGTAACTGTAAGTGACAAGCAACACATTTTTCATGTGTTTGTTACAGCATGTTTCCTTCTCTTACAAAAGCTCTATCCTAACATCATCATTTTACTGATGATGCATTTGTTCTGTAATCTTTCACCCTGGCTTTGTTATTACTACATACCATACTGCATATCATCATCTCACAATTTGGTACATTGTATCATATACTATATCAATAATATCAAGATGAAAATTTACCTTCCTATATCATATACTTTCTAAAATGAGAGGGTAAGCCGGCTTTTCCTTTCTAGGAAAATACACTAATTAATTCTTACAGCAGATTATCCAAACAGATTCAGATTGTTTTTACCAGTTTGTCTTAAGCAGATGCTAATGAAGAAGGAGGCTTTGCTACTAATTTCAGGTCCAAGAAATGTCTTACATTTACTTAAAATACACCACAGATATTTCTGAGGATGAGTCTGTAGAAGCTTTTATTGGCAGGGATGGGGGACAGTGTTTACAGTGGAGGGGAGCTTAATATTTAAAACAGGTAATTTCAACTTTTTATAAGCTTGATTCCCCTTGTTTAGAAATTGTTGCAAATAGGAGGCTGACCTATAGTTGCAAAGATATACTAAACATGAAGTGGGCACTTAAAAGCATCAACAGATGAATAACCAGACAATACGCGATTGTTAACTGAGTCTAAACGTGACTCCTAAAAGCCAACTAAAAGCTAAGTTTCAACTTACTCTAGTGGTAGCAGAGAGTATGGGTCAGAGGAAGCCAGAATTCATCAGGGCACTTCCGCATTCACTGACTACAGCTACAGAACCATGTTGGTTCTCACAGCCCATCTTAGAAGAGATCCCGACAATCTGAAATGCATAAAACCCAAGAGCCCAGTGTAACAAAGTAAAAGAACGATGTCACATGACCACAGGAAATGGAGATATTGAAGACAAAGAAGAAGACTACATGAATGGTGTGACTACATCCGTGTGCATCCAGAGAAATGAAAAGTTGCACCCCATTTGTGTACAATGAATCAAAATATATTCTGCTATCATGTATATCTAAATAGAACAAACAATTAAAAAATAAAAATAAAAACAAACAAACAAAAACAACAACAACAAAAATACAAAAAAGAGAAGACAGGGGAAAGAGAAACTTAAGAAATCAAGAATCTTTTCAGAATGACTACTCATAAAGACAGATCACATACTTATATGTGGCCATTGTAAGCAATGAAACAGAATGGAGACTGCAGAAGTGAATACATGGATCTATAGCCAACTGATCTTTCACAGAGGTGGTAAGAATGAGCATTGAAGAAAGCATCTCTTTAATAAACTGCTACCTCTAACCAATTACAAAAATTAACACAAAATTAATTAAAGACTTAAATGTAAGATGTAAATGTAAATGTAAGATGTGAAACTATTAGAAAAAAACATAAGGTGAATGCTCCGGGACATTGGAATGAGAAAAGATTTTGTTTGGACAAGATCCCAAAAGCACAGGAAACAAAAACAAAAACAGACAAATGGAATTACATCAAACTAAAAAGTTTCTGCCCAGCAAAAAAACAAGAGTGAAAAGACAACCAACAAAATGCGAAAAGATATTTGCAAACTATGCATCTGAAAAGGAGTTAATATTGAGAATGTATAAGAAACTAAATATAAAACAAAAACCCAAAAGCCCAACGAAAAATGAGCAATAAATAGACATTTCTCAAAAGAAGACATAAAGATGGCCAGCAGATATATGAAAAATGTTGCACTGGTGATCAGGAAAATGCAAATCAAAACCACAATGAGATATTACCTCACTCTAGTAACAATGACTATTATCAAAAAGATAAAAGATAACAAGTGCTGATGAGGATGTAGAGAAAAGGAAATTTTTGCTCGCCATTGGTAGGAATGTAAATTAATGTAATCATTGTAATATAATCCATTGATTAGAATAATCATGGAAAACCCTATGGTGGGTCCTCAAAAAATTGAAAATAGAATGACCATATGGTCTAACAATTCCACTGGTGAGTATACTCCCAAAGGAATATACTGACTTGCGTTATATTTTAGTTGGACGGTGCTGGTGTAGAGCAATGGGCAGAGCCTGATCATGACTTCAGTGCCCTAAACTAGAGATCAGGGTAGCAATGGAAAAAGTTCAATTAACAAGCATATAAAGAAGTGAGTTTTAAAAACCATTAATAATTTTTAAAAATTCAAATTAAACCAAACTTACACATCGGATTGGCCAAAATGAGAAAATAGGAAGTGCCAGTGGAGATGAAGGGATATAAGAGCACTCCTGCACTGCTGGTGAATGTGCCAGGTTGGACAGCAGCAAACTGGCCCAACACAGTCCAAGTTAGCATATGTGTGTGCTATGAGCTAGCAATTTCCAAACAGTCCCACACAGGTTCAAGATGTGCACAGGATGTTCACTGCAGGGTTACTGGGCGTGGTGGAGATCTAGAGGCAATCTAGGCATCTGTCACAGGGCAGTGGACAGATGAAATGTGGCAGCTGTAACCTGGAGTACTGTGCAGCCATCAGCAACAACAGACCATAGGGACATACAGCCATTTCAATGGATCGTCAAAACCCCGTGCTGTGAAGAGACATTTTAAAAAATGAATAAGTGGATAATAAAGAGAAAAAAATCTACAGCAGAATAATTTATTGAAATACAAAATAACAGGAATACAAAAAAAAAGAAAGTTTATTTTTTCTACAAGAATCCATGTAAATAGAAGGGTACACAATAGACTCATTACAGTGGTTTGGCAGTAGGTGAGGAAGCCAATGAAATGGAAATGAGAAAATAAGGAGAAAAGGGACTAAGTAGAAAAAAACATTAAAGAAGAGAAACACAGAATCAAGCCTTACTTTTTCACTTACCAGGTGGGTGGCTCTGAACAAATCACATACCGTCTCTGAGCTGCAGTTACATCAGCAAATAGCAACATCGAAGGAGTATATTAAGAAAACTAACAAAAACAGCATGGTATTGGTACCAAAATAGACAGGTAAATCAATGGTACAGAATAGAGGACACAGAGACAAACCCAAAAGTACAGGTATCTCATACTTGACAAAGGAGGCAAAAACATGCAATGGAGAAAAGACAGCCTCTTCAACAAATGGTGCTGGGAAAACTGGAAATCCATATGCAGCAAAATGAAACTAAACCCATATCTCTCACCCTGTACAAAACTCAACTCAAAGTGGATCAAGGACCTAGAAATCAGACCAGAGACTCTGCACCTAATAGAAGAGAAAATAGGTCCAAATCTTCATCATGTTGGCCTAGGACCAGATTTCCTTAACATGACTCCCAAAGCGCAAGAAATAAAAGCACGAATCAATGATTGGGATAGAGTGAAACTAAAAAGCTTCTTCTCAGCAAAGGAAACAATCAGCAATGTGAAGAGAGAGCCTTCAGAGTGGGAGAAAATCTTTGCCACACACACTTCGGACAGAGCACTAATCTCCAGAATCTACCAAGTACTCAAAAATCTTTACACCACGAACACCAATAACCCAATCAATAAATGGGCCAAGGAAATGAACAGACACTTTACAGAGGAAGATCTACAAGCAATCAACAGATTTATGAAAAAATGTTCAACATCACTCGTTATAAGAGAAATGCAAATCAAAACCACCTTAAGATTTCATCTTACCCCAATTAGAATGTCTTTCATCAAGAACACAGGCAACAACAGGTGTTGGCGAGGATGTGGGGAAAAGGGTACACTCATACATTGCTGGTGGGAGTGCAAGTTGGTGCAGCCACTCTGAAAAGCAGTGTGGAGATTCCTTAGAAAACTTGGAATGGATCCACCATTTGACCCTGCTATCCCACTCCTTGGCTTATACCCAAAGGACTTAAAATCAGATTGCCTCAGTGATGCAGCCACATCAATGTTCATAGCTGCTCAATTCACAATAGCTAGATTATGGAATCAACCTAGATGCCCTTCAGTAGATGAATGGATAAAGAAACTGTGGTATATATACACAATGGAATATTACTCAGCCATAAAGAAGAATAAAATTATGGTATTTGTAGGTAAATGGATGATGTTGGAAACTGTTATGCTAAGTGAGATCGGCCAATCCCAAAAATCCAAAAGCCGAATGGTCTCTCTGCTAAATGAATGATGATGCATAATGTGGGGGGGAAAGATGGCAAGAATGGAGGAAAGATAGCTAGCATAGAGGGAAGGGAGGGGTGGGGGCGGGTGGGGGTAAAATTAATAACAGAGTGTGTGACAGATACCATTGCCCTGTGTACATGCATGAAAGCACAGATGGTGTGACTCTACTTTGTGTACAACCCTTGAAACAATAGCTGTACTCCATTTGTGTTCAATGAATCAATAAGTAAATAAAAAAAAAAGAAAATTAAAGGTGCTGTGCATAAAGTAACCAGCACTATGCTAGTATATTCCAGGACTCCTAAAACAGAAATGGCTAATAGCACTTGGGGTTTATGTAGGTTTGCTCATCCTTTGAAGCACATCCTTTCTGCCCTATTAGGCACTAATACTCAAAGCTTATTTAACTCCAGATTAATAGGGTATTGATAAAGGTAGTTATAAAGAATTACTCTCGTATAGAAATTATTCTCACTGCAAATACCTCTTCTATCCAGAATCTACTGTCTTTATTTATATACAAAAAAAGATCAGTGTTTCTTTCAGGAACACAGACCCAAATCAAGGCTTGAGGAAACATAAGTTAAAAGGACTTATGTAATGCAATAACAGAATATTAATAAGTTTGAGAAAATTATGATCCCTTGCATATATTACTCTCATCATTTAATCTCATCTGACATCACACCATGGCAGCAAGTGTACCTAATTTATTGCTGTTCTGTGCAGCTGCCTATAAGGACAGAGAGTGTTAAAACGTGAATTTGTCCAACATTAATTGCTGATAAATTTCTTATACTTCCTCATAAGCTAGTCTATAGCATACTGGCTATTTTTTTAATAGCCAGTCAGGGATTTAATGTTCCCTCACAAATACATTACAAACAAAAATCAGTAAATTTCAGCCTCTTTGGAGCCTCTGTGAGCCATCCAGACCTGCAGAGGGAAAATAGCTTTTCTGGGTAGCCCTCACAGGCTCCCCGCTGAAATCAGGCACTTACCCAGGGCAGTTGGAGACTCACTCAATCTCAGCTGCCAACTTCTGAGTTTTTCTGGATCTTTTTAAATGGAGTTGGGAAGCCCTGACTGTTACTGGAAGAGTGGCCAAAAACTCATGGCTGGATCTACTTGGACCCTACTCACACTCACTGGCCAGAATACTGGACTGGAGACTTGGGGCTAGAGCCACATAATCTATCTCATACTGAGGGAAAGGTATGGTGAAACTTCTCCCCTGGGAGAAACAGGCTTATTGTCCTCTGCCTGAGGCCTTTCATTTAGACCACAAAATGCCGTGGTGTCATCTCAACAGTGTCCAGTACAGTGTTTTAAGAGGTTTTTAGGATCAGGAACTCCAATTTGCAGGATGAATTAGGAGCATCAGAGGAAGGAGCAGGGCTCAACAAAGGAGATGTGCATAGGGTATGAGCTGTCCAGGATATAGACTGGAGCTAGAAAACAGAGGTGGCCTGCAATAAGGTAGAATATGATGTACTGAGGCAAGACATGCTTAGGAAAAGCAGAGAAAGGGGATTAGAGTGTTGAGAATAATAATGATAAGAGCTAATATGTATGGAGTTCTTACATACTTGGTTCTATTCTAAGGTATTTATATGTAGAAGTACTTTATGTGTAAAATGTTTGGAATATAAATATAAAAGCAATACTTTATATGTATTAAGTCATTTTCTCCTTGCAATTAAGAGAAGGGAGGGGCTGGGTGGTGGGTGTAGTAGAGTGCTCGCCTATATGAGCACTATATATGAGGCACTGGGTTCGATCCTCAGCACTATATTAAATAATCAAATAAATAAATAAACAAATAAACAAAGGTATTGTATCCATCTATAACTAAAAAAAATTTTTTTAAAGAGAAGGGAATAGTCGTCTAGTTGTACTAGATCATAAGAGAGAGATGAAGAACATGGGCTTGTACTTAACAGGATGTAGAGATCAAGAGAGGAACAGTGTGAGGGAGGGTGCCATGGAAATTCCTGGGTATTGTCATAAGAATCAAATCTTTCCTAATACTCAGAAGCTGAATTTATCTTTATGGGATGTCAATGTATTGTGCCCTCTTGAAAATTTTAAATTTGCTCAAAGACTTGGGATTCTATATTTAGTCAAACTATTAACAATGAAAAATTAAATTTATAAGAATGACTCTAGAAGTAAAATTTTAGACAGTGCTATGGTTTCTTTCATATTAATTTTCTTCTATAATAATTTATCAGCTTGGCTTTACATATCATAACTTCTGATCTGGTAGATTCACCTCTGTTTATTGGGTGGGGGAGGGAGAATCATGAAGGACAGAAAGACTTTTCAAACAAATACGATCCTCCAAATTATTCAAGTCAAGGGTAATCACAGAAGGGTACTAAGATCTGTGTTGCTAAACTTGTGTTCCCAAGTTTGCAAACTATAAAATCCAATATATATTGTATAAATGAATAAAATGGGCTCTGATGACCCAAAGGAAGATGCATCAGACCTGGGAAAGAAAGTGGACATTAGACCAAGAGTGACAAAGCCTACACAGATGAGGTCTGACATCAGGAAGAGAAGGGATTTCTTTGGATTTTTTCATTTATGGGGTACTAAAAATTAACTAAACTGATTGATATCTTGAGATCTGCTTTGAGGCCTTTGCACTTTGGGTTTCCATTGCCTGGCATGCTCCTCTCTTTGTGTCTTTCTTTCCTCGGGTCTCTTCTTAAATGGTGCCTTATCAAAGAGACCTTTACATCAGTACCCTCATCACCATCTTTACCCTGACCATCTTTACCCTTTCTTCATGGCACTTATCATCTGATAGGTTATGTAGTTACTTATTTGCCTGTGTCTGTCTGCTCCAGATAAAATATAAACTCTGTGGGGTTAGAGAAGCCATCTGTTTGGTTTGCAGCTATATCAACAGCATCCAGAATAGTACCTGTCACTCAGTGAATATTTGTGGGTAGAAAGAATGAATTTCCCATTTTCCTATTCAACTGTCTTGTCCTTTATCCTGAAGATTAACATCAACTCCTAGACTCTCCATACTAGTACCTTTATTGTTAGAAGAAGGAGTTCCAGGGTAGAACCCTTGAGAAGGGTTCCAAGTCTGGACCCTGAAGCCACCACACCACCTGGGTTCAACCCTGGCTTCATTGCTTCTTTGATAACACTATCCAGTGGAACTTTCAGAAATTACAGAGATTTTTTCTCTACACTGTTTAATACCAGCCATATGGACCATTTAAGGACTTGAAGTAAGGATAGTGTAACTGAGGAACTGAATTTCTAACTTAATTGCATGTAAATTTAAGTAGCCACATATGGCTAAAGGCTACTGTATTGGATAGCACAGTTCTACCTATATGATCCTAGACAACATTTCTTAATTTCTGTGTGCCTCCATTTCCATATCAGTGAAATGGGAATCATAATAACACCTGAGAGTATTGTTATGGAGGTTAAATAAGATAATATGCAGAACACTAGAACAGTCTTTGGCATAAGGTAAGCTCTCAGTAAATAGTGCTGAGAATTCATTTCCCCGTTTCTCTAGCCTTTGGTATCTATTTTACACCCTGGATTCTACACATTTTTCTTACTTTCCAAGGATTTATTTATGTGTTTTTTAAAAACTCACAATAAAGAAAAAGGTAAAACAATTATTTTATAAGAGGACATGATTATGAAGCATCTCTTATGACTTGACTTTATTATGGCCCTGGGAAGCAGCAAACTGATATTATTATATTTTGAAGGTGGCTTGAATTTTATTATATTCCATTATCTTTTTGTTAGCCTCTAAATAAAATGTTCTTTCCTTACCTATAGGTTTCATTTTTCTTTCATTGATAACTTTATCTGTTTTGGGTTTTTTGCCTTCCCAGAGTGCGGGAAATTCGGCCACATCCCGCATGGATAAGGAAAGGGTTAATTGCTGGAGGAAAGCATACCGGCTATAAATCAATTAATTACCCATAAACTTATCTAATCAATAAACACACAAGAGCCAATACTCTTTTCAAATGAGAGAAGGTGTGACAGATCGGGCCATACCAGATCTGGCCTCTAACAACATGGAGTAGCCCACCATTCCTTTATTTTTTAGTCACACAGATAAAGTGGGGCAAGACCCGGAGAGACTCTTCTGTGATGGACAGGATGGGGTGGAGATAGGGGAGCCATTTGCTCAGGGAAACTAGCATATAACCAGACAGAAAACCACTCCCACACAGGGCCACCTACTCCCTGGCAATCTGGAACAGTCCCTCATGGTTGCTAGTTCCTGGGAGTCAGGCCTCTCTGTCCCATGGCTCAACCAAGTCTGATTCTGATGGTTTCCCACACCGGAGTGTTTGAAATTCAAACCAAATTTGTGAAGAACAAGAACAGAAGAACAAGAAGGGCAAGATGGGGGGGGAAGGGGAAGGAGGGAGGAGAAAAGGAGAGAGGAGATGAAGGAAAAAGGAGGGAAAAAGAGGAAGTGGAGGTAAAGGAAAGGAGAGGGAAGGAAGAAGAAGGAGAAAAAGGTTCTTTGGCTCCAGTTAGACTGTACCTGACCAGCCCTCCTCTTTTAACCATTATCTAAATGTTTGTAAATGGAGCAGGGATGGTGGAAACTGCACAAGATCACTGCGGTTCTCTCACATGCCGGTCCCATCTGTTTAGTGCCTTGAACTGCACTGCTCTGTGTCTTTTTTCCTTCGTCCTTTAGGTCATCCCATCTCACTCCCGGATTTTATGGTTGTTACCTTGAAAGCTGAGAATGAAAAGGATCTCTTTTGGAAAATAATGTGTTTAAAAACAAGGTTTGTACTCCAATGTGATAGTGTTTACTTGGTTCCATAATGCTTTTCTTCTTTGGGTTAAGATAAAAAATTACAGACCATAGGACCCACATATCTGATTTAAATAAGATATGTTTTTCAGTGCCAAATTTTTTTTCTGGTCAAGGTGAGCTATTTGGCACATATGTCATTCCAAATATATATATACAAGATACGAAAGCATAATTGAGTTTGTTTCATAGTTCATCACTTTGAAAACTGAAATAAAAACTGGACATGTTTTCCTAAATCAAACTGAACTCATACAGAAATGATGAGATCTCTGGCACTGAGTCCATGGGGAAAAGCACTGAGATAACACTTACTCTGAAAAAAGCTGAGAAATTATCTATATAGCAGTTCTTGGGGTAGGACTTAGAGTTGTGACATCAGTACATAGGAAGATAAGGTAAATTTTAAACACCAACAAGATCCTGGGCACTAAATGCTAATATGGTGAATAAAAGAGTCAGGCCAGGCACAGTTCTACATGCCTGTAATGCCAACAGCTCAGGAGGCTGAAGCAGGAGGATGGCAAGTTCAAAACCAGCCTCAGAAACTTAGAGAGTCCCTAAAAAACTCAGTGAGACCCTGTCTCTAAATACAAGTACAAAAAAAAAAAAGGGCCAGGGATATGGTTCAGTGGGTAAGTGCCCCTGAGTTCAATCCCCAGTGAGCAGGGGTGGGGCAGGGGGACAGCCAGGATCCCTGTCCTCAGGAGGCTTCAATTGCTAATTCCCACACTCCCTGTCTGAGCCCCAGTGGTACTGTTCTGTAGATACCGCTCCAAAGAGAATGCTGTTCTCTCCTATCTCCGAATCCCCACATAAGACTCACATGGGAAAGAATGACCTCACCCAGTAACAAAATGGAGTAGCAATGAATACACAGGGCCAAAATGCACATGACTTCTTTCCTAGATTACAAAGGAAAGAAAATATTGGGGCTGGTTTATGGTTCCGTGGAGCACTTGCCTGGCATGTGTGAGGCACTGGGTTCAATCCTCAGCACCACTTAAAAATAAAGTTAAAAAAAAAATGGAGTAAACTGAAAAGAAGGAAGGAAGGAAGGAAGGAAGGAAGGAAGGAAGGAAGGAAGGAAGGAAGGAAGGAAGGGAGGGAGGGAGGAAGGGATGGAAATATTGAGGTCATCTGGAGTTTTTATAGAACAGCAACCTACCAGGTCCTAGTTGGACTGCCTTTCTAGAGTGATGATGAAGATGATGGTGATGATGGTGATACTAATATCTAACATTTATGAATGTTTTCTATATCAGGCATGAGACAGACACATTTTGCATATGAAGAAACTGAGGTACAGATAAAGAACTGGTCCAAGGACATATAATGACCTTGTAAATGAAGCAGCCACCACAGAAATCCATAGTTCTGGCATCAAAGCTTGTGTGTTATCTAGTATGGTATAGCTGCCTCCACATTTTTCTTCTTAGTAATGCAAAACTGTTTCTAATACAGTTAGGAAGAAAACTAAGGATGAAGAAGTCACCAGTGTTAGAAAGTGTTTCAATCTTTGTATCTTTCCTAATGACACATATGAGGCATGCAATAGGGAAGGATAAATAAATGAATAAAAGAATAACAGAAGGACCGAGAACTCAATTAGAGTATTTTTATGATTTCATTTGGTATTTTAATATTAAAAGAAGAGATTTACCTCATTACTACTTTCCATGCAAATATCATTTGAAATAGAGACCTTCACTCCTTTGATCCTAATATATAGTTTATCTTTAAAAAAGATGGATGCTAATCCACTGTGGGAGTTTCATGGATTGTAAGTTGATAGTTCAGAAATTATAACTAGTTTATATACATTACTTCACACTTCTCAAACAGTCTCCAGCTTTCAGCAATGGCACAAATTAGTAAGTTGGTACTTTGATGTTTGGAAGTCACGTGGCCACAGAACTAAGGCAAAGTCAATTGAATATTATCCATAGGACTTAAATTTGGGGCAGTATGGCAGGCCAGATGACCCAAAATGCCAAATGTGTCCCAAATGGAACACCTAAAACTACTGGATGAAAAAGTTAAAAACTATTTTTTAAAATTTGCATGATAGAGTTGATGTTAAAGTATGAGAAATACTTGAGGGTAAGAAAAAAAGGGTAAAAATCCAGAGATGTAATCAAGCACTAAAGCTGACGTTAACTTTGGGGGTATCAACTCATCATTATTGGGGCATCAACTCATTGTTAAGAGTTTGTTATCTTTTTCTTATCACAGGAAATGATATTACGATAGCAAGTGCCAGAATAAGTAGGAATATATTTGAAAGCATCCATATGTAATCTCAAAAAACAATCATTTATTTTATGACATAAGAAAATAGAATAAAAGTATTAAACATTAAATTTACTGAACATAAATTAAATATTAAATATACTTAATTTGTATAAATCATACCATTAAATATTTATAAATATTTTTACAATAACAAGAGCTTCCTTTCAGGAACACTTTTTTTCCTTCAATGTTTATGTTTGAGATGGCTACATGTAATTCCTGATCAAAACTTCTAATGATGCCCTCTTCAAAAAATCTTATCATAGATAAGTAGGGTTTTTTTTTCCAAAAAAGTTTGTAGCACTTAAAAGGTTAATCAGGTTGTTAAAAACTGTAAGAGAAAAGATGCAAATAAAATAGAAGGAAAAGATTTTATATTTATTGATATAGAACAGAAGAATGTAATGGAGAAGAACAAAAAAGTTAAATTTGCTTAAGAAGACTAATAAATCTAACAAATATTTAGCAAAATTGATTTAAAGAAAATAGAGAAGACACAACTCATACTGTAAGAATATATTGTGAAAAAGTTTATGCCAATAAATTTGAAAATACAGATGTAATGAAAAAAATCTATAAAAACATCTTTACAAGCTGACTTAGTGTTGAGGTATATATATATATATACTGGATAGTAATCCTCTGTTTAAAGAGTAGCTGGCAAAGATTTTCTTTCATTCTGTAGGTTGTCTATTCACTCTGTTAACTTCCTTTGTGTGGAGAAGCTTTTTAATTTGATGTCCTTTCATTTATTGATTTTTTCTCTTATTTCTTGAGCTATAGGGTGTTATTCAGGAAATCTTTGCCTATGCCTCTAGGTTGAAGTGTTTCCCCTATTTTTTTCCAAACAGTTGCAATTATGGTCTTATACTTAAGTCTTTGATTCATTTTGCATTGTACAGGCTGAGATATAGGGATCTAGTTTCATTGTTCTATACATGGATGTCCAGGGTTCCCACACCAATTGTTAAAGAGGTCGTGTATTGCCAACGTACATTTTTAATATTTTTAAGAAGAATCAGATGGCTGTAGCTGTGTGGGTTTGTCTCTGTGTCATTTATTCTACTCCACTGGTCTACATGTTTGTTTTTATGCCAGTACCATGCTGTTTCTGTTACTCTGGCTCTGTAGTATTATTTGAAATCAGGTACTGTGATGCCTCCAGCATTCCTCTTTTTGCTCAAGATTTCTTTGGCTATTTCTTCCATATGAATTTTAGGATTATTTCGTCTATCAGAACAAACATTTCTCGAAGGAAGAAGAACAAATGTCCAAGAAGTACATGAAAAATGTTCAACATCTTTAGCAATCGGGGAAAAGGAAAACAAAACTACACTTAGATTTCACCTCATTCCACTTAGAATGGTAATCATCAAGAATGCAAATAACAATAAATATTTGTGAGGATGCAAGGAAAAAAGAACTCTTATACACTGTTGGTGGGAAAGTAAGCTGGTACAACCATTGTGGAAATCAGTATGGCAGTTCCTCAAAAAGCTAAAATTAGAACTGCTATATGATCCAGCTATCGCACTCCCTGGTATGTATCCAAAAGATTAAACTCAGCATACTTTAGAGATACATGAATTCCCATATTTATTGCAGCACAATCCACAATAGCCAAGTTATGGAATCAGCCTAGGTGTCCATCAACAGATGAATGTATAAGGAAAAAGTAACTAACACACACACACACACACACACACACACACACACACACACACAAAGGAGTTTTACTTAGCCATAAAGAAGAACAAAATTATGTCATTTGAAAGAAAATAGATGGAACTGGAGATCATAACATTGAATGAAATGAATCAGAATCAGAGAGAAAAATATCATATGCTTTCTCTCATATGTTAAAACTAGAGAGGGAAAAAAAAGGGACACTATGAAAGTAGAAGGAAGACCATAAGGGCAGAGGAAGGGAATGGGGAAGGGAGGAGAGGAAGGTGTAGGAGGTACTGGTGGGTGAAATTGATCAAATTATGTTTTTCTGTATGTATGAATATGCCACAATGAAACCCACCATTCTGTATAATTTATGTGCACCAAGAAAAAAAGAAAAAATTGAATGATTCAGCAACAATGAAAGAAATATAATCAGTCATTTAAAATCTTGCTACACAGAAACAGAGGCTCAGTTTTACAAGATAACTCTATTAAACATTCAAGGAACAGATCATTCCAATCACACACAAATTCTTTCAAAGAACAGGAAAAGAGAGAGACATCTCAACTTTTATGAATCTTACATAACCATGATACTCAAACTATATAAAGACAGTAAGACAAATGCGAAAGAAAAAAGTAAAAGACTAACCTCACCCACTGAAAATAATTTTAAAAATAATAAAATATTAGAGTCTGAATCTCATGACAGATGGCAAGGTTGGCATTATTTTTTAGTGCATGATAATTTCAGCATCAAAAATGCAAGATTATAATTAATCTCATCAGCATATATTAATTCAGAAAAGTAATTTGATCATCTCAATAGAAGTAGAAAATGCTTTCAATAGGATTCAACATATATTCAGAATTTTAAAGCTTCTTGTCAATGGAGCAATATAAAGGAAATTCTTTAACCTAATAAGCAGTACTTATAAGTGGTAAAAGCCTACAGCATACGTCACACTAAGTGATGAAATTTTAAAAACATTTTCTTTAAAAATGGAAACAGACAAAATTAAATAATGTGGTAGGAATATATACATTAGTGATAAAACTAAAGAAATGTAAAGTAATAACACAAAACTCAAGAAAGTGACTACTTCTGAGTGGGAGAAGGATATAATCAGGACAGGTAGCAAGTGCACAAATGGTTATTTTATTATTCTTTAAAACACACAAACACATACACATGGGCATATACACACAAATGCAAAATGCATTAAAAACATGTTTATGATAAACGAAAATGATTATTTTGTGTTAAACCAAACCAAAATAATAGCTAAACTATATAATAACTACAATTGAAATTTTGAAAACCTCCTTTCATTGTGTAAATTCAAGACTGACCTCTCATAAATCGTATTTCTCTACAAAACTTAGGTAATACTTTATTAATACATTTGGGGAATAAATTCCAAATAAATTGTTCATATAATCATGAGACTAGCAGAAGAATTATATGTGAGATTCATTCTAGTTCGTGATTAAATCTGTCACAATTAAGTTTTAGTGTTGAGGGACCACCCGTCGTAATCATAAGATTGCTTTTTTAGAGATCTATTATTATTTTAAAAAGCAATTCTTTAATAGTAAGCAAGGGAAGGGGAAAGCCTTGTCAAATAAACTCACTTGATTGCAGAACTTTCCCTCTTTGTTCTATGCACAGCCAAAAACATTCTAAGTGGTCCTATATCAATGCTAGTGTTCTGCATTGAGCTATAGTGTCAATATAGATTCAGATTTTGTATTGGGCTTGTATTGGTACTTTGGCGGGCATTGGACCCTGGTGGGCATTGGGACTAATAAAGAAAAATTATGGTTAAGATTAAACAAAATGCTGAATATGAAATGGAAAAAAAGGTTTGATGTTGCACAGGAAAGAGTACTTTTTGATGGTTTTCCTCTAAAGAACTCTTTGCACTTTAGATTGCAAAAAGGATATAGGAACCAGATTAGCTCATGTTTGTGGGGGAGGGTATTATGGAAATGGAATTTGTGTATTCTTTGTGCAGTGTCCAGCAGAGAAAATAGGCACTAATTCCTTCTATGTATTAAGAAAATGGAGATTCGTAGGATCTGGTAATTAAATTAGGTGCCTGCTTTCAGTTTTTCATTCTAAATACAAAGCATTATTTGCCTATGTCAGTGGTTCATGTTCTGAGTAACCTTAAATATTATTCTTAAATATTAAAAAGCCCCTAAAGTTTCCCAAAAACCGGAATTTCCCATCCTGTTTTGTTTTGGTTTTAGTTTTTAAAATAGGTTCAAGGGTACTGAAGAGACCCAACCACAATACATAGTTTATACCATTAAGACCAAAAGGCTGTTTAGAACAGTGAGGTTGTGAATTCCTCAACTTCTTTTCAAACCTCCAGTGAACTGCCCAAGTATTCCCAATAGTCCAACTCCAGGCTAAGAAACAATAGTCAAAATGTCTTGATGGGGGAAGACCATGCCAATTAGTCCTCTAAAAAAGTAGACCACTGGAAGTCACACCAGCTTCTTCAAAGTTAGGTAAATTACAGAAAGTGATTTCAAAGAGGAGTGCAGAAACACCCAGAGAGAGATGGCTTTTTCTTGTAGGGAAAGGAATTTTCCCTTCTACCACATGCATTCTGATGAATTCTTTTTTTTTATTCTTTGTCAGTCTTTATAATTCATCCTCCACCATCCCTCCCCTAAAATGTTATCTTATAAAGTAATGTCAGTGAGAAAATGACTCTGGACCTGACCCTATGAAAGGCTAGGTTCTGAGAAGCACGAGATGACAGGACTGGAGCTCCCTCTAGAGCCCATCCTGCCATCAATGGAGGGGTCTTCCGTAAAGTGAACAAGGGCTGGGTGGTTCCTGGCCTTTTCCCCAGTCCAGCTCATCTCACTGGAGAGCAGTTTCCAAAAAACAGAGAGGTCTAGAAGAGCAGGGCTATTGACTATGATCTACAGGATGGCTCAGCAATGCTCACCAAGTCTCCAGAAACAGAGTCTGATCAGGCATAATTTATCATCCAATAAATTCTCTTGTCAACATCAACACTGGATATTCACCACAAAAGGGATCTTGATAACATGTAGAGCAGAGAATGTTCAATTGTTCATTGTTCAATCCAGTGGTTTGGATCACAGTCATAGAAATAGTCATTGCAAACTGATACTGTAATTTGTAACAGTCTGATGACTCTAAACATAAACTGAAAACAATAAACAATTTTAAAAACATTTTAGAAAGAAATGCAAAGAATCAACATATTAATGAAAAACTGAGCAACATAATCTTTATTTCAGCATATTTCCTTCCATGCCTACGGAAGAAAAGATTTACAAATAAAATATTGAAAAAATCTAATTTTTAATCTATTCTAGCTACATTCAAAATAGCACAGAAAAAAATGCTACTTTTAAATTGCTACATGATGTTATTAGAGATCAAAAATATTTGATTTGGTTTTGATAATTGTGAAGAGGAAATAATTTGGGTAAACCTTGATAATATTTTTCTATATTGGGGAAACTTAAGAATACCTAAGTGCTTGAGTCTTGACACAATAAAAAAAATTGGTCCATGCGGTTTTCAAAATGTGGCTTCCTTTTTTCAAGTTGGTTCAGATGAAGTTATAAAGCAGTTCAAAAATAATCTTCAAAATACATTGCTATTACTTTGAGTCATTACTCCACACAAATAAAATGGAAAAAGCAAGAACTGTTAACACAAAATTAAAATCTTAACTGAATATGGCATTTTGTTAATAAGGTACAAATTCCATTGTAGAAATCACAACGGCAGTTTTGTAACACTACGCAGTTTATAAAAGGCACCCACAGACATTTTCTTCCTGTCCTCAGAGCAAGGTAAATCAGGTAGATAAAAGTTACAATGCTCAACTGTCCTTCATTAGGTTGCACATTGTGAGTTTAATTTTTCTGAAATGTTGTGAATACTAGTTACTCTTCCAACTCTGATCTCTTCAGTGTAGTTGTAACAATAGTAATTAACATATTTTGAGTGCTAACTATGTGGTAGCTTTAAAGTGTTTTATGTGCATTAATTCGATAATCCTAAAAACACGGAAGATAGGTAAAATCTCATTGGATTGAGGAAATCTAACTCTGAACACACATCTATCTGTCTAGGATTGCTCCGTATTTTCTTTCTGCTTTAATTTCAATACTATCTTTGATGATTTTCCTAATATTTGCTTTCTTGATAAACACACAGCAACACTTGTTAGTAGATGATTTAGAAGTTTTTCCCCTTGTTTTGTTTTGCTTTGTTTTGAGATGGGGTCTTACTATGTTGCCCAGGTTAGTCTTGAACATGTGGGCTCAAGTATTCTCTCACCTTAGCCTTCCCAGTATCTGACACTAGAGGTGTATACCACCAATCCTGACTATATGATAAAGTTTTATTGTCTGTGGTTTGTTCATTCTCTTTCTCCCTCTCATAAAATTAAATAAGCCTTAGAAACATAAAGCACAGGAAAAAATAAGTCAGGAAAAGTCAAATGACTTGCTCAAAGTCACCCAGCCAATAAGCTGCCAAGTCAAGATGTAAATATACTGACTATACTCTCAGTTCCCCTTCCCCACCCTGATGCCTCCAGAAGTGCCCAAGTTCTAGGAAATTGTGTTTGTGACTTGGCAATCCTGTCAACCGTCTCCACTTTCACCACCACCATTAATAAAAGCAATTCTATTGGGAACATTTCTGCATTTGATGCAGGGAAGATATGGATGACACAGAGCCAGTAATCTGGACATTAACACTGTCCTACACAATTAATAGTCTAGGATTAATGCCAATGATATCAGAGGTGTAGCCAAGAAGATACCATGGGACAACAACCACCACGGGCCACAATTTAGGGAAATGAAGAGGATACAATGAGGGATACCTCATCACACCTGAGAAAAGGCAAGTTTGGAAAACAGGTAGATACTTATTTTCTTGTAAATAGTAGCTCCTCATGATGACACAGAATAGTGAAAATGCATATTAAAAACTTGTACCAAAAATGTACATGGGTTGGCAGGCAAAAGAAAGTGATAGGCATGGCACTGCACCGATAATTAGATGTACATTAATCTTAGTTTAACCAAAGTATTATTTTGGCAAGATTCTTAACTTCTCTTACTATAGGGAAGGGAGTTTTGAATTTGCCCCAAACCACTTATTAGCTCTGTGACCTTGAACAATTTTTAAGTTTCAATTTTCTCATCTGCAAAGTAGGCATAATACTTACCTTATAGCATATTATAAAAGCTAAATAAAATAAAAATTTCACAACTGGTAGTTTCTCAATTGTTGTTATCTACCATTATTAGTTCTTTATTAAGAAAATAGAAAATTGTGTTAAATTATTTTTTTAATAGCTCTCCAACTTCTAAATGCCCATAAGTCTTATTTGGCATTAAGTTAGGTACATTTGTTCAAATGGGGGTTCTGTTCTTCTTTTGTTTTTAGCTATTGTTTCTCAGAGGTGAACCATGTCATTTTTTTTATAGCACAGAAGATCAATCAAATCACATCTGGAAAAATAATTCTAATTCTCAGTCAATTCACAATCTGATAAACATTCGCAATAAAAGTCATATATAGAGGCAAGAAAAGAAAACCAAAGGAAATGTTTCAAATTGCCTAGGTCAAGTATATTTTATTTCATCTACTTCTAATACAAAAATACTTGTGAATAGTATAAATCTTTCAAAAATTTCCACAGAGGAGATAATTACTTTTCTTAATTAATACTAAATCATCTTTTCTCTGGAAGAGTCTGTCAAATATTTTAATTATAGCCAACAATAAGTAATACATTTCACATTACAACCTAGTACATGCAAACATATGTGCAAGTATGTAAAAATAAGTTTTATAAAATCCTTATTATCTGTATTACATTCCTATTTTTTATTCTATTTTAATCCAAGTTCTAATGTTGATTATTATCTACTAAGCTGATATCATAACCATGAATGGGTTACAAACCATAGCTTTTTAAATACTACATTACAAACATTCCCTTCTCTATGAAGGTTTTTGTAACACACCAGGTGATCAGTACTATGCCATGTCCCATCAACTGATTAAAATGTAGATATTCTGTTAACTAATATTTGGCATCACACAGATCCACAATATTACTGGTTATTAATAATCTGAAATTCAGATGAATTAATCTAGTGTTAATCTATATGTTCTTAAAATGCTCAGAAAATATATTCACCCAAATGTTCACTGTAAATCTCCTTTCCTCAACGAAGGCATTATAAGAATCAATTTAGCCTCACAGTCTGCAACTACATTTTTTAAAGAGACTATACAACCATTTTTCTTCAAATTTTACAATGACCTTTCCTTTCTTATGTTGGCTTATTTTAGTTCTTCTCAATATTTTCATCTGCCATATAAGAAGTTTGATCATCTCTGCCTTTGAATAACTTGATCTTAGAGTCTATATTAATTTCCTGAATGGAGGTCAGAGTCATAATTTTTCTTTCTTGGTAACACATTTGCACATACCTCTGCACCATAAACACATATTCCCACTCAACTGCTTGTCCTGTGCCAATTCACTTTTAAGATATTGATGATGTCAAATTCAACAGGCTTTTATTGTTATCGAATTCTACAGGATTTTCAACCTTGAATTTCATTGTCTGTTTTCTATTCAAACTTCATTTGTTTTTGGTGTCACTATTCTATGTCCCTGTCATTCTTCACAGCTGGATCTGTTTTTCCGTTTTGTCAAATACTGAGCTTTCTATCAATGATGATACATACATATTTCCCATTTCAATTCTGCAGCACCTCACTTTTTTTGTTTGTTCTTGAGGATTGAACCCAGGGGTGATTTACCACTGAGCTATACCCCCAGCCTTTTTAATTTTTTATTTTGAGACAGGAACCCCCCCAAGTTGCTGAGGCTGGTCTCGAACTTCCAATTCTCCTGCCTCAGCCTCTCGAAATGGTGTGAATTGCAGGCATGCCCCACCATGCCCAGTGGCACCTCATTCTTGATCTTCATCAAAACCCATAATGCAGAACATTCCTTCCTCCTCACCCCAAGACTATTTCCAAAATCAGTCTCTAGATACTTAAATAAATGGCCCTATGATGCATTGCTTACTAAAGCTTTGTGGAGTTCTCTTCAAAATCATCTCTTCCATTGTTTTCTAGTGGTGCAAAGATGGAGGAGAACACTGATTAGTTAAGTTCCACATGTCTGCTTCCAAGTTAAGGCTGCTTTCAGATCCACAACTATTGACTATTCATTTCCATTACCTTTCACTACTCTTTCACTAGGCCTTTCATTGATAGGTCCTAATCTCAACATTTCAGGCAGTCAGAAAACTAACTTCACTCAGATTATCATTTAGGATCTTTCCTCTTACTGATCACACAAAAATAGCCCCTATCATGCTGCAGACTTTGGTTTCTGTAAACTGGGAAAGATGTCAAAATCCAGGTCATGCAATTCCAAGCCAGCAGATCTACTGCGGAAAGGTTTGATTTTTTCTTTCACTCTTTCCAGTAGTAGTCAGACATGGTTCACATCTATATTAGTCAAAAAATTATATCTCTTCCTCTTGCAAGTCACTCATTTTTCTACTTTAACAAAGCAGATGAGAAAGATGCGCAGGATTACATTCAGGACAATTTAAACTCTGAATGGTACAGGACTCTGTGCCATAGTCATACTTTGAGAGCTTATGTCTTTAATTATGATGTTAATTATGTCAACATTCAGGGTGCTCAGAGAGTTTGGTTTCTTTCTTTCTTTTAAATGCTCCAGTGACTTTTCATAATAGCGCTATGTTTAAGTAATCAAATAATTTATCTAGTATTGCTGTATGAAGCAGCCTCTTACTGTTATTAATATCTCCTTGTTATTATTAAGAATAAAGGTCATCATCTTGGTCTTTCCCTATATCAAATAAAATGCCAGTTGATTCATTATAAGTAAAATTCACATTAATTAAATCTGGTGCTGACCCCCAAAGTTCAGATCTATTATGGAAATTACACTTTAAACCTAGCTCAGTTATCATGCTATTAAGCCCCCAAATTAGAATTCTTCTGGAATTCTTTGCTTCACGCCAGGGTGAGCCAAAATTCTCTCTACTTCTCTCCCATGGTTTATCTCCTCACACCACACAGGGAAGTGCACTGAGCCACACACTGCAACTCTAGCTATATGCTCCGCTGGGTTTTTTTTTTTTTTCCATTTTAAATTTTGCTCACTTTGAAAGTTGTCTGAGGTAAGTGCAATATACTAACCTGGCCATCTGCACTTTGCTGTGTCATAGCATCATTTCAAGAAAAGCAATAATTACCAAATAGGTGTTTTTATGTTAAGCATTTGATATTCCTCACTTTTGTTAGTCTTTAGTTATGTTTATTATTTATTTACAAACAGGTAAGCATCTTGTTAACATTTTTACAGAGGAAAGGGGCTGCTATTCAGATCTACAACAGGAAAAAAAAACTCCTAATAATGTATCATATGGGTTATATGGGATCTGTTATTTTTCACAGATCTTCACTTAAAATTTAGCTGTTGTAAAAATTGTTTGTTTTGACATTCATATTAATATATTTTCCAACATCTCTTCAATTGTCACATTCCTTGTCACACTACATATAAGAAAATGAAACAGTTTCTAAAATTATTTCAACTACTTTTCTTGCAAGTTTGATTTGGTAAATATAAAGTTATTTTTAAATGGATTTTTAAATTGACAGATAAAATTATATACACCATAAGTGGAATGTGTTGTTAAAAAATAAAAACTTCCCTTGATAGCAGAATACATTCTTCCCTCTGTACCTGAAAGAATGTTCACATGCTCCATCAGGGTAAAAAGCTTCTTTCAGGACATTCTACAGCTCTGAATTCAGGATGGATTAGCAGCTTTCTGAGGTAAAAATTTACTTTCTTACACTGCTCAGAACTAGTCAAATGGTAAGGCCTGGGGCTTGTCCTGAACACTGAGTCTTCACTTGGGTAAATCCCAAGCTCATACCCTCTTCAGGGCACCTCCATCAGCTCTCTGTACACACCACCCCATCTGAGCAGCTGGGGCAGGCTCCCTGCCACTCCAAAAAGAGCACATCTGCACTAATGCACAGTAAGAAGACATGGGAAAGCGCAGAAAAGACACCCTCTCCTCTGGTCCTGATTGCTCCTGAAGTGCATAAGGAAATCCAACATGAAACAGGTTCCTTCTCTGCATGAAAGAAAGCCTAATCTGATTCTTACAGAAAACCACCATTTTGAATGTTTTTTTCATGAGAAACTAAGTGGAAGGGAAATTTGTCTAAAGTCTGAGATGTGATTATCTTCCAGTATTATAATAAAGATTACTACCTATACATAAGGAAAGCCTCCATTTGGGAAAACGTTCCTTACAAATTAGGCTGTCATGTCACAGCCATTGCCAACAAAGAATCAGGAAGAGTTCTTTCACTATGGTCACTGCTGATGCCACTGTGAAAGATAAGTATCATGGTTTTCAAGGTATACAGCACTGCCTTCTTACTACAGTATGTAGGAAATTTAGGATCACTCCTTCCTACTTTGTTTTCCTCACCCCATTAATCATTGTTTTTTTCATTCATTAAGACAACGAAAGTGTACTGGACATCTACTGTGTGCCAGACAAACACATAAACTACAATGTGCCAGGATACAGCAATAACAAGACAACAATAGCAACCATACCTACACTCACACAGTGCTTGCTTGCTATGAGCCAGGCACTAAGTATACACATTAGTTCACTTAATCCTTGCACTAATCTCCTGAAGTAGGTAAAGTTAGAAGCCTATTTTCAGATGAGCAACTTACATACAGAAAGATTAACTCCCAGGCTGGATAGTCAGTGTCAGATCCAGGCTTCAAACCTGTATCTTTTAACTCCAGAGTCTATGCTCTTGACCTCTACACCAAATAAAGAAAAACAATCAAGGCCTTAGAGAACTTTCAGGGTACTGGAGACATTAAACAAACACACAAACAGCCTCTAATCCCAAATGCTGATGAAATCAATAAGAGCAGGGTTCTATATGAGAGTATGATATAACATTGCAGAGACTCTTCTTGCAGGCTAAGAAATGCAGTGATGATCTTTAGTGACTCTCACCTCACCTAAATGACAAAGTCATAAATTTAAGCAAGTAAACCAACTAAAATAAATTGGGGGAAGGGCTGGGGTTGTGGCTCATTGGTAGAGTAATTGCCTAGCCCACATGTGAGGTACTGGGTTCCATCCCCAGCACCACATTAAAAAAAAAGACTAAATGAACAAAATAAAGGTATAAAAAAATGGGGAAACAAAGACTGGGAGGCTGGGAGGAATTTACTAAGCAATTTGATTTTTAAGCCTTGCCATCTTCATTGTCCTTTTTGATATGCTCAGAATGATGAGAAATCTGGAAAACGCAACCCACTTCTGTTCTTAACCCTCTGAGAAAATCTATTCTTCATAAATGAAAGTACCTCCCCATCTGCTACCTTCCACCACCTTCTCATTTGCTGCCTCCCACCAAAAAATCCATGGAATTCAAACCCTTAAAGTATGATATCATGCACATAAGTATATATGTATATGCACATGTATATAATGAGAAAGGGAGGTCAGAGGATTTCACTGGTTTAAAATCTTGAATACACAGGTTACTGGAAACAATTCAAGATATTGCTTACTGTCAGTAAAACAAAACATCTCTATGTTATTTGGCAATTAGTAGACTTGAAACAGACTAAACGCCTGTTTTAAAGAAAACAGGGATCCAGAAACAGAGAATCAGGTTCTAAGAAGGACAAAATTCCCATTTTATATTGATTTAACAACCCCCCCCCCCAAAAAAAAGACCTAGACCTTGTTACCTTACTTGACCAATTACAAATCTACTTCTTCCTTATGGTGTTAAAGAAATCACACAGGGAGGGGGGAGTTTTCCTTCTTAAGTTATCTGACTATAGATTTGGGATAGTATCTCTGATTGTCGTTATTTATTTCTTATGTCTTCTATCCTTAAATTGGGTATGGTCTCAAAGGACAGGATTTCACCCAAAGGTAGTGTGACGTATTTGCTCTTAGTTCTGTGTTTCCAAGCTTCTCTATTCTGAGGTTGATAACAATTTAAGGAGGCATGGGAGAGGGCAAGGTGTTCTTAATGGTGACAATAATTATATGTATATCACATATCCAGATAGATAAGTAACACCACTTCCAGGACCAATAAATTAAGTACTTTTTCTGGTTCATTATTCAGAGTCATAAAAAGAATAATTTTTGATGTTATATTGTCACAAGAAGGTTTCTGCATCATTTTAATGTATCATTTCCTATAGGATTTTATATTTTACTTGGCTCTGATTTATGATATTACTACATTAAAATGCTTAAGTTACTAAATATACAAGTTCATTACTTGACTTCCAATGAGGATTCAACAGTCTCTAGTAAGAACATGGTACATTAAGTCTCATCTTTCATATGTAGCAAATTAACTCAAGATTAGCCTACGTAAACTATAAGCATGAGAAGCCCATGTAATATTAAAGAGGTGTAGTCTGAAGGTTAGAAGCTAAACTTTCAAAGAAACTTCAGGACATTATGTTAAGTTTCTTATTAGGGTTATGATATGAAAATTTTTAAAAATGTGAAACCACATTAAAGATGAAATTCTTCAGAAATGTCACATATACCTCATTCTTTAAAAATCTGTGAATATAACTGACTTTGATTTGTATATGACCCATCATCATAATCCATTCTTCTTTTATTAATATACTTCATTAATAAATAACTAGAAGTAAACACTAAATAAATTGCAAATAAAGGTTTTTGAGAAGTATGCCACTTAAGGATCTGGACTTTTTGAAAAGTTAAGTGTCCTTACATATTCTGCAATATAAAGGTTCTCATCATATTTTACATGACATAGAAACTAGAACAGCATATTGATGTCAAATATCTGAAAAAAAGACATTATATTTCACTATCTCTGAATAAATGATTGTTCTGTGCTCTATTTCAGGAAAGGAAAAGAAAAATTGATAATGGTTGTAGTTTGTACTAATTTCAAAGGTGGTAATTCATTCCCAAAGATCATCTTCTTTCTTTCCTTTTATTTAAAAACATGGGTTTAGAATATTAAACCTCATAAAAATAAAATACTTAATAATGTTGTTGAGAAATCACCTACAAATTACTTTCAGAGCTGTGAAAACAATTTAATTTGAATCACAGTCTAAATAGGTCATTTAACTTAGAAAAATTAAAATTAGCTGTGCAGGGTCAATTCTCTTCCTAAAACATCTGCATCCTGTTTGTCCTATTCAAAGTCAAACCAGAGCTGTCAAGAACAACCATAATATATGAATTTATTCCAAATCTCAAGAGTTAATCTGCTCTTGAAGTATCTATAGAAGTTAACATTATATATGGGGGGAAACCAAAGTGAGGGAGTTCTTCAAGAAGTAGGGGATGGTGGGACAAAAGGAGAAGGTGAACTCTTACATTTCAGGAAGGTGACAGCATATGGGAGGGGGATAGGCCTCAGCTGGTGCTCATTTCTTGCTTGTCACATATATACTTTTACAATAAATGCAAACAAAAATCAGTCAAGACACACATAATACAAAACAAATATTTCCATGCAAGTTTAGACTCCCACAGCTTTTCTTATATCAAACTAACGATGTATAATCATGAAACTTAATGTTGTTATCCACCACCTTTAAGGATTTAATCACCGTATGACACGCTGATAAACTCGGGAATTAAATCCTTACTTCCCAGAAAAACCTTCTCGGGATAATAAAATAAACAACAAAATCTTGAAACTAAGATCCTTAAAGAATAAGAACAATAAAATGAAACACAAATGAGAAAGTTTGGCTGCCTGAGGCGTTCATATTCCTCCACAACCAAATCACTCACAAAATCAAAAGAACCTCAACAATGTCGCAACACTAAGGTGTCAAAGATCCAAGGACCCTTGACTTTAGAAGGGCATGCAATATAGCTGGCAGAGAGAGAATAGCATCAGGGGAGCTACAATAGGAGCCAGTTTTGTTTCAGGACTCTTCAAAGCCACCAGGAAATGCATTTTTCCTTCTTTCTGGTTTAAAAGTAACTTTGATGCTCAGAACACACACAAAAAAGTACTTTCATATTCTCTAGCTGGCAACAATCTATCTACAAGCAGAGTGACCAGAGATGCTAGTGAAACAGGTTTTCTATTTGCCCACTTCCCTAACACCACTTTCCCAAAATGAGATTTTGAGAAATCTCGATTCCCTCAAGACGTCTGTTTAAAGATTAAATGGAAGGACCTTTGCTCTGACAAGGAGGCAAACTGAAGACCTGGCATTGGGGACTTGCTAAGGAACATTCTAAGCTACATTTTTCTTAATAAAAGGATGAAGCCCAAAACAATTAGGGTTTATTCATCTCCAGATAGATGATAAAATATTTAAAATTGCCCAGGACAGAGAAAAACAATTTCACTCCAACTCCCCCGTTCAACACAACACACACACACACACACACACACACACACACACACCCATGAAGCAGAAACAGTGCCAGCGAGGGTCAGAGCTTGCTCCTTCCTGTACAATGTCTCAGATTCCGCTTTTCACCTCCCTATGCCAGTTCCTCCGCGCGCCCACAACCACCACCCAGCCCAACCTCTCTAAGCTGCCGCTTCGCCGCCGCCCCCTGGTCCCGTAATCTTTAGTTCTGAGCCGACTCAGCCCAACAACCACTCTGCCTCCAGCGCGTCCCTCTGGGTGGCGTCCCTAGCACTTGGGAGGTTCTCGAAAGCCTCGGGACCGGCGCTAGTGCCCGGGCTGGGGAACCCCGGGGGTTCCGGCCTTTCAGGGCTCCTTCCCCCACACCCCTCAGCCCCGGAGGATTAAGTTGTCGGTCACCCCGTGGCGCGCACAGCCCCCATCCCTCCTAGTCCGGCCCCTCCCGGGCTCGAACGCCCGGGGGTCCCTCGCCTCCGCGGAGGTGAGCGTGCACTCACCAGAGGTGAGCTGCATCCAGGCACATATCTTGTACACGGTGGCCGTGTTGCAGAAGAAGAAGAGGGTAAAGCAAACGATGCATGCGATGATGAGCATCATGGAGAGGCCGATGAAGAAGGAGGCGGCTTTGAACGCGCCCGAGGGCAACGTGGAGAAGTCCGTGAAGCTGCCCCTGCAGGTCAGCTCCCGGGAGAAACCGTTGCCGATGCAGTAGTGGAAGAGCCCGAAATAGCCGGCTTGCGGGGTGTCCACGCCGTCACCGATCCAGTAGGGCTGGATGAAGCACACCACGTTGACGATGGCAAAGCAGATGGTGAAGATGGCCCACAGCACACCGATGGCCCGCGAGTTCCGCACATAGTTGGTGTGGTACAGCTTGGCAGCCTCCTGAGCCGGGAGCATCGCGGCAGCGGCGGCGGCAGCGGCAGCGGCTCCGGGCATTCTCCCCCTCCTCCTCCTCCGCCTCCCGGTCCTCCGCCTCCCCCCGCCTCTCGGCGCGCAGGAGACACACTCACGGAGCCGCGCGCGCTGCAACTCCCCTGCCTCCGCCTCAGCCCAACAGCACCAGTTCCAGAGTCTGCATCCTCGCTCCCGGAAGGAGGGCGGGGGAGCTCGGAGCACCCCTCCGGCTCGCCTGGCACTGCCTCCCGGCCCCCCTCCCTTCCTCCCTCCCCGGCCCGGGCTCCAACCCTCCTCACCACTCTCCACCCTTCTTCCCGCCGCCGCCGCTGCAGCTGCAGCAGCTGAAGGCGGCAAATCCCGCGCGCCTCCCGCACTGTTCCCCGTCTCTGGCCGGGCTCGCGCTGCCAGTGCCCAGGGCTCAGAGGATCGCGGCGACCCTGGAACGCCCCTTAAGTGGCGGGCGCAAACCAGAGAAGCGGGCCTGGAGTTTGCGAGGCGAGTGTAATCTAACGATGGGGACCGCAGCACCCACGGGAATCCCAGGGGCACCTCGGGGATCCCGGCTGGTGTGAGGGGCCGGGCTCAAGAGACTGATTCTGGGAGCATTTCATCGCCGCACAGCAACGTGCTTAGACCTCTGCTTCTTTGCAGAGGCGCGAGGGACAACGCGGCAGGTGCAAGCGAGAAATGCCAAGCGAAAGGAGACATACTGCCCCCAAGAGACCTCCTTGTTACTACTACAGAACTGCCCACACCACTCCCCGACTCGCGCTGAACTCCTCAGTTACTTCAGGTGGACAGGTAGAGACAGAAGTTGAGCAGGAGCCGGATAATCAATAATGTAAAAAGACAAACCTCAAGGTGGTTGCCTTAGCTTAAGCAGCCAAATGAACTATGGTAATTGATGACATTGTCTCTACCTCAAAACCCTCCCATAGGTGGGGCCTGTATGGGTACAGAAGTGACCACGTCACAGAATTTTATAGTTTGTTTGAAAACAGGATAGTTTGGCCAGTGTTCCATTTATTAAACATTCATTGGCAGTTGCTGTGTGCTAAGGATACAAAAAGGAAGGCCACCAATGATGTTTTAATCCTCTAGGTATTTCCACTTTCCCCATAACCCAGAGCTTCAGTTAACCAAGTCGTTTTCAGGGCGCTTTCCCCTAATTATCTGTATATGATTCCTTACATTTTCATGAGCATTGCTGTTTTTATGCCTGCGCCTTGTGCTGTTTCCGTTGCTTATTTCGGGGCCCCTGCCTTTTCCAGGCTTTTAATTGCTCTTTTAACAGTCCCTCTCTTTCAAACTTCACTTCTACATTTTTGTTGTTTTTTTTTTTTGGTTCCTTCTGACACAGAAAAAAAAAAATATGTACCCCCCCCCCCCCCCAAGCAGTAAAAGGAGACTCCTCAACAGCAGAAACAGATTTTGGCAACAAACCTTTTTGAACTATATGACCACTGAATTCCTTAAGTAAGAGAACTCTGATAGAATTTGATCCCTAATTCTATACTCAGTTGGCTATATAAATGACTAGTCAATGGAAGAAGAGTCATACCTTAAATGATGAGGTTTCATCATGCTCTTCCTTTGAGAACCTGAAGATTTGAGATTCCCTGGGGAGACAGAGGCAGCGAGTGGAACTTGGGATATGGGACACACAAAAGATAATAAAGGGCAGTTGCTGCAACTGGGAAAAATTTGAAAGTGTAAGCGTGCAAAACTTACATTCAACTTTTCCTGTGGGCAAGGAATTCAGGTACCACAGTTCAAGGTCCATCAGGCAGGGCTTTGAAAATCAATAGAGGACAGAATTAGCATGGGACATGGAAGTTAAAGCAAATAAGAAATTCTAGCAAGTGTGATTGTAAATGCTCAGAAAATCTTTAAAATATCAGAGGCATTTGGGGGAGGTGAGGAAGATGACCTAAATATGGCCAGCCCAATATAACACTTGTGAGTCTCTAAAAATATAATTTGTGATGCTGCATCATCAGTGTATTGGTTGCAGTGGAGGGTCAGAACTTCTGTTAGGTTTCATTTTTCTTAACTCCCCTAAGGCTGTTGGAAAATAAGAAAATTTTTACCACAGGAGGAGGAGAGGAAAGGTGAGAGTAATCAGATTTATGGGTCCATTTGGCAGGCCATGTGTCCCAGGGGCAGAGATGGCTTTAAGGCGAGAATTAGCAGTAATTTCTAGTGACTCTCCCAAACCCTCAAATTCCCTAAACCTGCTTGTATAAAGTAGACCTTCTTTAAAATCAATGTCTTAAAAAATTCTTATTGTTCCCAGGGGGGTGGTTCCTGGGAAGGGAAGGCTGAGAATCAAAATGCCTGGTTTAGACCTCAATGCTTCAATTTTCTTCACAGGACAAAGAAAGGACTGGTGAGTGACTCAGATTCAAAGGTTGTGATTCAAAGTGCTTTTCTATTTGAGTCATTCCCAAAGACAGTCCTATTCTTATTCCAGGTTTGGAATTGCCTCTGGGTTTGTGCTCAGAATCACTATACCAAGGGCCATATTCAAGGTGTCCACTTTTGTCAATAGCAACTAGGAACAGTTTGGTGTCCAGTGTATTGCTGAGCTAAAGTGCTCATATGGATTCCCCTTGGAATTTGTTATTGTTCCTTGGATGAACTGGACTCTGCTAATGGCATTTCTCTCCATATCCACCCTGCCTGCACCCCAACAGATTTGCAGAATGAAAGAGGGTCTTTCATGATCTGAGGAACTAGGATGAGTTTCAATGCCTGCAAACTCTTGACTTGCCATCAAGAAGTACAGATTGTCCTTCCACACCTTTCAAACTCCTCTGTCACCACCCAAACCTTGTCCTTAGCAACCATGAGTCCCAGAAGCAAGACTGCTTCCACCCTTAAATCTAAAACTTTTGCCTTGCTCCATGTAGACTTTAACAGTTCAGACAGCTGAGCTTCTGGGTAACTCATCATATTCATCAAATGTATGTGACCAGGAAAGCTGTTTGGAGGAGGAGGAAATAATAAAACTAGACTGATTCATGCTAAGAAGTTGCTATTGATAGAAAAGTATTTTGAAACTATAACATGATTCATATGTGCTAAATAACTAATAGAAGTCAGTGTCATCGACAGCATGGAATTAGAAACACTGAACATTCAAATCTTAAGCTTCACTATTGAAAATGAAGCTTTCTCTTACTGCCACAACGGGTCAGTAGTGAGATCCACTCTTTCACAAACTGTGTCTCACTGATTATTAAGTTAGGACTATAAAAGAGAAACAGAAGAATAACTGGACTATGTTACATGCTTTATTTACAAAGCAAAGAAAGATGCTGGGTGAGACAGAAAGCTTACTATTTAATCCCAAGCTAATTTGAGACAGTATGAGCGGGTACAAAAAGCCTTGGAGAGCAAGAGACTTAGGATTCAGACCCAGCACCATCTTTGCCTGAGAGTCCAAGGCTTTGGGGGCTCCTTTTCTCTTCTCTAGAATTTGGTGAGAGAGAAGGGAAAGCAAATGAATGATAAGATCCCTTTCTATCACAAAATTCTATTCTACAAAGACTATTCCAAGATAACTTTGAAAACATATTTAAAAAGAGAAAGATACAGCCTAGTCTTGAAAAAAAAATTAGGCAATTCCTAAAAGAGATGTATTAGACCATGGCAGAACATATTTTTATTTAATATTGAAAACCTTCTCTGAAATTGCATAGTTATAATTTTGCAATCAATGGATGCTTAGAATTCAGATGAGTCATTGCTGTGACCTTGGGTAACAGAAAGATTTCTAAAATCTGTTACTTAACTGATGTTTAGGGCTATTACCAACATCACTATTAGATCTCACTCAAGAATACAAAGAATCTCCATGTTCTTCTTTAATTTAGGAAATTTTCAGTCATTCTCTCTTCAATACTGACTTTTTGTTCTTTTACCCTGTTCTGTATTTAGGGTCAATACCTTGTTACATATATTTTTGATTTTTATAAGTTCTTTCTTTGAATGTTAAACTATTTTATAAATTCTTTCTAAGAATATTAAACTATTAAAACTTTGGAATTTAACCTGCTAAACATAATTGTCATATTAATAAACATTATTTTATTCCAATGATAAAAAAGATTATAAAGATTCTAATAATGAAGCTTTTTTCACTCATTAAGGGTTTCCCTTTGCTCCCCTTCCCCCTTTAGCTTTCTTTCAAGGCTTTTCAGAAATCAGAAACCTCTTAATCAATCACTGAATTAGCAGAGGTAATCAGATGGCTTGAGTGTTTCAACACTCCATGCAAATCAAGATCAAATTGATCACAGGACTTTGAATTCATCACCCTTTGGTCTCTACCACTTTGCAATGAGATGTAATACTCCAAACAGAGAGAGATATGGGAAATAGGAATATCAGTCATTCTCCTTCTTTTTTCTCCTCCTTCGAATTGGATTCTGTGTGAGTAATCCATTCTATAAGTGTTTTTCATTTTTCTACAACCCAGTTAAGAGCAAAAGTTGTTTTCTCATAAGGCTGAGCACCTCCATAGCCTATGCTAAATGAGTCATTTTACTTTAACGTTTTTAAGCCCTTGATTTCAGAATGATTCTGTCTGAAGATAGGTAGTGACTTCTATTAAATAAAATAATATAGAATCTCTTGAAATGTGATTTTTTAAAACGAAGTCTGTCATGGAACAATATTGCATTACAGCTTAAATTTCAGTTTGGATTTTTCTATTCTCTCTTTTCTATTTTTTTAAGATCAGAAAGACTTGGTCTTTCTGATCTTAAAAAAATCTATAACTTATTCTGAAAATGTTTCATGGAGTTTCCCATTGAAGATGCAACTTGATTAAATATCTATTCCTTCAATTTAGAACATCTATCCTTACACCTTCAATTTGGGGTTCATATTTGAAGGCACTACTTGGATTCTCTGCTAAGAGCATCTTTATCTACAAAACTTGTCTCTCATATTTGGCAATCACTTATGTATCTCAAACCTCAGGTTCAGCCTTTTTGAGAATATACCCAACTCACATAGCTATGTTTTAAGTTTTATAATTCCAAATGTTCCTCTAAATATAGAAAGCCTATCCAGATGTTTTTCCTTAATGCCATACTAACAAAAATATTATTGATAATTCAGTTCTTCTGTTGTGGAGGAACATTTTCATAATTATATCAGTCAGCTCTTACTGCAGAAGCAACTCAAACTCTCCTTGGCTTATAACCACAATCATTCACTTTTATCTACACCATATGATGGTTGCTGGTTGGCTATGGTCCTGATCTAGGTAGTAGATCTGACTGCAGATCTTGTCTTCTTGTTCTGAGGACCAAGTTGAAGAAATTCCTATTTGGGTCATGTCGATTAATGGCAGAGAACAGATGTGTAAAAGGCTCAGACAACATAAAATTATCTAAAACTTTGGTTTAAATATTGTATATGGCATGGTGTATCATATTACATTGGCCAAAGCATATCACATGAAGAAGCTAAAAGGCAATGTGATGGGGATGTACAATCCTCTTACAGGAGACAACTGAATGAAAAATTAAGAACTTATTTTTTTAAAATCTACTCTATTCATCTTCCTCTTTGATAAAATTATAATACCAACTTACTTTACAAATATTTCCTAAAACACTGTATGCATATGTTATTTTGTTTAAGACTATGTTTTGAATAACCATTATATATCACTGATTCTTTCATTGAAGAATGTGTTCCTTCTTGATCCCTTTTTAATAAAAAAATTTACAACATTTAGTTTAACTAAATTAAGTTTCTCTTTCCCCCCAATGTTTATTTGGCTAACAGTTTCCCCTGAGTCTGCATAGAGGTCAGGTAATGACCTCTCAAAGCCAAAGAGAAACTAAATTAATAATACATTTCTTCACTTTACAATATTCAGAGTTGATGTATGATTCTGCCTGTTAAAGTATAAATTATTTTTTTAATTGTTTAGTTTAAAAATGGAGGAAAAAAAGTGTTACCTTATGAATTCTTAGCACTAACCTACAGTGTGTTCCAAACATGAGTATGAACAATTTTAAAGGAAAAAAAATTCTTGTGGACCTATAGTAATGACCTACAAAATTATTATTGTAATGCTACTTAAATGTATGGGCTGAAAATTAAAAACATAAACTTAATTCAATCAACTTTCAGTCATGGCAACATGAAGAACTCAGTGAATCATCTCCCCAAAAACAAGTAACAATGAATAGAATTGTCAAAACTGTCATTTCTAGGTTCTAAAGAACAGCTAAAAATAAACAACAAATTGCGAGGTGTTTATTCATGAAGAGGTGTTGGAGTTTAGATAAGAAAAGTAGGAATCTGTGGTCTTTTGCCTTCAGTGACTTCCTTCTTATCCACCCTAATCTCAATCAGCATATTAGTTTTAGTTGGGCAGCAGTGAAAACCAGAAACTTCTTTAATAAAGGGAAAATTTAGGTTGGAGTATAGGACAAAGTTCATGCCCAAAACATTCTCAATGAAAGAAACAAGCTCATGGGAAAAAGGCATGGACAAATCCAAAGTTCTGCTAGCCTGAGGTCTCAGATGGGACAAGTAGTAAACTAGTCAGTTTAATGGAGATACACTGGAAATTATAAAACCATAAAAATGCTAGTTAAGCTTTCTATCTCTGGACAAGTGAGAAATGACATGTATGTTCAGGGGACACAAAGGAGGATTTGGTAGTGCAAAGTAAATCCTGAGGGAGATGAGAAATGCCTTGTATCCATTTTCAAAGAAGGAAAGTATTACATGTTTGATGTATTTAACATAATCTCTGCCTAAATCATTACCTGACCTCTATGCAGACTCAGGGGAAACTGTTAGCAAACCAGGCTATAAATATGTATGTAATGGTAATAATTTTAAAAATAAACTTGAGAACAGATTTAGCAGCCACATATCATAAGGGAGATAGAATCTA
>JAJEJO010000558.1:615767-639377 GCA_020662805.1 Glaucomys volans | reverse complement strand
TTTCATGGAAAGCTTGCGTGCTGAATTAAGAGAAAGGCCCACAAATGAGCCAGGGAAAACATTTAACATCTTATACTTAACTGTCTAAAGCCCTTAATCCTTATTTAACATCTTTTTGCTTGTTCTACAGTTCAGTGAAGCCAGCTGCTTAGGACTCTTTCTGAGCAGCAGGGAGCTCTTTGAAAACATTTTTGGCCAAATGAAAGCATTTCACCATGCTCTAATTTGCATGTTCCTCTGATGTTTATGAACAATGAAGCTAAATGACTTGAAAAGGGAAAGATGATTGTTAACACAATAGAACTGCTCTCCTCCTGATCTGTGTACCTGTGGGACACTATGTACACAGGCTTTCAGAACATTCATCCTAACTCCTTCATCTTTACCTCTCACCTCTCCCCCAGACTCTCCATACAGAAATATACATAGCTAAATGTTAGGTATATGTAAGTTTTCTGAATGATGACAGTCATTGTGGTCTCGGCTTTCATTGTGAATAAGAAGATGAATTAGTTTCCTCCCAAACCCTGTTCTCTTTCCAGGCAGGAATTTTTCTAAAGACATTTACACTTTATACCTATAGTTTTATCATCTAACTTTAAGACAAATTTTTCTTCAAATTTAACTGTTGATTTCCTCATATTATTGAAATATTGTTTTGGAAAGATCCATAAGTATTACTTTGTATTCAGAGTGTCCTGTTTTCAATCTGATCTAATGGTTTAAAGACTAATGTTAATCGATACCTTCCATTTGGACAATTCTTTCAAAGCTTGTTCAAATATATTATTTTGTTTGACCTTCACAATACTCTGAGTGGGAAGCAGAGCAGATTATAATCTGATTTCACAGATGAGGAAACTGAGGTTCAGGGGTCATGTGCTATAGGTGGTGGGCCCAGACCAGGAATTCAATTCCTGGACAAGTGTACTTTTCACAATGCTTTGAACAAAAATCATTTTCATCCTTGTTCTTAAACTGAAAACTCTTGTCTAATTTCTTATAGGTGTGGCAAAATGGAACAAGTTATCCAAATGCAAATATGTTATTAGAATAATGACTAATGTCTATATTTCTAGATTCTTCTTTTTAAAATAATTCTTAATTATTATATTTCAAACACTTTTCAAAATTCTACTTTTGTTTTAGTAGAATATCAACTTTCTTTAAAAGTTCCTTCTGCCTATAGGTAATAGAAATCCATTCAGATAATATATTCAAAGAACACAGATATTGGCTTTCTCAAAAACATTTACTGAGAACTTTTTGTGTCTTAAGTATCACACTTCACAATTTAAGATGATTCAAAGATGTGTCATTTTACCTGTCAGTTTCCTTATCCAGCTTAGAAATTCTAGTTTTCATTCTAATTTCTTCAGCAAGTCAGGTATTAAACTCAGCATCCTACTAAGGGTCACACACTATAGGCAAGAAAGTTCTTATTATCAATACACTGTGTAACAGTACTGTGGGCTGGAAATTAGGTGTCTCATCAACTGATTACATAAGTTTGGCACTTAGCACCTTGTTAGGGCCTTTGTTTTCATTTGTTTGTTTCTCTGCTTTTTTTTGTTGGAACCAGGGATTGAACTCAGGGACACTTGGCCACTGAGCCACATCCCCAGACCTATTTTGTATTTTATTTAGAGACAGGGTCTCACTGAGTTGCTTAGGGCCTCACTAAGTTGCTGAGGCTGGCTTTGAACTTGCGATCCTCCTGACTCAGCCTCCCAAGTCGCTTGGATTACAGGTGTGCGCCCGGCTGTTTCTCTGCTTTTTAACCTGTAAAATGGAGATTGTATTAATATCAACCAACCAATTTCATGAATCTATCAAATTAGAGACCAAAATATGATAGTGTGATACAATTACAGCAGCAGCTTTGTCAAAACACGTCTGTCTGTAGATAAGAACATGAAGATCATTTTTTAAAATGAAAAGCGTATGTGAATGTGGTAGGACAATTAGGATTTTATTCTTTCTTTTCTCCATTTTTTTTATGATGAAATCAGAATAATCTTTTGATTTTTTGCCCTAACTGCAGGGTAGACTGGTAAAGCAATAACAATAGGCAATGTCTTCTATTTTATTTTATATTCCTTAAGTTTACATTAGGGAGGAATATTGATTTTTATTAGCAAGAAAAACAGAAAATGTTGTTTTATAAAATATATTGAGAGACAGAATAAATTCTAAAATAAGCTCCCTTACCCAAATTACATATTCCTTTTTCCAACTGGTATCCGACTGGGCATTTGCAGGTAAAAGATCCCTGAGTATTATTACACACGGCCAGGGGTGGGCAGGGGTTTGACAGGCACTCATTCACATCTGTAAAGGGAGAAAAAAAAAAAAAATGACCACATTGAGTCTGTGGTAGACAGCAAAATCACGAACCAGTACAGTATTTACTAAGGACCACTGCACTTATTAGAAATAATGGGGCCCCAAAGATGAGTAGGAAACCACTCGCGTCCTCAAGGGGCTGACCACCTATTGAAGGCAGAGGCAATCAATAAACAACTAACTATAAATACAAGGCATAAAGTAGCAAATTTTGGTGGAGAATTAAGGACTATTCAAACAACATCTGGATTAAGACTGGAAGAATTTTAATGAACAAATTTGGGTAGAATAATTTATACTGAGGCACCAGTACAGGAAATGCCAGAGGCAGGAAAATTCAGGCGTCTTTAGGTGGCAATAGGTGGTCCAGTGTGGCAGGTGTGTGGGGAGAACCAAATCAGGAAGTTTGTCAGCACCACACTATGGTAGTTCATGCTACCTTGCAGATAACACACAAACAAGCTAACTCAAGTAAGCAGGGTATTAGTTAAAAGATCTTATCTTCTACCTTTTGGAGAAAAAAGGCATTTATTGAGTAACCAAATGTGATACTGTAGACCACTGGATAATATTTTTTCTCTTACCCACACTGCAGTTATCCCCTTGCCAGGAAGGTGAGCACACACATCGATGGCCACCACTGATGAGGTCCACAATGCATTTGCCATCATGAAGACAAGGATTCATGGCACAGCTGTTAACTAAAAACCCATCCAAGAATAGCACAGTTAATCCAATGGCAATGTAAAGATAGCCCTAGGTAAATATTTAATTCTCTCAGCTAATATTTGATTATTGCTTATTTCTATTTATTTGCTCTGAAAAGATATGCTACTAAAATAGAATGAGGTCCCAAGAGGTGTAGAAGATAGGCAGTGGGACTATACCCAGTGGGACTGGGTACTGGTAATAGTTTGTGTCCATATATAAGGCAATTGGATTTCTGAATTCAAGAACTGATTCAAATCAAATGTTGCTTATTTAGTCACTCAGTTTGGGACTGATGATTGTATTACTTTTGTGATACTTAGAAAATTCTACTTGAATCAATGCCAATTTAAAACACACATTAAGTGGGGGGAAAGAATCCCTGATCAATTCATCCTCCCTGATGCAAGATTGACTCTGTGTATGGAGTGCCTTGCCTTTTCTTCTGGACATAGCAACCCTTACCCAAAAATGTCCAAATGTAACTGGGACTCCACATATTGTGCATCATTCAGACAATGATCAGAGTTGTGCACTACAATGACCTCTCTCTTCACATAACGTAAAAATGGACCCTAGCTGAATTCATGGAGGCTCTTATGACACACAGACTTACATCCCCCAAGGGCAATGACCACAATTGTATTGCTCTATATAATTGGAAGTGTCACAATCCAGTTATGTAATATCTGCTTCATAAAGATTTTTGACACATACTTAGAAAGGCTGAAACCTACAACATAACTGTATCATCTGCAAGGAGGAAATTAGTGGGAGAATGCAAAAAACAAGGCAGAAGTCAAGCATTTTCCAAAAGAATACCCCTGAAAATGGGCTAAACCTAAAGATGATATTCTTAATCTTATTCTTAATTGCTAAAATCATCTATATAAGCAGAGTACCTGTATAACCAACACCCATGAACATACTGGCACAAAAAAAATTATTAAAAGCCAATGAATATGCCCCTAATACTTGCCTACAGTAATTACAATGGCCCTTCCTCCCTGGCAGTTTTCTCTTTGTGGATCTACACAAACCAAAAGTACAATTTTGAACATGACATTCAACAGTATATATTATCCTTTCTTCTACCTGCCCTTAAGAGTCGAAGAAACATTCAGATGACTTTATTTTCCTGTACCAGCAATTTCCACATGACTATAAAGATAACCATACATAAAATGTAAAGAATCCCTGGTAATGCAATCACTGTGGGAAAAAGTTCATCATCTTTTTATTGATAAGTCCTTCTACCCCTGTTTATCAACTAGCAATATAATCTCAGGGAGACAAAGGAACATGGGCTTTTCTGGACCAAGAGAAGCCCTCTGACCCTTAGATGCCTCCTAGTGATTGGGGAGCTAGCTGACTTGCTCAGCTTTGGGCTCTGATCTAGGAGCATGCACCTGACTCACTTCCTGTTTCATACAGGTCACCTAAAGTTTCTTCAGTTTCTTCACCAACCAAACCTATAGCTCTGCCTGGTTCTAACCTCAGAAAGTTGAAAGCATGCTTGAAAAGCTCTTGCAATTAATTATACAGCATTAAAAGCTTCAACTGCACTGTACTGATGTCACACATAACCAATGTGTCCTCTTCTCTTCAGGAACAATCACCTAACTTGGGAAAATGAGAAAATGAGGTCCACCATAATCTTATTTTATGCTTTGTGTTTCAACAGGAAGCAGTTTAGGTCACAAAACTTAAGACTATTTCAAATACTAGCCATTTCCACACATTCACTTAAATCCTAAGCCTCACACAGTTTACAGTGCTGCAAAGGTTCTAGCATGAATGTTTGAAAGATATATTGTACCTGATGTTGGAGGTGACAATGCCACTGGGGACTGTGTGCTACTCTGAGTAGCAAAGGTGGTAGGTTTAGGAGTCAACACTTCAGCTGTAGAAACATCTGTGGTTTGGAAAGAAGGAGAAGTTCTGAGGAAATGTGAAGTTGGGCTGTACTCTTCTGTGATATCAAGCCTTGTGGTCAATTCTTTCGCTGATGCTGGTACACTGGCGAGAGGGATTAAGTGTGTGGTAGCATCAATTTGCACATGGTTCCTTTCTGTGGTGATGGCACCTTCTGTTGAGATTTCTGGCACCAAAATTTCAGGGTTTGTTGGGAAGAGCTGTTTTCCAGTTGTTGTGTGTACAGCTATGGGGTCAGTAATCAGAATTTCTGTACTTGACAAGGTACTGGGACTGGTCACAGAAGAGTGAGAAGTCTTCAGAGTGGTAGTTGTTAAAGTTGGAGACATTTGGGCTAAGCTGGTGCTCGTGGCTGGAAGGGCTGACTTAGTGAAGGACTCAGTTAAGGCTGGGAGCAAAGGGACCCCTGAAGGAGCACTCACTGTTACAACTTTGGTGGATTCTGTGGGCACAGACACCAGGCTTGGTGACTTTGCTTCTGTAATGATTTTCTCTTGTTGTGGGATGCTCTGGTTCTTGGGATCTGCTGTGTTACTACTGTGAAGTATTATCATGGATGATGCCATTGTTGACGTCTGAACTGAAGTCTCAGGCATCTCTCTTGCCCTGGGCAGGACTGGAGTAGATGAACGTGGTAAGGCTGTTTGTGAGACAGAAAGTAGGGCAAGAGAAGAAGCTGTCAAGGACACTGGTAGATGTGATGGTGAGGAAGACAAATGTGCAGATGCCTCAGAGGTAGACTTCAGCTGATGGGTAGAGGCCTTGGTTGATGGTAAACTTGATGAGAACAACTGGTGGGGTTGTGACACTGAGGGCAGAGGCAAAGGAGGGCTGGAAGCAGAAGATGAGTCACCAACAGATCCAGTACTGGCATCCATAAGAACCAATGTTTTTGGTATATTAATGGTAGAGGTGTAGGATGGAAGGCTGGATGTATGCAGAGCCAGTGACTCAGTGGACGGCTGAACATACTCCCCATCATAGGATGAGATGTTCCTTCTTTCAGTCTGAGCATGAGAAGAGGAATAGTCTGAATATGGAGAGTCTGAGATCTTAATATAAGAGGTTGAACTTGCACTGATGTCAGAGGATGAACCATTATCTGTAATGGACAGTAATGCCCGTTCTCCTTTGGTGAAAGTAGATGAAACATAGGTGTGGTGTGTGTGGTCACTGGAAGTCCTTTGTTCAGTATCTCTGTCACTCACTTGACCATAGCTAAGTCCTGTGACTGCAAAGGGAAAAGCAAAGTTAGGTCAAGTAAACAAAAAAGCAATTTCTGAAACGTGCACAATAAAACAGATTTTCAATATCCATGAACTCAAGTGAGTAAACTACCTTCCTTGGAGAGGTGATTTTCAGTGGTGAACACACTGAATAGCAACGTGAGAAGGCTGTAACTGTCAGTGTCTGCTGAGTGGACTCACCTCCTGTGAAGACCACAGTGGCAGCAGCTAACGTGGTAATAAATGACAAATGGGAACAAGGGGCCTAAAAATAGGGAATTGTTCCAAATTCCTTCCACATGCCTTTTTTTTTTTTTTTTTTTTTTTAAATAAAAGCAAATTGGTATGTGAAAAGCGCTCAAGATCCCAAACAGAATCATTGTTATGCTTAAATGGAAAAAGGAAAACCCTCCCAACTTTCCATTCTGTATAATGAGATATTTCTTTCCCAGGAGATTGATCTTAGCCACAAAGTGACTGGTCTTTATTTTAAGCCTCCCGGCAGACGTCACCCCCATATGCCTCACCAAGTGTGTGAAGGGATGGGGTTGTCCTCCTGAGGAGGGAGAACCCAGAAAGTTCTATTCATAAAGAACTGCTAGGGTAATTTCTGGGTTGCCAGCCAGCTTAACCACCCTAGGACTACACTGCCAGGTGGGCTGAGGGGCCCACTACAGGGTCGCTACAGGGGAAGACACACCACCTCCAAGGGCCGGCGCCGCGGCCGGCGACCGCGAGAGCAGGCCCGCGTGGTCTGTCACGTTCCCGCGCTGGGTGGCGCCCGCCGAGCTCCCCACCTCCGCAGAGGTGGCGTCGGCGAGGCTGAGCGACCGCAGCGTGCGCTCCCCGTTCCCGGTGAGAGCGGCCCAGGTGTGCGTGCCGTGGGAGTGCGCCCCGGAAGTGCTCCCCTCCGCCGCGGAACTGTGGGAACTGTGGGAACCGGGGGCCGGCGCCGCGCCGTCTTCCAGAGCTGAAAGAAGCGTGAGGGGCGGCGGGTGAGTGCGGCGCAGAACACCCAGCCTCACTTCCGGGATGATGTGATTTCATCTGAGATGAAACCCCAAGAGGAACTGCAGGTTAGCGCCTCTGTTTGGATTTACAGAACATTTATTACTTCTGCGAATAAAATCATACTGGACCTCTGCTCGGGGATGCGTAATAGTTATGTCAGGGAAGGTGCTGGTGGTGGCAGGGCAGGAGTGAAAGCCTAACAACCGTGTTGGGGCTTTACTATTGGGACAAGGCCCGAAGGGAGGCACAGAGTGTTAGTACATGGCGAGAAACCTGGCGGAAGGCTACACGTGGGCTTGGCTCTGCAAGTGGGCTTTTTAACACATTTGTTTTATTTTATTGATGGAAATGAAAGAGGGCAGTTGACAAATGAATTGATATTGATATTCTTTTCCTCCTTTGGGGGGTTATATGGTTTATGCTATATACTTAAAGAATCTTAGAACTACTTAAGATTATTAGATTTTCAAATCCTTCTTTTCAGAAATATGAAAGTGGAGTTCAGTACTTCTTGGCCTAAATACTTCATAATCTGGCTTTATGAGAAAACATACCTGGTTCTTTTTCCCATTTCCAGTCCCAACTAGCCCTTGATACTCCCACAGAATGCTTTGATTGGAAATGAACATAGAGCTGAGTATTGAATAAATTCATTTCAAGATAGTTTGAATTAACAGAAAGAGGAATGAGCCTGGGGACAGGAACCTAATGACTTAGAGCAGCAGCAAGATAGAAACCAAAGAGAGATGTAACTTGAGTCAGGGCGAAGGGCTCAGAAGACTGATGGAGAGTCCACCAGGAAAGTTTCCAGGGCAGAATGCATCTGAACAGAGAGAAAAAGGCTCAATGGAGAGATCTTGAATACTCCATTAAATGAAATTTAGGCAAAAAAAACACATCAGGGTAAGGCTTGAGTGAAAGGTCATGACCTGAAACAGAAGGGCTGAATGTGAACCCAGAGAAATGAATGGACTGAAATTTTGAAAGGCTGGATTGCAGAATCATTCAGCTTTGAGTGATTCAGAGGAAAAGAGACAAAGCATTGTGTTTATCTCTCTTCATTCACACAACATTTCAGGAATGAGGCTATTCCTTAATCTAGCTTGGACCCCAAGATCTGGTCACAATTAAATCACATTTTCCACATGAACTAACAGCATTAACTTCAGAGAGAAAGATACTGAAGAGATGTAAAAGTGAAAAACTATGGAACTTAAGATCATGGCTGGAGAAGGCAAGAATCCTCAGCCCCATAGAAGTGAGGGTGGAAAATGATTTCTTTGTTTAGGAGAGAGAAAATATATTTCCCATGTACAGACATAAAAAAGAGTATAAATATCCTCTACCAATATGTTTTATTCTTTTTTGATCATATGCTTTTCCATGTCGTATGACTAGTAGAAATGAAAGGAATTCAAATAGGAAAAAAGGAGCTCAAACTATCTCTATTTGCTGACAACATGATTCTATATTTAGAAGAACCAAAAAAACTCTACTAGAAAACTTCTAAAACCAAATGAATTCAGCAAAGTAGCAGGTATAAAATCAATACCAATAAATCAATTGCAGTACTATATACCAATGTTGTATCAGCTGAAAGAGAAATCAGAACAACTATTCCCTTTGTAATAGCCTCAAAAAAAAAAATACTTGGGAATCAATCTAATGTAAGAAATGAAAGACCTCTATAATGAAAACTACAGAATATTAAAGAAAGAAATTGAAGATGACCTCAGAAAATGGAAAAATCTCCCATGTTCTTGTATAGGCAGAATTAATATTGTCAAAATGGCCATACTACCAAAAATGCTATACAGATTTAATGCAATTCCTATTAAAATCCCAATGATCTTCTTCATAGAAATAGAAAAAGCAATCATGAAATTCATTTGGAAAAATAAGAGGCCCAGAATAGCCAAAGTAATCCTTAGTGAGAAAAGTGATACAGGAGGCATCAAATACCAGACCTTAAATCATACTACCGAGCTAAAGTAATAAAAACAGCACAGTATTGGCACAAAAACAGACATGAAGATCAATGGAAAAGAATAGAAGATATAGAGACAAACCCACAAAAATACAGTTATCTCATCCTAGACAGAGGCGCCATAAACATACATTGGAGAAAAGACAGCCTCCTCAATAAATGGTGCTGGGAAAACTGGAAATCCATAGGCAGTAGAATGAAATGGAACCCACATCTCTCACCCTGCACAAAACTCAAAGTGGATCAAGAACCTAGGAATTAGACCAGAGACCCTGTGCTTACTAGAAGAAAAGTAGGCCCAACTCTTCATCATATCAGGTTAGGAACCAAATTCTTCAATAAGACCCCTAAGGCACAAGAAGTAAAGTCAAGAGTCAATAAGTGGGATGGTATCAAACTAAAAAGCTTCTTCACAGCAAAGGAAACAATCAAGAACATGAACAGAGACCCTACAGAATAGGAAAAAATCTTTACCACCTGTACTTCAGATAGGGCAGTAATCTCCAGGTTATACAAAGAACTCAAAAAACACCAAAAAAACAAATAACCCAATCAATAAATGGGCAAAGGAACTGAACGCACACTTCACAGAAGAAGAAATATGAATGGTCAAAAAATAAATGAAAAATTTCAACATCTCTAGCAATCAAAGAAATGCAAATTAAAACACTTGAGATTCCATTTCATTCCAGTCCAAGAATACAAGTAACAATAAATGTTGGTGAGGATGTAGAGAGAAAGATACTCTCATACATTGTTGGTAGGGCTGCAAATTGGTGCAACAACTATGGAAAACAGTATGGCGATTCCTTAGAAAACTTGGAATGGAACCACCATTTGACCCAGTTACCCCACTCCTTGGGCTATACCCAAAGGACTTAAAATCAGCATACCACAGTGACACAGCCACATCAATGTTTATAGCAGCTCAACTCACAATAGCCAAACTAGGAAACAACCTAGGTGCCCTTCAACAGATGAATGGATAATGTGGTATATATACACAATGGAATATTACTCAACCATAAAGAAGAATGAAATTTACAGCATTTGCTGGTAAATGGATGGATCTGGAGACTTTCATACTAAGTGAAATAAACCAATCCCAAAAATCAAAGGCCAACTGTTCTTCCTGATATGTGGATGCTGGGGAGGGGGAAGGGAAGAATAGACAAAGAGGAATGAAGGGAAGGGAGAGGGGACAGGAATAGGAAGGACAGTAGAATTAATGGGACATAACTTTCCTAGCCTTGTGTTTGAATACACAACCAGGATAACTCCGCATCATGTACAACCACAAGACTAGGATCCTAATCAGAATAAATTATACTCTATGTATGTATAATTTGCCAAAATACATTCAACTGTCATGTATAACTAAAAATAATGAATAAAAACAAAGCATAAAAAGGGAAAAAAGAGAAAAAACCTTTTATACACTAATATCGTTAAAAAGTAAAAAGACAACCCAGAGAACAGGAGAAAATGCCTGTCAATTATATACCTGATAAGGGACTAGTATCCAGAATATGCAAAGAATTCTTCCACTCTATAGTAAGACAAGCCAGTTTTAACATAGTCAAAATATCTGAATAGACATTTTCAAGGAAGATAAACAAATGGCCAAAAAGCATATGAAAAGATGTTTGACATCATTAGCTAGGAAATGTAAAACAAAACTATAATGAAATACTCTTCAAACTCACTAGCATGGAATATAACCAAAAAAGATAACAACAAGTGTTGGTGAAGATATGGAGATACTGGGACACTTTTACATTGCTAGAAGGAATATAAAATGGTGTACTACTTTGGAAAATAATTTGGCAATCCTCAGAAGCTTAAAAATGGTGCTGCTATAAGGTGGCTATTCCAAGAGGGCACATGTCCACATAAAACTTGTACCTGAATGTTGACAACAGCATTATTCATAATAGCTAAAAGGTAGGAACAATGTAAACATGTACCAATTGATGAAAGGATAAACAAAATAGAGTACATCCCTATAGTATCAAATATTGTCATAAAAAGAAATGAAGTACTAATATATGCTGTAATATGGGTGAAAAACAAAAGACTATATATTATATGATTCCATTTACAGGAAATGTCTAGAGCAGGCAAATCCACAGACAGAAAGAAAATTAAGTAGTTGCCAGAAGTTGGAAGGACAGTGAAATGGGAAGTGACTGCTGATGAATATAGTGTTTTTTGGGGGGGTGATGTAAATGTTCTGGAATTAGATAGTAGTGGCAGTTGCACAGTTTGTAAATATACTGAAAAATCAGTTGTACACTTTAAACAGGCAACTGTATGGAATGTGAATTATATCTCATAGCTATTTAAAAAAAGAGGAGGGGGGAGAATTTCTTTCAGTGAATGCTATGAATGACCTGGAGTGAATAACTCATGAGAAGGTGACATTTTCACCTTTCAGAAGCTCTATGATAGAGGCAGGTATTGGGGAGCAGGGTGGGCAACAGAGAAAAGTAGGACATGGACAGAGAGTCCTTGAGTTATATGTGAAAAGAGGAGGCATCATCAACAGTTCCTCAGAGATGTACCAGATAATGTTAGGATATATATGTATCTGTCAATCAGCTATAAGAGTGGCCTGGGAATAATGAAACTAGAGGGGCTGCAGGAGCTTTTTCATTAATAGATGCCTTAATATGCCACAGAAGATCATAAGCATTTTAAGTCTCTCCCCGCTCCATCCTGTGAAATGAAAACTTACTTGAATGTTCTCCTTGTGGTGTTGAGAAATCTAGGTTTTCTGAGGAAGATGTAAATGAAGACTCTGAGTAACTTCTCTCATCCCACACTGTGTTACGTCCTCTGGACTGTTGAGCAGAGTCTGAGGATTGGGTCGAAACTAAAGAGTTCACAACTTGAGGATGTGAAGCAGAACTTCCTGTCACATCTGCAGATGTCTTGCTGTTGGTTAAGGACCAGTGTGCTGTACTCTCTTCATCTCTAATGGAGGGAACTGACCTAGAAACAATCTCAGTCTGAGGCATGAAACTTCCATTTCTCATTTCAGAGCTGCGGGCAAGCTGATGTCCTCTGAAGGCTGTAAGATATTATAGAAACAAAAATGCCATTACATGGACATGAAAAAGATCCTTCAACAACTAAGAAGTGAGTCTTCTTTAAGATAAGATATCCTTTTCCAAGGAAATCTTGTTTAGTATTTATATTATGTATCATCTGATTACAGTATCATATTCTAAATCATCATTTCAAAACTCTTGGGTGTTGACAAGATAGCAATACCAAAAATAAAAGTTTGTGAACAGGGGACTTTTAAACAGCTTGTGCAAATAGCAGAGTAATTCATAGACTTGATATTTTATTTTCTGTCCCTTGAAAAGTAGTTTGAGAGAATGAGTGTGTCATTATATCCAACAAATACGATGTGCATAAATGTAGCACATAGAGTACTTTTCTAAAACAGTTACAATATTAAAAAACATTATCCTAGTCCTGAAGTACAGTAAAAAAAAAATCAACTATACTGAGTAAACCAAATCATGAACTTGAGAACTATATTTATTCTGTACATTTATTTGTAAAAATGATGTGTTCACAAAAGCACTGAAGCTAGCTATAAAGAGTAGGTCAGCTCTCACTTTGAAGACAATGCTGTAGAGCAAAAACAAGATAAACCAAGGGAGAGCCTAAGGCTAAGGTCTCAATTCTGCTGAGTGAGCTTATGCACGCGTTACTTAAACCCCCTCTACACCTTAAATTCTTCACCTATAAAAAAGCAACAGGAGTGGCACCTATCCAACTAACGTTGCAATGTTTTCATAAGGATGAAAATCAAAATGCAGTAATGAGATATATCAATAAAGGAGCTGGTATCATCAAAGAGCACACATTTTTTTCAGAGATTGCAAATGGTCTTAAAGAGATCCCCTAAGGAAATGCAACTATTTAGAAATGTCCTAACAGATCAAGTAAAGATGGAATACTTACTTGTGGAATCATTTTGCCAGTGTAAAGATGTAACACCAAATTCATTTTCTGTAGATGACTCAGTGAATTCTCCATCTACTGGATTCTTGGTTACTCTACTATTACTTCTTGATTCTACTGCAGAGGGTGAGTAAGGGACTGAAACTGAAGTTGTGGCAATTTTGGAGTCCTTAGGGAAACCCTCTGTCTTGTTTATAGGTCCCAGACTGATAGTCAAAGACCTGAGAATCCTTGAGACACTGTCAGTGAACGTGGGAGCAACATGTGTTCTCTTTGTCTGATTGACCAGTGGATTTCGGAGAGCAGGAGAGTTGTTCAGTTTTTTTATACTCCCAGAAGCTAAAACAGAAGAAAATGTTTCAAAACTAGTGAAGGGGTTAAGAAAAATCACAGATGTATTTAGGTAAAAATGATGTTTATTACATTTTTGTATATGAATCTAAACACTATTGGACCTGATTAGATACAGACAATTGTGTATGTTTATACACATATGCAACCAGGACATATTCTTTCACCCTCTCCTCACTAGCTCTGATTCTCATAGAGCTGAGTGGAGAAGCACGGATGTCCCTCATGTGGTACAATGCAAAGCCTTCTGTGCAAGCTAAAAGGAAGATAGGAGAAATCACAACAGATACATTATTTGCTTTGGTTTTTATATAAGATAAAATTACTATTACTAAATTTCATAATATTGCTTAAGCAGGATATACTTTATGATAAGGCTTTTGTTGTTTTATTTTAACTATGTACCTTTTTATTCACCTATTATTATAAATTAAAATCTAATCCAAAAAATGAATAAAAGTCAGGTCTCCACAGGGTGCCCAGCCCAGCCCCCTGGCCACCACTGAAGAGGCCTTGGATTCTACAGAATACACAGGACACTACTGACCTAAGACAATAATTCCCAGCCTTATCATTGTCAAGGGCTCTTTATCATTCTCCAACTCAAGGCCACCAAAAATTTTGTTTTGAAATGACTTTCAACCAAACTGCATTCATTAATAACAGAAGGTCTAAGCATCAGAAGATACTCATTATTACTCCATGAATTTAACTTAATTCCACCCAAAATTAGACAGGCTTCATTATTATAACTATTTAGTCTCATTAAGCATTAGAGACCAACTCTTAACCCAACATACTACTCCAACAGGCCCCTTAGGAGATCAAGGACTGCAGGCAGGGAACAGTTTTTCTGATCAATGGATGATGGTCACTAGATAATTGTCAAGAACCTCAAGAATTGAATTACATGCCATTGGTCAAAATGCACTGTCTACTCCACATTATAGGTGGCTTGCTAGTGGCTCCCTTTCACAGAGAATTTTTCAAAGAATACCCTGAGAACTGACCTCTAGAATGGTACATTAATATCCTAATCCAAGGGGCTAGGGATATATCAGTGGCATAATGTTTGCCTAGTATGCATGAGGCCCTGGGTTCCATTCCTAGCACCACATACACACAAGGAAAATACTCATTCCTAAGTTACAGAAAGTTTATGAGGGCTGGGGTCCTACTGCAGTGGTAGAGCACTTACCTAGTATGTGTGAGATACTGGGTTTGATTTTCAGCACCACTTATATATTTAAAAAAATTTTTTTTAAAAAATGTTTGTGAGCAGTAAGAAACATGGCAGACAAGAAAACAGAATGCTTTAAAAAATTTTAAGATAAAAACCACAAAATACTTTATATGTACTCTGTATAACAAAAGGCTTTGAGCTATTAATTAATTATGCTCCAGAAAAGAGGAAAAGAAAGTTGTCATTATAAACAGTTCCTTGAAGACCAGTGCAGTTGTGACCAAAATGACAAATTTTAGATACAGAGAAAGAGCACAGGAAGCAAAGGGTTCCTCTTACCCTCACACGAAACCATAGATCCAGCTATACCTAGAATATAGCATGCAGCTCTGGTTGCTGAATTTAATGAAGACCAAATGAAGATGCAGGGTATCCATAAAACTAGGAATTGAAACAAAGGACTACAAAGATCCAAACACAAAAATGTAGTCATGGCCTACCCTATACCAACCCTACTTGAAAATAAAACACTTTAGTATGAAAAATGGAAAGCATAATAAATATTTGTCCCAAATAATTATCTCCATTAAATTACTTCCAAAACCCTTTTATTCCTAGTAAATTGCCTTATTTCATCTATTTGATGTTTCCATGAAAATAGGTGATGAATTTTGGTGGTTTCGGCAAATAAATGACCACAGAAATGCCATCACTAAAATTACAAATACTAAGTCACAAAGGAAAAACGGCTGCTCTCCCTGACCCTGCAGGCTCTGTAGCACATTGCTTCTTCATCTCATCATTCTTATCAAAAGCTATCGTTAATTTATCAATTATGATGTGTCAAGAATTGTACTAAGTATTTTATATACTAGTCTTATTTAATGCTCACAGTAAAGCAATGAAATTTGTCTGAAAACTGTAGAGTTAGTGGCTCTTAATAAAGAAGAGGAAATATGGGGTCAAACTAGTCTATAATTACTAATTTTGTTACTAAATGAGCACCTGCTAAATAACCTAAGAGAAAATTTACCACAGTTCTCCTCAACAGGCCAGTATTATTAATTTTTTAATAATTTCCCTTCCTTGTTCTGCCTCTAAAGCAGCCATTCAAAAATGGGAAGACCAGGGCTGTGGATGTAGCTCAGTGGTAGAATGCTTGCCTAGCATTTGTGAGACTCAGGGTTTGATTCTCATTACCACAAAAACAAAACAACAACTAACATGGGAAGAACATCCATCCACCAGGAGCAGACATAAGCCAAGTTCGTAGCCTTCATAACAGAAAGTGGAAAGAATGCCTGGTGAAGGTATATAGGTCACTCTTCAGTCACAGCACAATCACAAGTATGCATCAGAATGTTCAATCTTACCTTGACTGCTCTCCAGAACTTGGCAAAAGTATAGATGAAGCAGCTGATATTTGAGAAGGATAGGCTAAATCTAAACTCTTCAAAGTTATTTATACTTTCTCTCTTTACGAAGTGAAATCACCACAAAGCAATTTACCTGGACCACATTAGCTTAGCTACCCACAGAGATACTTTCATAAGTTGAGATCCATTATAATACTCTCCACTCCTATTGAGAATCCATATAAAATATCACCTTTTAAAGAACATTAGCACAATTTCCACAAAACAGAAACTGAAGGCATTCTCCATTATGATCCTCAACATTCCAAGTATTCCTCTTAGAATTTACAACCCCCAAACACTATGCCTATGGATTAAATTGTATGCTTACTTTATCTGACAACAATCGCATGCCCCACCCAGCTTCCCTTTGTGCCCTGGTTTCCAGGAAGCTCAGACTAAATTTAGAGCTCAATTGTAGTCATTCTCACACAGTTCAACATACACATATTTCTTTCTGCCTTCCAGAGTTTTTTCCCTTTGTTTGTTGCTTTGTATACTTTTCCCCCAATGATCATATAGTATGTGATCAGTATAGAAAATGTGGAAAATATAGAGAGGTATAAAGCAGCACAAAAAATAATTTTAAATGGTTTCTGATCTGTTTTTAAAAGTCTGATTCTGCTGCCTGCTTTAGTGGCGTAAGGCATACAGTTTATTTCCGGAAGCAGATAAATCCTGGCTATCCCAGCCTAGGAAGAGGTGCTGCACACGTTTCTGGGTGGATTGGTGGGAATAAAAGTGTGTGTGGACTATCAAATGGTGAAACTAGAAAGGATCTTTCAGATCATCTTGTCTGATGTTTTCAATGAGGAGTCCCATCCTCCCTGTGCCAGGCTCCTAGCTCACCATTTTCATGTCCACCTTGTGAAGAGTGTCACTTATCTGACTAGTCTAAGTGTCAGGCTTTTCTCTGGGTCATATTTACCAGAGGATGGAGTGGACAAGTATTAAAAGGCTCAAGCCTCTACTGTACTTCTTCATTTCTGTTGTTCTGCAGAGCTGACCAGCTGGGCCAGACCAATTCCAAGTCTCCTTGGCATATCCTGCTAGCTCCACCTTGGTATCTCTGCCCAAGTGCCTACAACAACTTTATCATGGAAGGGTAAAGGGAGAGTAAAATCTCAATCTTTCCATTAGGGTAGGTAAGAGGTACACAGAAGCTCTGTTTGGTGGGTTGACAGATGCCAGCCCAGATTTAAAAATAAAGCAGGGGCTGGGGCTGTAGCTCGGTGGCAAAGTGCTTGCCTAGCATGTGCAAGGCATTGGGTTCCATCCTTAGCACCACATAAAAATAGACAAAATAAAGGCATGCTGTCCATCTACAACTCCAAAAAACTTAATAATAATAATAATAATAATAATAATAATAAAGAACTTTGTTTCCCTTTTAGCTTCAGATTCTGGAGCATATGTCTTTTGCCCAAAAGCCTTCTTCATTATCTAAGATGGTGGTCTGACTTTATCTTGAGCAGAACACCTAATTCACCACAGAAGAGAACTTCTCAGTAAAAGACTCAAATATGAAAGATGTGGTAGAAATCTCCAAATACTAGAATTATAAGGTTCTAAAAGGACAATTGCTCAAAGAATTTGAGGGCCATTTTTTTTTAGTGTTGAAAAATACAGGTGAATAGATAGTTGTGTCCAGTAAAGTTGGAAACATGGGCTGATTTTCAAATATACTGCATATTGGGTTGAATTTAAATTATAAATATTAAATGACCCTGAGCAGAATCAAAGTGGAGCTTCCTAGAAAATGCTTCCTTTCCACTGTTTGGTAAAGTTGGTTATAAATCACTGAACCACAGAACTTCGGAGCTGCAAAAGATCATAGCTTTTATCTAATCAAACCAATGTTTATGAATAATCTTAAAAAGCAATCTCCTAAAAACATGAATCATAAATTATATCCAAACCCAGTCAGCAGGAAACTGTCTACAAAGTATATGGAAGAGGAACTGGCTGCTTTAAATAGGCATTACAAAAAGGACCTCTGTGTTCAGTTTTTGCTTTGATGACATAAACCCAAACTCCTAGTCTTGCAAAGTACTCTAAAAATCTCTGACATCAGAATTTTGAAACAGCATTTTCCGAAGCAACCTAACCTCAATTTCCCAAGCATGTTCCTCACTGTTCTGTTCCCTATTGTCTGAGTATGAAAACAAGCAGTACACACAGACCCCAAGTAATACCTGAGAAGAAAAAAAGGGCATTTTCCAGGATTCTCATGACAGCATGGGCCCAGAGAGGGCATTTAGGCACATAGTAATACCAATTTCTTTTCAACCGTACCTTGTTCTGGGTTTGCAGGGAACCTAGGAGAAGTAATAGACACAGCCTATGTCCTCAAGAGGATTACAGTCTCTGAGCAGGTAGGCTTTGGATGACCTGGTATATCAAGGTGTATAGCACAAAAAACCAGAAGATATAGAAAGGCTCATGGAAATGGATTCTTGAGCTGAGACTTAACTGATGAGTAGGAAGTGGAATGGCAGAGTGGAGAGTACTCCACAGATGTAGTGACTAATATCATGCCTTGCAAACACCTGCAGTGCCTTTTCTTTTTTTCCAAAATGGTACCTGGAAAAACGAATACCCATGTTTTCTATCACAATCAAAGAAATGTTTTTTCAATCTTGAAGAAATAAAACTAATTCCTAATCAAATGGTACAATGCTCACCATTTCATACAAAGCACCCCAGCATGTGGCTTACTGTGTAAGAGTACACACCATAACACTTAGCCTATATTGTGTGTGTGTGTGTGTGTGTGTGTGTGTGTGTGTGAGAGAGAGAGAGAGAGAGAGAGAGAGAGTGAGAGAGAGAGTGAGAGTGAGTAGGGGAGAGGGAAGGAAGAAGCATGGGTTGATGAACAGAAGGCCTAGCACATCCACCAGACCAACTATTATTTTTTTCCTTGTACAGTTAAAAAAACATATTTTAAACATGAACTTCAATGCTGAGGTAAACTCTGTAGATTATACTTCTACCCCAAATACTTAGCATTAAAGGAATGCTTTTTTAGCTTGCTTGTTTGTTTTTTGCTTATTTTCCCCTTAGCTCCTGTTTAGGTATTTAACTAGCTAGCTCTACATACCACTTGTGGCTATTTTGAATGACTGGAGAGTCGAGCTGGGGACAGGAGTACTCACATGAGGAATGGTCTGAGGGAGGAGAGTAAGAAGTTGCCTTGGAGAAATGCAGCAAGGAGAGCTCTGGTCCCAAGGAATTTCTCTTCCCCAATAGCATAGTGGGTTCTCCTGGCTCCAAAGCAGCAAGAGAAGACCAGCTTGAATCTGAAGTGCCAGTCACTTGGGTGTGCACAGCCACTTCTTCTGGGAGCCCCTTCCCCTTCTCCAGGGAGACCTGGGGTATTCTGCTCTCCATTTGAGAAGGGGTTGTTCTTCCTTCTGACCCTGAACTGCTAGATGGAAGGTGAAGCTGTTCCAAGCCTGAAAGCAGATGGCAACAATTAAAATTCCACCAGCAGACATCCAAATGTCTTAATCTTTTAATGGGCTCAACTCTGAGTTCTATAAAATATATAGATGTAAGAAGAAATCAAGAACAATTTTTCATTCTATGGAAAACGAACTCCTGAAAGGGGGGCCACAAACCAAGACAAAGAGTTTGCAATTTGGGATAAAATTACCAGTAAAGGGGCAGATTGAAGCTAAGTAACAGATGATGTGGACTGAGGAGATCAGTGTCAGATCATCATTATTCATCACCCACATTCCACAAAGTTGGTCCCAGAATTGACTGGGATTCGACATAAACAGAATTCCCAGTATCTAAAAGACCAACAAAACCAGGCAATTTCATGTACAGTTGCTAAGCTCTGGAGCCACCATTCATGGATGGGACACAAAATCCCTTCATATATTTTTCTTTAAAGAACTGAATGACTCCAATCAGAATTCTTGTTACTAGGGTGTGAAATCAGAGTGACCTTTGATAGCCTTATCCTCTATTTTCATATCCTCACTAACTACCAACTTTCCTTTGTTAAGAGTCTTCACTAAGCCTTTTCTTTTCCTTCATCCCTGTGGCCATAAGGTCAGCACCTGAATTTGTGTCTACTTGGGTGGTTCCCCTGACTCGAGATTCCCTCCATCCTCTCACCTCCATACCAGACATCTTACACCTGGCTGCCAGATGAATCCTTCCCAAATTTGCTTTATCAGTATCACCCCATTGTGCAAAACTCTTCAGTGACTTCTCACCACACCAAGTACAAACTGCCTGGTTTGCAAAGTCCTCCATGATTGTCCATGCCCCATTCACACGACTATCCCATGGTCTACTCTGTGTACTTTTCATGCTTCCCAAAGGAAGGATGCTGGTCCTGCTACCCCACAAAGAGGCCACCCTTATCTTTGTCTCTTCTGTATCTTCAATAACATTGAGCATCCTACTCCTTAGCCAACCCTTTCACCTTACTCAGCTACACAGGCTCAAATCCTAGCTTTGAACCCTGTCAACTGTTTGACCTCCACACATTGGGCTAATAATTTCTCTGAATTTGTTTTTTAATTCCTGAAATAAAGAATAACCTGCTTTCATAAGGATTTAAAACTAGTTATGTTGGTGTCTAATAGTACCTAAACACTGCTGTTTTGTCTTTTCTTCCTCAATTAAGTCTGACCCGTGAAGTCCCAGCCCCTTCTTGAAAGCCTTTCATAAAAACAGCAAACTTCCAAGCTGGGCTGACTGGACCAAAAACAGATATTTGAGCCACATGAACACAAACAAAACCACACCAACACAAGAACATAAACAAGCACAGTCTTCCCCAGCCACACATCCTACCAGATCTGTGCCCCTGAGATTGGTATTGTGTGGATGCATGGAGAAGGGACAAGGTTTGAATTCAGGCTGATTGGAATGTAGATGCCACAGGACTGGCAAGGTTACTCGGCAAATTTGCAACCTCTCTGGTCTGCATTACAAGCAAGCCCCAACCAGGGGCTTAAGTAACAGGTCTGATCCACTCCAGCCCAGCACCCCTGGATAGGCGTAGTTGCTCAAGATGAGGAAGAGGGCAGTAGCAGAGATTTTTGTTTTCTGGCACTGGACATACATAAATGAAATGAGCACCCCCAGTACAAACTCACTTAAGGTGCTTCCCTGGGATGTTAGAGTTGTTGCAATTTCAGGCGAGTGCCCAACAGGCAAAATGGTGAAATTTGTTCTACTTGAAGACTTGTTCCTTCCCTCAGCAGTTGCCGTTTCAATTAGGGGAATAAGGTTTTCTGGAGCTTCTGAAAATGCATGGCTCATTCTGGAGGTCTGAACCATCATGCCCTCTTTGGAGTCCACTGTTGAAAAGTCTTCCTGATTCTGATAAACGACGATGTTTTCTATGTGGGGTTCAGTATTACTTTCTGGCCAGTGGTTACTTACAGTAGCTGAAACAATAAGAAAATGCATCAGTGATAACTTGATTGTTTCTGTAAAGTGAACCTTCAGAAAAGACAGCATGTATAGACCATTTGAGGTGATTGCTGACTACATGACTTCTTGAAAATCTCATTTTTATTTTCCTCATTTGAGAATATTTCTATTTCTGCTTAAGATGGGGGAGCTGTGGACTGTTGAAAAACCTCTGCAAGGATGAATGAAGTCACTTCTCTCTCTACAAGTGAGGCAACAATGTCAACTTGTAGAGAACTTATAGAGAACTATAGTTTGTATCTAAATATCATGTGGTGCATGCACATACACACAAAAAATAAATAAGTTATCTTTTTAGTTTTGTGCTGCCCAAACATAAAGAGAACCAACACAATCAACATAAGTAACTTTAATAGCCACACTTTAAAAATTAATTTTAATAAATATTTGTATTTCATTCAGTATATCCAAAATATTATAATTTTAATATGTAATTGATATAAGAAATATGAAGATATTATGCATTTTTAAGCATTAAAACTTTAAAATCCATTGAGATTTTAAGCAGTCACATTTCAAAAGCTCAATAACCATGTGGCTGACTATTACCTGCCTTATTAAATAGAGTAGTTCCAGATCGATGTTATTAGAAGCAGTGGCTCAATTACTTGGGATGGGGTGGGTAGTAATTATAAAAACTTCCATAAGAGATTCTGACAAACTTTCCCAAGGGAATTATTTCCTCCCCAAATCCTTAAGAATTACTGGTTTTGGACTGGGGTTGTGGCCCATTGACAGAGCACTTGCCCAGCATGTGTGAGGCACTGGGTTTGATTCCCAGCACCACATATAAATGAAGGAATAAAATAAAGGTCTATCAACATCTAAAAAAAATTAAAAAAAAAAAAGAATTACTGGTTTTTGTCTCCTATTTCCTGAAGGTGATAATTAGCAGAGGCTTTCTGGAGGGGGAGGGAAGTGGCTCAGGCACCTGGGCTCCTCTGGTGGCCCAGCCCCAGACAAGCAAGGCCCACCCTTGGCTAGAAATGGGATTTAGAGTGGTATTTCCACTAATTTAGAGTGGTATTTCCATTAAGTGGCAGCCACTAAGTCCATAAGTTGAACTTGAGCAGTGGATAGCAGTGACCCATACATGCTCCATTTGAGGAGTTCCTATCTGAACTACAAAGGCAAACTGACCTCGCTAGAGGAGGTGAAAGGATATAAGGATGCTTTCTCTATCCTCTTGGTTAATTGGGAGCCGTGAGAAAAATGATCCTCAAAGACAGAAAAAAGTGATCTGGGGGAGGCAGAAGGGACTCAGATTCATGCGCCAAAGCTGGCAAGCCACCAGCAAAGGAAAGGTAATGAACTTAGCTTTAGCATAGACTTAAATGTGAGACTCAGCCACTGGGGGGGGTGTGGCTGGCCTTAGAGGAAGTAGCAATGTCCTCTTCAGGGAACAAAAGTAAAAGTACTAGATCCCAGACAGTTCAAGGAATCCCACTGCGGTTTCCAAGAAGAAATGAAGAACCACACACAGATAGCACATGGCTCACAATAAATCATGCTTTCTCCATAGCAGTAGATTAAAGATGTAAGAAAGAGGCTAAGTGTGTAGCTCAGTGGTAGAGCATTTGCCTGTCATGTGAGAAACCCTGGGTTTGATTCCTATCATTACATACACATTTTTAAAAATGTACATGATAAACAAAACTAAAAGGCAGACAGTAGTCCTGCAGTATCCTCAATAATCATGACACTATCAACAACTAAAATGCTAAATAAAATAGTTTTAAAAAATATTTCTAAATGTATTGCTGAGTTGGTAAGTTAAGAATCAAATCTGAGCCAGGCGTGGTGGCACACACCTGCAATCCCAGCACTTGGGAGGCTGAGGCAGGAGGATCACAAGTTCAAAGCTAGCCTCAGCAACTTAGTGAGGTCCTAAGCAACTCAGTGAGACCCTGTCTCTAAATAAAATACAAAATAGGGCTAGGGCTAGGGATGTGACTCAGTGGTGGAGTGCCCCTGGGTTCAATCCCCAGTACAAAAAAAAAAAAAAAA
>JAJEJO010000558.1:546414-615367 GCA_020662805.1 Glaucomys volans | reverse complement strand
AAAAAAAAAAAAAAAACAAAGAAAAAGAATCAAATCTGAGGTCCCAAATGAACCAAGACTAGAATACAGAGAGGAGAATGAAGACTGAAATTTGTATCTGTTCAACATTTGTAACCCTGAACTTTTGTTCTGATTGCTGCAGAGATGCAGGGATTCCCTAGGAGGGAATCTAAAAGAAAACTACTGGGTGAGCTGGGACCCCACACAACTATCCCTTGGTTGTAAGGCAACTAGAAACAAACCTGCCATGCAGTAGGGACAGAAAGGAAACCTGGTCCTTCAACCTTGGTTTTTGGTGAAAGAGAAAAGAAAATAACCATCTCACCATCTCACTCATTCAAAAATTTGTAACCACAAAGCTAGCCCTCATGTGGGTGTGCAGCACAAATTCACATTACCTGTGTGGCCTGAACCTCAAGTTGAGGATATACTTAAAAATGGTCTTAAACCTTGTGAATACTGAAAAACATTGAACTATACTCTAAAAATGTGCACTTCATAGTATGTAACTTACATCTCAAGTGTGCCTACATGGACACATTTATACTATAAATAATGAAGAGGTAGGGAGTGATTCTGATAGTGCCTCCAGGTACCTGGCAGAAATAATGTTAATATTCTCTAGATAGCATACCTTCTAACCAATTTTTGTCATCTAGCAATAAAATTCTAATGAATAAGAGACTGCATCAAAAATCATAATATATACAAGGAAATAAGGCATCCATGAGCAGAAGTCAGCAAAGTAAGCAAGCAAAGACTTCAAATACTAGAATAATTAAAGAATATATGTACGTAAAACTACATCAGGAGAGAAAAAGACACCATAAATAATGCCAAAGATATCTGAAATAAGCCTTAATGAAAATTCTAGAAATGAATAATATCATTGAAATTAAATTCAACAACAGATTAGATACAGCTGAAGAAAGAATTAGAAGGTAGATAATGCCAAGTATGAGATAAAAAGAAGATAGGAACAAAAGGATAATAGAAAAGGAAGGTAGAGTAAGTAGGAAAGAGAGTCCAACATGAATCTAACTGGAGTTCTAAGCGAAGAGAAGGAAACGAGAAGGGAAAATATTTGAAAAGATAGTGGCTGAAAACATTCCAGAAATGATGAAAAACATAAATCCTCAAATTAAGGAAATTCAACAAAATCTTAAGAGAATAAATAAATGCACCCGTGTGTGTATACACACACACACACACACACACACACACACACACACACAGAGCAACCACAAGAAAAATATGGACAACTATCTATTGAAGATGCACCTAGGCTTACAGATGATTTTTCAACTGCAGTAATGGAAACCAAAAGATAGTGGATAAATATTTTCAATGTACTGAGAAAGAGAAGAAACTAGAATAGTGTACTCAGAGAAACTATCTTTCAAAAAATATCTCGAAATTATCAAGAAAATGTCCAGTCAAAACTGAGTTTATCAACTACACTCACTGAAAGAAATTATAGAGGACTGATTTCAAATAGAAGAAAAACAATTGTAGATAACAGACATCAGATGCAAGAAGATATAATAAGCAAAGGAAATGCCAACTAAATGCATAAATCTAAAGAAACATGGAATTTATGAAAAATAATAATTTCTCATTAGTGGAAGTAATAAAACAAAATGAAACAAATCCTAGATAACATGAGTCTGTAGGGGGTCATGATGTAGAACTTTGAGTTCTGTGAAAATGCATTTAAATTACTCAAACACTCTAAAGGATAGAGTGTATCCCTTTCAAACTGATAGAGCCTGGAATGACATAAAACTTCCGTAGAGAGAATATTGCCCAAAACAATAACAAAAAATCAATAAGTAGCAATACAAGCATGTTATTTAGTGATATGGAGAAAATTACTAAAAGAGCTGAAAGTGGTTGATTCTGGAGAGGAGAAAATTACGACGGTGGAGTGGTCAGGGTTTATAATAGCTTTATAAAATCTGTTTGATCTTTAAACTATATATGTAAGTTTGATGAAAATAAAAACTAAAAATTTTAAAAGTTGAATAACATACTAAAGTAAATGTCTATAGTTCCAACTGGAAGTTTAACTTTTTGAAATCGCTAAAGTGTACATCTCATAAACAAAGAACATGAATGTACAATTCACAAAGGGAACTATATAAGTAGAGAAGAAATACATGAAAGTATTGTTTAAAAGCAAGGAAATACAAACCCAAATGAGAAAAGACCCTTTTGAAGTTTTGTTTCTATCAGATTGACAAAAAATTAAAAATAGTATCTATTGTCATTGCAGATTCAGAAAATGGACACTTTCATACAATGTTGATAAGAATGAAATTGGCAGTCTTTCTGATAAATTTTGCAATCTATTGCAAAAACCTTAAAAATAACCTGACCCAGGTTCCCATTTCTAGAAATAAATTCTGAGGAAATTAAGGAAGTTCAAAAGCGTTAGGTATAAGAAAGTTTATCACAGCCTTGTTTATAATAATGAAAATTGGAAGTAACCTAAATTTCTGTAACAAGGAGTTGGTTAACTTAAGAATGAGACAAAAAATTTTATAGGACTGACCAAAATGGCATTGATACAATTTTAGTTATGTATTATGTTTATCCCACATTATTAAGTGTAAACATAAATTACAAAATGGTACATATCATTTGATCTCATGTTATTAAATATATATACATATATATATGCATATATATATATATATTTTTTTAATGTGTTTCCTGAGCTGGGCATGGTGCCTTACACCTATAATCCCAGGCTAAGGCAGGAGGATTGCAGGTTTGAGGCCAATCTGGGCAACTTAGTGAAGCCCTGTCTCAGGATAAAATTTTTAAAAAGGGGAAGGACTGCAAATATAGCTTACTGGTAGAGGGCCTGCGTGAAGCCCTGTGTTCAATTCCCAGCACCATCACCACCAAAACAAAAAGTGTCTCCTTCAGAAAAAGAACAAAAATGGCTGTACCTTGATAAAATGACCCCAAGTCTGGAGAACTGAAGAAGTTACTTTGTAATGGGCTTTCACTGATTTCCAGACTATCCCCTAAGTAGGTGAAGTCTATAGACCTTAAAGTTGGCTCATGAAACTTGAAAATAATGATGCATGGAGGTTGGGGCACTAGTGACATTCTGAAGTATAAACATGTGAGTGGTTTTTAACTCTATAGCAAAAAGACTGATGAGTTTACTTGTGCTTGGGCCTCTTGGCCCAGTACCAGCTGTGGCCATTATAGGTGGCCTTATCAAAAAGAGTTGATCAATGACCATCTCTCCATCTCTGAGCAGCTAGAGACAAGATACACCCTTTGTCAGTGCCACCACTGCTGGGCCCTATTGACCTCAGAGATGTGCTAGCTCATGATTCTACCTCCACCCTCTTCTTATTGGGTACCACAGCTGCCTGGACTGGTGATAAACTTAAGTTTGGTGTACCTCTTTACCTAGGGATCTATGCCTTTCTTTCCTTAGGAACAAAAGAAGCAAAATTAAAAAGTTGCTTGTTTTACCCATACCTTGTGAATCAGTGTTCTCTGTGTAAAGGAAATGAACCTGCTCTCAGCTCTGGGTCTAGATACAGAAATTCAGTTCACAATAAAAGAGTCAGTGGATAATGCAGACTGTGATTAAAGTCAAATCATCTGGGTTAGACCTCTGGCTCCACCCACCACTTAGTGTCCTATGACCTTAGGTGAGAAACATAATTTTTCTGTGCCTTGGCCTCCTATTTTTAAGATGGGGATAATAATAATACCTATTTCACTGGCCTGTTATGAAGATAATAGAGTATATTATGTAAGAGCTTAGAACAATACTTAATACAGGGAGTACTACATATTTTATAGCTACTGAATAGATATTGGGTTATCACTTTCGACACAGATTCAGGATGACTGTGGAAGGCACAGCTAATCAGTCATGGCTCTGTCTCTCAGTTCTCCTCCAGGCAGCTGTTCAGAGAAGGATCAGAGTTGAAACCTCCTGTACCACCCACATTCTCTCCTGAAAGTTAGGAGTATACTTTGATTAAAGGACTGAGGTTGGCCAAGTGGCTGCTGGAACAACTTGTGACTATTTGAGTTCTGCTCCATGACACCCATCCTAGGAAATACAGGGTGAATTTGGGAGCATAGGGTAAGAACAGAACTTCCTCCAACCTAACAAGCTCTTTGTGTCACTAGCTATGGGTTCTAAGAGAATAGTATCCCATAGTCCCCTGGTTTAATTCCAAAAGCCCCTCTATTTCTTTTATTGTCTATAAATTTTTCCATTAGAAAAAGGATCAACACATCATGCAGGCTGGGACAGGCAGCACCCCAGCCCACCCCCACTGCCACCGGAGGTCCTCTTTGAGCATCCAAGCACTTTTATACTATTCCATGTATCTCAGGAAGAATGATGGGTTAATGCTAAAATATTTAGTAAAGTCTAAGGACTAATCCTTTCCAAGCCCTAAGTCATTTGGGTTCTACTGTGGATGAGTTTTGGTTGTGGCATGGCTCCTATTCAGCATCTGTATAAACCCTGAGTAGGACAGTAATTTGGAGCAAACTGGAGAGGACTCTACAGAGACCTACCATAGTCAGGGAAAGGCATCAGGCAGCCTGCTCTTACTCTGGGTAGAGATGACCCTAGAGATATAAGAAAGAAGGGATGGCTCAAGTTGCAGAGTCTGGGCCAGCGACAGGGTAACAGGAAGAGGCTGAGTCCTATCAGACACTCTTAGAGAATCCTCTGGTAAAGGAGCATCCTGGAGGTTCAGTGGAGGTTGTCATTGCTCACCTTGCCCAGGCAAGTTCCCCAGCTGGTCAGAGATGATAATTCAAACCCATTCACAGTCCATGGCAATTGAGCCATGACAACCAACTGCATACTGGAGCTGGGATGTCCCCATTTCTCAGGTACCTTTGAGCTGGAAATACCATCCTTCTCTCTGAACTAAGGGCCCTTTGTCAGACCATAACTTCCCCTTGTACCATGAATGGAGGTTAAATTAACAAGTTTCATTGCTTTGCTTGGCTTTTTTTTCCCTCAAGTTGATAACTTCCACTTTTGTAGCATCGTAATGTTCCAAAACATCTGTTTGTGAACCAGCATCATCAGGGACACTAGCACAGCCGGGAATAGGATTTCCTAATTAGCAGCTGCTACAGTCAACTCCACTGCCACCCGCAGTGATTGGGGGATTTTCAGCTTGCATTGTTTCTGAGCAGTGGAGGGGGAGTGTACAGGGAGTATGCCCTGTCATCTGAAGAGGCAATTTCCTCCCAGAGGGCCTACCCTGCCCCCACCCCTCACCATCAAGCACTGCTGAGGGCCAGATGTCAAGTGCTGCCAGCTACACACTTGTGTTTCTGAGGCACAGAGTTGAAGAATGAGCCCTTTATTTTCATGTCCCTCCATTTGAATTCAGATTTCACTAACATCTATTCAGTGCTTACCAAATGTTTCCACATGCATTATCTCATTTAATGCTCATGACAGCCCCGTCAAGTGGATATTATTTTTCTTATATAGCACATGGGGAAACTGAGGGCCAGAAAGATTAAGTGACTGTTCCAGGTCATATTCCAGGTCACGCACTCACCAGCAGCAAGACACAATCTGAACCTAGGTCTTGCCCCATCACACACCAGCTTATTCATGAGGTTTCAAGGCCACTGGCTAAAAGCGCCAAGTCAAAGAAAATCCCACTGGCCTTCAAACTTCAGCCTTAAACACAACTACACTAACCTTGCTTCTCTCTCAGAGGAATGAAATGGTGCCTATCACATGGGCTTTGGAATCAGACAGACTTGGTTTGGCAACAGCTGCACATTATTAGCTGGAAGACTGAGCAAGAGGATTTCTAAATGAGCTTCTCAGAGGTGATTTTTATACATACTGAAAAGAATGATAATAAAGAGAGAGCAGAGCCAGAATGGAGAACAAGTTTGATGGAAACAAGAAAAGTCTGTTTACAAAATGTGAAGGTTGGGGTGGGTGATGTTATGACTTCAAAGTGAAAACATCCAGTAGGCAGTTGAAGATTTAGGACTGTTGATGAGGATAAAGAGCAAGAGATGTCATATGAAAGGAAAATCAAGGATCAAGGACTGATTTAAGGGAAAATTTGAATCTGGAGGAAGAGACAGAGCCAGTGACAGGGATACAAATGACAACAAGAGAACAGGATAAAATTAAATGTAGAGGCCAGCAAAGAGGAAGGCAATGAATGTTGAAGGGCAGCAGTGGACTCCATGGACAACAGGCCTACACAAAGGCCATGTGTAAGTCAGGGAAAGTTCCTAGGCCTTTCCAGTGTGTCACTTGGTCAATGAAAGATGAAGGTCACATTGCTTGGGTGAAGGTTCAGGAGAGGTTCTGGGATAGTACAGTACTGATCCCCAGTCACGGAATTCCCCATTTCTGCCTCCCCTTGGAGATGTCCTGGGATCCTGAACTTGGAAAGCCCCTCTTAGAACTGTGGGGTTGATGCGCTGTACCTACATTGTTGTATATTCCAGCAACAGGCTGTCAAACCTATGAAAATGAGTTTCTCTGTAATTTTTAAAGATTTTTCTGAAATTCAGTTGCTCACCCAGGGAGGGGAGAAAGTCTTTAAAAGGTGGAGAGAGAATTTTAGCCCTCTCCATTTGGTTCCCTTTGAATATGATATGTGGCTTCAGACTGAAGAGAAATGGAACATTGTTCACAGATACTTCCCAGAGAATGAAATTATGCTTCTATTCTCAGAGATCCAATTAATAATCCCACACATTGTCCAATCTACAAAGCACTTTTTACAGGATAATTTAGGGGGCCTAAGTATCCTTTTAGATCCTGACATTCTGAGTGGCAGTCAGGAGGGTAATTCTTGTCCTCTTTTATGGAAGAAAAGACTGAGGCTTAGCACTTAAGTCACCTACCCAGGTTAAACCAGAAAATAGGTAACAGAGCACAGACTGGAGCCCAGCTCTTTAATTCCACTCTCCTCAATTAACCACACTCAGATGAAAATCAGTGAGGGCTGAGAAGAGAGAAGCACAGCTACTATCAAAAAGGAAAACAGTAAGGATTGGTGGGGATGTGGAGAAATTGGAATCCTTACACATTGCTGGTGGAAATGTAAAATGGTTCAGCCCCCATGGAAAACGGATGGCAGACCTTCAGAAACTTAGAGTTACCATTTGATCCAGCAATTTCACTTCTGAGCATATATTCAAAATAACTGAAAGCAGAGATCCAAATAGATACTTGTACAGTCATGGTGTCAACAGCATTTTTCACAATAGCCAAAAGAAGAAAGCATGGATCAACAAAATGTGGTCTATACATACAATGGGATGTGAAATGAAAATAAATGAAATTCTAATACAGCAACATGGGGAAACCCTGAAAACATAAGTTAAATAAGCCAGACACAAAAGGACAAATATTGTATGATTCCATTTATATGAAGTCTCTATAATAGGAAATTCATGGGGAGATAAAGTAGAACAGAGGTTACAGGGGTGGAGACAGGGAGGTATAGGATTTACTATTTAAACAGTTTCTATTGGGATGATGAAGAATTTCTGGGAATGAATGATGGTGATGGTTTTAACAATACTGTTACTGTACTCAGAGCCATGGAATTGTACACTTAAGTATGGTTATAATGGCAAATTTGCCATTTGTGAATTTTGCCACAATAAAAATATATAAGCACCAATCATAGACAAGAAGACACTGGGAGGGTTTCAAGGACAAATCAGATATGAACCTGCCTCAAGGAGCTTTTTGCTTTCAAGGGAGCTGAACCATGTAAATAAATACTTGGGATGCCTCTGGGGTATGAGAAGTGACCCAGAGAGGGAGAATTGATGAAGTACAAGAAACCCATCCTCCCTTCCAGGTCCTTCCTCAGTAGGATGCTCACAGCCTTCCCCCCAGAAACTTCAAACGAGGAGACTTCAAGCTGGATGGCCAGGGATGGGATATTCTGGGGCAGTCAGGAATCTCAAGGGTTTCTGGGGAAGGTGACTCCCCAGAAAGGCAGCAGTCTACTCTGGGCTATGTTTTGAAATGCTGCTGCGGATGTAATGATTTGGGGTGGAGGACTTTTAGGAGCCAAATGAGTTTGTGTGAACAAAAGACTCAGCCCTCTATCTGGACTGTCCAAAGCTCTCAGGGAGTTTTGTTTCCTTCCTTCTTCTTACCCTAAAAGGAGCAGCCCTAAGAAAAATCATACACATTGCAAAGTGTTTGGACTCAAAGGCCAATCATCAGATTTCTAAGTAGCTTCCCCTGCAACAGCCTCTAGTGGTGAGAGTGAGGTTAACATGGTAACTCATCCTCCCCTCCCCATGAGGGAGACACTTTGTTCAGCAGAGCATCCTCTCCTCCAAGGGAAAAACAGATCTGCAGGACTAAGCGAATGAGGTCCTGGACAGGCTAGCCTAGAGCCCTGAACGTGGGCTCAGCCTTCCAGAAACAACCAACCTGATGTGGCTGTGGGAGGGGCCCTAAGGAGGGCTGCACTAGGGAGGGCTGCACTAAGGAGGGCTGCAGCCTAAACAGGCAGGAGGGAGAGATGAAGGCCTCTAATGTGACCTCAAGATTTTTGCTTTAAAAATAAGTCCATAGGGTTTTTTGTTTGTTTTAAAGGCCTTGAGAAAAAGCCACAGGGTTGAAGGCCAGGAGATTTCCATTCAGCTAAATAAGAGAACACAAAATCTTCTGGCAGTGGGGTGATTACCTTGTTTCTAGGGGCACCTACCTTACTGCCTCCTTTCTGCCCCTCTGGTACTTTGAAAAATAAACACCTAACAGAGTGACTGGAGGAGGTTCCTCAACAAAAGGGCTGCTTCAAGAAAGAAACTGAAGCCACGGCCCCTGCCCCGCCTGGCCAGGCAGGCCCCAGGGCGTGGGCCTCCCAGCCTGTGTCTCACTGTAATGCTCACTCACACCCAGAGAGGAAGCCAGTGGCAGGGCTCCACCAAAGGAGACCTGCCAGGTTAGCGAAACAATAAAAAGGCAAGGAAAAACATCCTGGTTCCGAGGAGGAAGAGGGGGAGAGAAGTGCGCTGAGGAGGGGCAGGAAGAATCGGGCCTGTTCAGGCCGTGTGTGCGATGGAACTGCCTGCGCGGCGTCCCAGGCTTTAAACATTTACATAGTGCTGGCAACTGACTTTTATAAGTTCTGCAGTTAATTTATTCTTCAGACCTCTGTGAAGTGGCTCAGGACTCAAAGGAAATCACAGAAACATAATTGCCTGGAACATTTACGACTTTTCACAAATGGACACAGTGGAAAGATGTCTCAACACAAAGGGCTCAGAGGCTTGGACTGCAGAAGGGAGGGAGGCTTGGGCACTGGCTTTCCCTTAGGTGGGGTTCAGCATGGGGACTTCCAGGGAGCCAGCTGTAGGGAGTGAATGAGTAAAATCTAGTTAAAGAGAGAAATGAAAAGTTTGCTAATATGCTTTTTTAATTAAGATTGGGAAACCTAACATTCTATTCAAATATAACCAATATTTTGACAAATGAGTTGTATACCGTAGCCAGTTAAGAAAAAGATAAAATAGAGGGAGAAGAATGGAAGAAGGCTGAAAAGAGAAATAAAACAGAAAGGAAGAAAAAAGATATGCCAGAATAGAATGATAATAGTACTATAATACATAATAGTAATAATATTTCAGATATGGATGTATAAAAAATAATCTGTATAGCATTTGCTCGATGCCAGGTGCTCAAGCATTTCCCATGAATTGTCTCAGTTCATCCTCATGACAACCCTATGAAGTAGTCCCATTATCCCTGCTTTTCTGATAAATAGATGAGGTTAAGTAATGTGCCCAAGGTCAAACAGGTCATAATATAACTGACCTGTTTTATTTTTAAAAACATAGAAATAGAGAAAAAAATGAAAGATAAGAGTGAAAGAAAAAAGCCAAGACAGAAAGCATCAGAGAAATAGTCACATGTGCTAAAAGTGAAAGGCAGAAAGCACAGAGTCATTTCTCCAGGTGGGCTCCAAACATGCCTGGTTAAGGATACTGGGCTAAAAATGGGTTTCATGGCACAGCTGGAGGTGTTGCATCTTGAGATCCTATGGAGCCCACTATCCAATGGGGTTCAGTGTTCTGGTAGGATTTGGAAAAAAGGGAGTAAGAGAGGACAGGAGAAAGAAAGGAAGGGAAGAGTCAATGGTGACTACTGTACATATAAGAAAAGGAAAGAGACAATGATCGAGATTTGAGCAGTGGATTGGAAATGAATGGGCCCATGAACAAGCAAAGAGAAGGCAGGTTTGTGGGAATGAAAGGTAGCGAGTTTGCATCCATAATTATTATCTGACAGTTTAAAGTGACACACCATAAACACATGTGCCCAGCAGGTTGCTGAGGGTGCACAGCTGGATTGCTAAAGGGAAGAAAGGGAATTCTGGGAGTCACCTACTCACAGGTGAAGCTGTCCCTGCATCTTCCTTCCACACTTTTGTCCTGTCATCCTTCCAGCCTATAATGTCCTGCTCCCTGCCCCTTGGCCTTCTGGCAAAATCTGATTCACTGCTCACGACCAGCCCAGAGAAAACACTTTCCTTTGGAATAATTTCGTCTTGTTAGACAATCTGGCCTATGCGAACACAGTCCTAAGTGTCCTGTAAGAGACCATGGCTCATTGGAGATGCCCCCCAAAATGTCCATGGAACCAAGTTGGAAACAGAAGGCCAAGGGTAGAATTGTACAACATCTTACTTGGAGGGCGAGAAGAGATAGGAAGGAGTCAGTCATGGCAACCAGAGATAGGGGAGAAGGGGGACAGAAAAAGGCCACTGAGATTTTCTAGAAATGTCCTCCCTTTCTCCACCTCCTCTCCAGCTTTCTACCCATTCTTCCATGTCTATGTTCACTCTGAAGCCTCTTTTCACTTAGAGTAATCATAAGGCCTGATGGGTTCCCAGGAAGCATTAATGACTAACAGCATGGACATGTTTACAAGCATGTCCACATGGGTTAACTCATTTCATCCTTACAACACTGAAGCCAACAGGACTGGTTCTATTACCTCCATATTCCGGATATAGAGGCAGATATGGAGACTGAAGGACTTGCACCAGGTCATAGTCAGTTCACTATATTGACTAAAATCACTTGTGATGTCTACAAGGGCTCCTCCTCAAAAGCAGGACAGACATAATTATCCTGTTTTCAGCATGAGGAAATTAAGACCTACAGACGTTAGCTGCCCCATGCTATTAACTTGAAAGTGGAAGGGGTTAAGACCAAAGTCCTCTGACCCCCATCAGAGCTCTTGAGACACCACTGGCATCTCTTTCCTAACTCCATGGATGGCCACTGACAGCAGCACTCCATTACCATCAGGCATGACTATACTATAAATAATTCCTAACAAACTACAAGAATTCACCTATTCAAGTTGAGTAGGATGCTTGTCAGAGGTTCCATTAGGACAATATTCCAAATATGTTATTGCTTAAACCACTTTCTAAAATTTGCTACTTTTCAACAGTTCGTAGAATATTCTCTTGTGTTTCCTGAATAATGACTAATTTTCATCTCTTGATAATGGAGTTGGATTATTTGGGACACATATAAAAATTCAAAGTCCAATCTGATGGAATGATAGAGGAAATGGAGACAAGTGATCCATTTCAGATCCAGAGAAGTCTAACTGCAGAGCTACACCAGTGAGGGCTGGTGGGGCCCACACATGGCCTCTGAAGATGGATCTCAACTCCTTGAAACACTTTTGAAATGGTGTCAATAACCCCCAACAGTTCTGATGTGAGGGAAAATACTCAATGACTGGAGGTCCAAGTCTGATTGATTTTCAAAGGCTTATTATTTTTTAGTCTCTTTCCTTGAGTCTGACTGCTTCAGTCCTAAGAATGGAACTGCCATGGCCACCTGAGAGCTTGATCTTAGCTGCTTCTTCACCCATCTTCCTTCTTGGTCTTTACCTTCCAATTTATCAGAGATATTGAGGAGAAACTTGTCAATTTATCACCTCTACCTCTTGACCTCCAGCAGTTGAGATCCTCATAGAGAGATGAGGCTTCTGTTATTCAGGGTCTCCAGCAAGATCAAAGCTTCTCTCATGTTCCCCCCCTAACAACCCAGGAGTTGGGTACACGGACAGACTCTTGTCTGCCTGCCATGTCATCTGACTTGTAAGCTTTCTTCAAAAACTTCTATATAACAGGAAAGCCAGTCTAGTACCATGAAGTTCCACCACCCCAGAGCTAAAACACAAAGCAAAAGGAATGTGTCCATTTTTAAAATTTGTTCTAATTAGTTATACATGACAGCAGAATGCATTTTGACACATCACACATAATGGAGTATAACTTCTCATTCTTCTGGTTGTAGATGATGTAGAATCACACCAGTCATATAGCATGTATGCACATAGGGCAATAATGTCAGATTCATTCTAATATCCTTTCTACCCCCATGAGTGTGTCTGTTTTTAACAGTCTCTAGAGACTTAGCAGATGGTCTTCTAGCTCCTTAAGGGATCTTCCAACCAGAGCCTCCAGGGCATTTGCAAGAAAACTGACCTCCTTACCACACTTCTTCTGGCCCTTTGTGACCCAGCCACCGTGGCCTGCCTTCCTCCTAATCCCATGACAAGGCAAGATCAGTTCCTGCCTTAGAGCATCTGCTCTTACTGTTCCCCCTGCCTGAAGGCTCTTTCTGCTACAGGCAGCGGGATACCTTGTGCCAAGTCTCCAAAACAGAGTAAGTTTGACATGTACAAAAAAATTGGTGTGGGCAGCAAGTAGGGAGCTGAGCAAGAAGAGCCAGAGAGGTAGCAGGAACAGACACTGCAGACGGTGAATTCCAACAAGCAGGGGGAGTGTGGATTTTATTCCAAGTACAATGCAAAGCTCTTGGAGGGTTTTAAGCCCAAGAATGAGGTGACCTGAATTACATTTTAAGAAGATCACTCTGGCTTCCGTGAGCACTGATTAACAAGAAGAGTAAGAGTGAGTGAGGGAGAACAGAAAAGAGCAGTAAAAATGAAGAGGGCAGATTCACAATGTACTTTAGGAACAGAATCAACCAGAACTGCCCCCTCCTCCCAAAAAACAAAACAAGAATGTAGAGAGTGAGGAAAGGTGAGGAATGGTGTGGTGTGGCAGGGGTGACTTCTAGGTTTCTGATTTAAGTTCACTGTTGGATGGTGTTGACCATTCTTGACATCAGAAGAGTTGGGGAACAACAACAGGTTTAGGGGGTGAGAATCAAGGATTCTGGTTCTGATTTTCCTTTTTCATTTTACTGTCAAAATTTACCACAGGGAGGCCAATAGCACTACGCTCTGTCTATACACGGTTTTTTCACCTGGCCAGGGCCAGTTTCCTCTGCCCAGTGGTTTCACCAAATGCCCTCCAGGCTGAATTTGGCCCTGGATTCTCTCTAATTCAGTTCTACATTTTCAAGAATCCACAGAATTCTTCCACTAGGCCTACTACACTCTTTACAGTGAGGGAAAGACTAAAACAAGCAGACTCCTTAATGGCAAGGCAATTCTTCCCCCACCCCTCTGTGGCCCTCAATCCCAGGTCTGCTTCTCTTAGTCTTTGAAATGGCACTTGCATCTCTCCCTTTCAATTTCCATGCCCACCCCCAATTCCAGTCCATGCCCTGTTTTCAGTCTTTTCCTCACAATGCATGGATACAATGCCCACCAGCATTCCCTTGCTATGGAATAGATATTGAGCTGGACTAAGGGTAGATCTGACTGTGGTTCATCTGTGAGGCCCTAGCACCAAGCACAAACGAATAGAGAACATGCAAACTACACTGCTCCCTCCTTCAAAGCCATTAGGGGTTCCCTAATGCGGGTGTGATAAAGCAAACACCTTAAACAGGCCTCTAAAGCCTCCCATGATTGGCCCTCATCCCCCTTTCAGGGGTCTCTGGAGCCCAATTCATCAACGCAAGTCCTCCCCTTGAGCTTAATTGGTTGTTGATCGCCTCCATTTTAAAAAGTCTCCATCTTTTTCACATTTGGGATTCTGCTGATACCAATAACCTCCCCACCTCTCTGTATAGCTGTATTTGTCAACTTGCCAAAGCTAAATCAACTCCTTCTTTCCCCCTGAGATCTCCCTGGATTCTCCAGTCCCCTTCAGCCTCCACCTCTACTGCAGACCACATCATTCCTGTGGTCAGTATGATCTTCTTGTGGTATTTCTTCAGTTACAAATCAGTAATGCATCATTACTTCACTTTTTACAACTTTGATGTTCATGCTTCAAAAAAAGATTCCCTGGGGGCAAGTTAGATATACCTCCTTATTATCTGGCACAGCTCCTCACACATCATAAGTTCTCAGTAAATATTTCCTGGTTTACAGATCAGTCAAACAGGACACAGATGGAGACATCCAATAAAAGAAAAAGGGAAAGAGAAGATAGAAATATCTTTGCTTCTGCCTATGCTGGAGGAAATAGTGAATGGGAAGACAAGAGCCTAGATATTAAAATGGCATCTAAACAGGGCACCACTTAATCTCTTCTCCCTCTAAATGGTATTCATAACAACTAATAACTGGCTTATAATATCAGCCACTGCTCCAGCTTCACAGGACTTTCTTGCCCACCAAGAAAGTCAACAATTCAACTCAGTTTGGTTGATAATTAATGGAGCTGCTTCTGACACCAATAACCTATGAATTAGAGAAGTAGGGCATAAATCACAATCTCTATGTACAATGCACTTTTATACAAATGTAAGAATCGACACAGTGGTGAACACCTATAATCCCAGCAACTCGGGAGGCTGAGGCAAAAGGATCACAAGTTCAAGGCCAACCTGCGCAACTTAGTAAGACCCTGTTTCAAAATACAAAAGGGCTCGTGATGTTGCTCAGTAGTAGAGTGGCCATGGGTTCAATCCCCAGTACATTAAAAAAGTATTTTTTTTAAGCCTTTTCTTGACAATTAAAAAAAAATTTTTTTTTAAATCTCTCCTCTACAGGTTATCCCTACTATCACTGCCATCCCTTCCCAATCATGGTCCCTAATCTTAAAAAATGGCAAGAGCAAGGAACCAAGGAAAGGAGGAAGAAGACTGATGAGCTAGAGAGCTCTTAGATCTAAAACTGTCATTCCATTTACAGATGAGAAAACTGAGATTTCGTGAGATTGTGGAAAGAGCCAATGGGTTGGTCAAAATCAGTTTCATTCCTGCCTCCTCCATTTTCAGTGTGATTAATCTTGTGAAGCTTCATTTTCTACAGCTGTAAAAGGGAAATAACCACCCTGGGAGGATTGTTTTAAGGGTGAAAAAGGATAAGAAAAGCAAAAGCACCTAACTGTACATAGGTGCTCAAAGGCTAGGGATTTGAAAGAGGAATCAAATTAGTCTCCTTCCCTGTTGGCCCATAGGATTCTGCAAAGAAAGAGACATTTACTATAGCTGCAACCTCTGTTCATACGGAAAGGACACTGGGGACAGGGAAGCTGCTGAAGAAGGCAGTAAGTAGCCAAACAGCATCTGCCATCTGTTCTTTGCTTTCTTTCTGAGCACCTCTGGACAAGGACAAGTTAGCTCCAGGACACTTTCTCAGCCAGCTGGGCAGGGCTACTGGAAAGTAGAGGGATCACCAGGAGGGTGAGGCTCTTGCCCTGGCTCTCTAGGACTAAAGAGGCAGTAACTGCCCAGCTGGCATTGAGCACCATCTTGTCTCCCTCTGGCCACACAGTCAGCTTCTGTGCAGAAAATATCAGCTCGGCATACGCGCACACGCTGAGGGAAGCAATAAATGGGTTCTTGCAAGGTTAAAAGGATGTGGCTTTTAAATATACATGCCCCATGGAGAGCCCTTTCCCCACAACTCTCCTACTTGGGCCCTTATATCAAAGCAAGCAGGCAAAAAGGCTTTCCAGGGCCACCTCCTGGGCCTCAACCCAGGAGAGGACTGCATTCCAGGGGGAAAGTCACTCTCCCTTTGCTTCCTGAAGGGCTGCCTCTTGCCCAACCCAGGACTTCACAGCACCTTGGAATGGTTCTCCAGTCAGCCAAGCTCAATGACGAAGCTGGCCCACAAAGTTAGAGCAATTCAGGCGACAGCTACTTAACAGCTCATAAGGGGCTGGGCTCAGAGCACTTCCTTTACTCTAGGGAGCCGCATTTTTCTAAGATTATTATTCCTTGGGCTGGCTGCTCAGCTACTCAGCATCATTTCCCCTTTGGGTGGGAAAGTACTTTGCTTCTGCATGAATTTTCATTATGATTTCAGCCTTTCCACCCCCTCCCATCTGCAGATCTCACACTTATAAAGCATGGCCTGTGGGTCTAAAAATCAAGGCATATGAACTTAGTACCCAGCTTAGAACTCTGGCTCTGAAGCCCTGAGTATCAGGAAACCACGCAGAAAAAGGAAACCTCTAGGTCTCAGCCTCCTCCTCTCACTACTGGCTGAAATGCCAGCAGTAAATGGGAGCTGAACAACCAGCAGGGTGACAGGTGGGTGCAAAAGTTTAACAATGGCTACACAAACAGGGGGCTGCTCTCCAGGGACTTAATCCAATACAGGAAACCAAACCATATATGGAACGTAATTACTCAACAGTGAAACCTTGAACTCTGCCAGGAGGAGAAGAGCTAGAAAGGAAGAAAAGAGACGTCTCTGGTCCCTACTGCTGACAAGAGTGTATTGAGAAGCCAGTTACTAGGCTATAAGAGCCAGGCACTGACCACCAGCACCTCCTCAGCCTGAAGGCGCTACAGTTTCCCCATCAGATGAAACACATTATTTGTAAGACTAAAGACTCATTACCAGCAGGAGTACTTACCTCCCCAAATACAGAAAGATGGAGGTAGAGCCTAGGTGACCCCCTACCAAGGGTGCTGAGGAGGGCAGGCATCTGCACAGGACACAGTGAGTGCTACAGGACCTCTGGAAGCCCTTTTAGCCTTGAGACTCTGCTGCCTTGTGAAATAAGTGACAGCACCTAGTGATACATGGTGGCTAAGCACAACAAGCCAAGTAAGTCCTCAGAGGTTATTAGAAAACCTGCATTCACTGAATTTACCTAATGTTGGTTTTATTGTTTGTTGTTTCTTTGGTATCCCTAAGTGACAATGTTTGAGCCACTACCAGAAAATAAGCACAGGTCATTCTTGTAACCTCAACCATATTGGTAGCTTCTAGCATTTTCAACAGGTAATCAAAATCATCTCTTTTAATCTCACCCTCTAACATCCCACAAAAAATCAGGCCTTAAGCCAGGTGTGGTGGCGCATGCCTGTAATCCCAGTACTTGGGAGGCTGAGGCAGGAGAATCTCAAGTTCGAAGCCAGCCTCAGCAACTTAGTGAGGCCCTAAGCAACTCAGTGAGACCCTGTCTCTAAATAAAATACAAAATAGGGCTGGGGATATGGCTCAGTGGTGGGGTGCCCCTGGGGTCAATCCCCAGTACAAAAAAAAAAAAAATCAGGCCTTAGAAGACCAGCAGAAGGTCAAGTACTCCTTGAGAGAGGTCTTGTGGGGACACCAGGAAACCTTAGGTAAGAAGGTTAAGACTATTCCTACTCCTCCCAGACTGCTTTCTGGAATTCTCTCATACCTGAAGCTTCCATCAAATGATTCGAACCTCTCCAAATAATTCAAACAAGAAAAGTTGCAGAGCCGCAGTCATAAGGAAAGTCTGGATCACTTGGGGCCCTGATTCCTACTTTATTTTCCCCCAACCCAGCTGTCTCCACAGTCCCTCCCTCTGTAACATCCACCCCACCTACAGAGTCCCAGCCTTAGAAGAAAGAGACTCCTGTGCCAGCCTCCCCTGACCAAGTCAATAAGACTGGCCTCTCAGCTAAGAAGGCCAAAATACAGCCAGAGACACCTGCTTCCTTCCTGGGTGCCCCCTCCAAAATGTCCTCAACTCCCTCCACTCCACTGTCTGACTAGAAAAACTCTCAAAATACCATAGTGTTCCTCAGTTACTTTTCTACTGTGACAAAGCCAGAAAAATTTCTCCTTCATGTCCTTGATTCTCCCCACCCCCCAAACTTAGCAAAACAAAGTTATAAGTAATTTAAAGTCAGGGTCACTCCATAATGGGTCTCCTGAAGGTCTTCTGAAGCTTCTTTCTCTTTTCCCTTCCTTATTGTTCCTCAGTTTACCCATCTTAGGCCAGTGATAGAGAGTCACAAGGACAAAGCAGTTTGCAAGGATGGGAGAACTACTGAATATGGAGTTGAGCTTTTACAGGGTAGAGAGAGGTGCAAAAAATCTTTTACATATTTAATTCTAGCAAACACCCCTAATTGGATGAAGTAAGCTCTTTCACATACCAGAAAGTTTGTGAAATATGAGAAAAGTAACTGAATTAAAATTTAGGCAGATGAAATCTTTTCAACTTTCACCTAAACTCCAAATCAACGTCCAGTGTAGCAACAACAGTCTAGGACAGTCTAGCCTGTCCCTGCTTGTATGCCCTTCGTCATTCAACAGGAAGGCAAAGGCTACCACCACAACATTGCTGACTTTGTTCAAAGCACTTTCCATTATTTTTACTTTCATTTTATCACATCATTATCAGGAGGCTAGGAGAAACGGGGGTCATTACTTCCATTTCAAAGACAGAGATACTGAGACCAAAAAAGAGGGCATCCTCAAGGTCCTAACTGTATTATGTTCAGAATTCCACCCAGTCCCGGGTATTTTCTTCCAAACCAGAAAAGATGATGGACACAAAAGCAGCCAGAAGAAATCTGTTCCCTCTCTCTGACTAGGACAGGCAGCTGTGCATGGAGCAGCAGCACGCTGAGAAAGAAAAGGAAAGGAAAAATGCTCAGGGACCGTCCTGGCTCAGTGTTTGCCTTGCAGGAGTTCAAGTTTGCAGACCCTTCACCAAGTTCCCCTCTTTTAGAGTTGAATCAATAGACCGTTTGGTTTCATACTACATTCTTTGTCCTTTACAACAGCCTCAGTATCAGAACCCTTTAAAAATCCGTTATTTATACCAGAAAGTCAGGCTGTGTACCTGCAGACCAGTTCTGCATCTCCTGAGAAAAAAAATAGAATTGGGGAAGCACGGCCTGAAGTTACCACTCCCGCGGTGGAAGAGGCGTATTTTGTTTTTGTTTTTGTTTTGTTTTTTAAAGGTGGGCAAGAAGCATATGGAGTACCCATGGGAGGCACAAGTTTTATTCCAAGCTGGGGGAGTACAGGATGGTCACACCTCCCAGTCCAGCCACCAGGGAAAGCTTTCCTCCCTGCAGCCCACTCTCGGAGTCCCACACGCGCCGGGTAAGCGGAGCCCCGGGCCGGGGTCGAGCAGCGCGGAGGGGCCTAGAGATAGGGATGCGGCCCCGGGGCGCCCCCAGCCCAAGGCGGCTCGGCGCCCGCTTCCCGCTCTCACTCACCCGCGCTCCCGACTCGGGGGGCCCAGCCGAAGCGTCCCCGCGGTGTCGCGGCGCCCGGCGCGGGGGCGGTGTGGCTGGGGCCGAGGGGCGCGGGCTCGCGGCGCTTCTGGGGCGGCGGCGGCAGCAGCGACTCGCGCTCCCGGCCGCGATGAGGCGGCCGCTCCGGCCGGACGCCGGACAAGAGCGCTGGGGGGGCCGGGGAGGGAGGCTGACCCGGCGTCCAGGGAGCCACCGGCGGCGGCAGCAGCAGCAGCAACAGCGGCGGCAGCAACAGCAGGATCGGCGGCGGCGGCCACCGCGAGGCGCGCGGCAAGGCCATGGTGGCGGCGCCCGCCCGCGCTCACATGCCCGGCGCGCGGGGAGGGCGCGGGGCGGCGCGGGTGCGAGGAAAGCGAGCGGCCGCTGCCGCGCCGGGCCGGGGAAGTGAACGGAGTGAGGCTGCGAGCGGGCTCCCCGCCTCAAAAGTTGTGGGAGCCGGGGGAGGGCGGCCGGGGGCCGGGCGGGCGCGGTGGAGGCGGCCCGCGGCGCCGCTACATGCTAATTAGCCCGGGCGGGTCGCGGGGCGGGCGGCTCCTCCTCGGTTGACATCACCGGCCCCGCGCTGCGGGCCGGGGGGCGGGGAGAGGGCAGGAAGGGGGCGGGGGCCGACCCGCGAGAACCTCTCGGGCTGGGACCGCGGGATGAGGTCAACAGAGCCTCTGTGCAACTTTGGTCACACGCACACGCCCTAGAGCATCCCTTCTCCTTTTGGAGAAAAATTAGAAAAACCGAACCTTCTGAATCAGGAACCACTTTCCCAAGCCCTTAAACTCACAGTAAGTCTGCGGAAAGCAGGTCTTGGTGATAGGATTGGCAGTACTATATTGTATACCGAGTGCTTCTATAGGAAAGAGAAGTGGAGCCTGGCCCAGGCTTTCCATTCAGCCCTGTCACTGTTCTTGCTAATTTGTGCCCCCGTCCCCCCGCATCACCACCACTGCCCCTTCAGGTCCCCAACATTGATGCTAAACTTGCTTTTGTCAAGCCTAACACCTCGCGCTCTGGCCCAGGCAGGAATCCTAATATTCCCCTATGCCCTCCCAAACCTGGATTCCATTCCAACAGACCACAGCCTTTGGCTCACACCAGAATTCTGCAGAGATGTCACCACCAGGACTCCAAAATAGGCTGCAGGGGAAAGAAAACTGTGAATTCAGGCTCGGCTAGGGCAAACTCATCATCAGTGAAAGAGTTGCAGATTGCAAATTAGACAAAATGATGCACAGGCATCAGTGAATTTTAAATGAAAACTTCAGGGGGTAGGTTGAAAGATTTAGTGCAAACAAATTTTCTTGGAAAATAAAGTTTCATGTATGTCCATAACCTTTCCCCTCCCAGTAAATAAACAAAAGGTCTAAATTTTGGGATTGCAAATCTTTTCATTTATAAAGAAAGAAGGGCTCAAAATGAAGGGAAATAACTTGCCTAAGATTTTGAAGTTAGACCCAATGATAAAGTGATTTATTTGCAAATGACTATATGAAATCATTAATTCTAATCAGAATTTGCAATTCAGACAATGTATCACTGCTCTTTGGTGATTTTTGTCAGTTATCTTGGCATCTTCTACCTGAGTAAGGACTGCCATACTTCTTCCCATTTCCCTGCTCCTTTTTGCTTCTCTGTCTCCAGATCTCTATGACCGACCTCCAGGGGAATGAGCAGATCATGGTGCGCAGGACAACTGCAGATGTGCCTAGGCCCACTTTCTGGTGACTCAGTACAAATGAGTCATTTGGCAGAAAGCATAAAAGGTGCTGTGTATAAACAAGCTCACCTTAAATGAAAAAATAAGGAGTAAAGATTTGGTTTTATTTTGTTTCTAAAGAACCACAAAACAAACCCAACTTTCTAGGTCTCACATGGAATTTCTGGGTCTCTCCAAGAAGTACCAAACAATCATCCCCCAGTATGTAACTTGGTTTGCTCTCATGGCCCCAGCCCAACTACTCTGGACACTGTTCCTATATTAACAGGCTGGTCTGCACAGCTGCCCAGACCCAGCCAGACAAATCCTTCCAGGCCAAGACACTATGCTCAGAGGTGTGGTCATTACCACCCCCTCCCTTTTGCAGAGAACATTTCACATAGCACAAGTCACCCTCCTAGGCAGAGGTTTAAGGGTTTAATGGCCCTTTCAGGCCTCTTGTGTGGATTCAGGGATCCTACTAGAGAATCTGCTTTGCCTACCAAGGCTCAAGGACACACATGCACCTGGCACCTGCCCCTCCCCTTTCAGCCTCACAGGTTTATCTCTATCTAATCTTCTTTCTGACTTCTAAGGCAAATGATCGAGTTCAGGGTAATTGTCAGCTGGGTAGTGCTTAACCAGTGGATTAGTAGGAGGAGACAAGAAGAACCTGGTATGATTGATTAACAGTATAGGTAGGTCCAGCACTTTTCATCTCTTCCTAGGACAGAACGAAAGAAATCAGGAAGAGAGTTGGAGCAGTATGGAACTGGGAAAGCGTTGGCTTAGTTTAAGAACCTTTGCTTCTTTCTCCAACTTTACCACTGTCTGTGTTCTGGACTTCAGTTTCTTCATCTGTAAAACAGACTGTCCTAGATGATTGCTAAAGGGTGTTCTAGCTCTGATACTTTACAGTTCAATGAAGCTCTTCTGGCACAAGAGTAAGAAGGTATGAAGCAGGTATCTAAGGACATTTGTTATGCTCCCATTCTAGGAAAGTGAAAATCCAGACAATGTTCCTGATCATCTCAGATGGCTTAAAAGAGGTTCCCTCTGGAACTAGGGAAAAAATCAGATAACTTCTTGTATCTATTCTAACCCTGAGAGCCTATTACTCGAAGATGGAACAGGTAGGGAGCAGCTCAGACCAAACTCTAGGGCAAAGGACTTGGGAGCTGGCATTCCTAACATCTCCAGAGGTACAAGTGAGATCACTCTAGAATGATGACAATGAAATCAGCAGGAGCCCAGTGTCTCTGCCACCCAAGACTACATGGAGTTAGAGGTTTTGCAGGGACTTTCCCACTTGTACTTGTTTTGGTTAGATTAGGTTTAGACTAGGCTGCAGTAACAAATAGCTCCCCAAATGCAGCAGCTTTACATCAGGATACTTTGTTCTTGTTCACTTAGCCTTAGACAATGATGTTCAGGTCAGTGAGGCAGCTCTTTACCATACAGTCTTCTAGGAATGTATAATATGGTGATTCTGCCACTCTCTAATGTTCCAAAGTTGCTGTGGGAATTGGCATTCCAATCAGCTAGAGATGAAAAGAATATGGAGATGTAGCAGGGAAGGTTGTGATGGGCCAGGCCTAGAAGGTGTATGCCTCATTTAACTTAACATTCTGGTGGAGAAACCTGGTCACAAGGTTAGCCAAACTGCAAAGAAGGCTGGGAAATGTAGCTCAGTCACATATGCAAAGAAAGGGAGAAAGAATTTGGACAGACAGCTAACAATCTGTACCCTACCACCCGATGTGGAGCATAGGAGGGAAGTGAGAGTAAGGGAGATGAGATTAATTTATCTGGCCTCAGTTTCCTTTTTGTACATCAGGGTGCTAGATAATCTCTCTGCTTATCTACTTTAATATTCTGTGGTTTGAAGAGGCAATGGAATGTCCTCCTGCTCCAAAGTAAATAAGCAGAGCAGGTTCCTGCTGCAGCAACCCACAGCTTGAGGAACCTCCTCTGCCCATCGGTCTGATTGGGTGGACCCAATTGAAGAAACATTGGGCTTTCTCCAAGTTCTGTTCCTAAGCTGTTCTCAGTCCTTGGCCAAGTCAAGTGATCTCTGTTGACCTCAGTGTCCCCAGCTTTCCAGTGGGGAGAAAAATCATTACCCTTCACCAGCTTCCCAGGGTTAGTCTGAGGATATGATGAGCTCACTGCCCAGAAGGCACCAGGAGCTTTTCTGACTAAAGTGCTCTGCATGTTGCTCTTACTGCAGCCAGAGCCTGTTTTAATGCTGCTTTCTGAAAGGGCCCCAAGTGTGCCTAGTTCCTGGGGATGGTGCCCTTGCAGGATGTGTGGCAATGTCGGGGAGCATTGCCATGGCTAGGATACAGTGGTCACTACATGCTAGAATATCCCAGGAACACTTAGAACTCTGGTGACGAGGAGTCCCAGAAGGCTGGCACATCAGTCAACAGACACCTGGACTGAGTTTCTCCTGGGATAGGTGAGTTGGGCTTGGGCATCCCTGTCTCCTCCAAGGAGTCTGGCCAGCTCCTCGGGTATGCACTCATCACCCTCTTCCACGCTGGTTCTGTTTATTCAGTCTCTCAACTGCTTGTCCTTTCACACTCCCAATCTATGAGCTGCCTTCTGGGAAGTTCTTGCCTTATTTGTCTTTGTATTCCCAGAACCAAAATAGTATCTTTTTTCTTTTTGTCCACATTTTTTATATTGGTGCACTATAGTTGCATCTAATGTTGGGATTTGTTGTTACATATTCATGTATGCACACAATATAATTTGGCCAATATCATTCTCGGTATTTCCCCCTTTCCCTTCCCTCTTCCCTCCCCCTGGTCCCTTTCCTCTATCCTCACAATACATTTTTTTCTTTTACTTAGTTAGTCAACATTTCCTTTGTGACTAGTCTGTGTGTGTGCTGGGTGTGGGGGGTGAGTCTCTGATCTCATAAAGCTTAAAGGTTTAGAGGAATCAGAACTCATCAAAAGAGCATCAGTGCAAACTCATCACTTATGGAAGGGTCATGAAGGAGAGCACAGGGCTTCCCTGCAAACATGAGGTTGAGCTGCTATCTGAAAGCGAGGAGGCCGTTAGCTGGACCAAGGGGATTGTACAAAGGCTTGGAGGCAGGAGGGATGGGGATAAGTGTAAAGGACTGGAAGAAAGCCAATGAGGCTGGAAGAGAGAGAGCGGGGAAGAGCAGGGAAAAGGTGGCACTGAGACTTTGCAGGCCCTTGCAACCCAGCTAAAGGATTTTTGCTTTACTTAAGAGGTTAAGAAAGTCATTGAAAGGTTTCAAGTGAAGGAGATGGGGTAGTCTAGAGAGTGGAGAGGAAGGAGTAAGAGGTGAGGAGTGACATGATGTATAATTGAAAATCACTGTTCTAACTGTGATAAGAGGAGTGATTCAGAAAGAAGCAAGAGCTGATGCATGAACTCTTGGAGTCCAAGGAAGAAATGATGGTTTTTGGATAAGGGGAATGGCAGTGAGTTTAGAGGAGATTATGAATTTGAGAGATTGCAGGAGGTAGAAGTCACAAAACACGTCAATGGATATGGAAAATTGGGAGAGAGGGGTCAAGACTTCCTGCCTTTCTGGCTTGCATAATTGAATGGATATTGATACCATTCACAAGGAGAGGGAACAGTGGGTCAGAATGAGGTCCTTGAGGTCAAAATCATTGATTTGGTTTTGAACTTGTGTCTGGGGTGACCTTTAGACATCCAAGTGGCAATGTCAAGTATGCATTTGAGTCTGCCAACTTGGAGCTGTGAAGAGAGGCCCAAGTTGAGATCTACATCCAAGTATGAGGGGACAAGATCACCTAGGGAAGAGAGTACTGTAGTAATGGAAGGGACCTGAAAATGAGTCCTGGAGAATCTGACAAGACATGACTGAGGGGGAGGAGGCCAAAAAGGAGACTGGAAAGGAGCCCTGGAGAGTCGGGGGAGGTTGCGTCACCACAGCAAAGGGAAGGAGGGTGCGGTCAACAGTGTATAACACTGCAGAAGGTCAAGTGAGGTGAAGACTGAAAATATCCATTGAATTGGCAACATTAGTGACCAGTGGCCTTAACGAGAGAAGTTTCTCTATGTAGAATGATTGGAGAAGCCACATGGGGAATGTGAAGAGGAGCAAAAGGGGAAGAAAGTGAGCCGGGGGGAGAACTTTTTGAGCGTGTCGGGCTTTGAAGGGGCAGAGAGCATTAGGACAATACTGGCGTAGGGGAGTTCAGGAGCTCTTCTTGGTTTTAGTGGAGAATATGGACATGGAAAGGGTCTGCCTGGGAGGGACAAAGGCAAAGGTCTAAGAGAAGAAGATTGTGACTTGGCAAGCTTCCTGAAAGGCAGGAGGGATGGAATTCATGGCCCAGGTGGGAGAATGGAAAGAGGAGAGCAGCCACAGGGAAGGGTCTGGATTTCTGTTCGGGAACTTCACTCTTTTTGTAAAGCAGGACATGAAGCTGTTCACTGGGCATGAAGGGACTGAAGGGCAGGGACCTAGGGATTTGCAATTTTGAAAACTGCTAACGTGTTTGTTTCCCAGGGCTGACATGGCAAGGTACTACAGACTTGGCAGCTGCAGAAGAAATTTGTCCTCTTAGGGTTCTGGAGGCCAGAATTCTAAAACCTACAGGTCGACAGAGCCACATCCTCTCTGAAGGCTCTAGGAGGGAATCCTTCCTTGCTTCCTCTGTGTTCTTGGGGTGGCCAGAAATCTTTGGTGTTCTTTGGCACGTAACCTCTGCCTCTGTCATCACATGGCCAACTTCCCTGGGTATTCATCTTCATGTGGCCTTCTTATAAGGACCCAGGCATGGATTCAAGGCCCACTGATCTCATTTTAGCTTGATTATATCTGTAAAGACCCCATTTTCAAATAAGATCACATTCATAGATACCAGGGATTAGAACTTACATGTATCTTTTGGTGGATGGCATATAATTCTATTCACTACAATGAAGAAATTTAGAAGTAGTTGAACAGACATGACCTAGAATGCCCAGCCCTGTCATGAGCCCAACAAGATTGGTGAAAAGGAGCCAGGAGAGGGGAGTGACTGCAGCCTCTGCAGTTCCTGACTTGTCCCTTGCTGACCATTGGCTAGAGCTGGTTCACCTGAGCCCTCCCCTACTGCAGGAAGGTTCCCTTCCCACCAGGACGAACACTCCTGGCCTCTCTGGTCTCCTCTCCTTTCCCAGCTCAGTCCCCATCTCTGCCTCCCATTCTGTGCCTTTCTCTATCTAGAGACAAAGAAAAAACCCTGCAGACAAGCAGCAGGGACAGAATTACAGCTCCTATGAACACGCACATCTCTGCTGCTTTGCTCAGAGCTCCCGGAAGCAGAGGGCCTTGGGATTTTGAGCAAATAACTAAAGGAATAAACCCATCTCCCTATTTTTAATCCTTCTGGGAGAAGCCTTATTGTCCATTTTCTGGAATGTCAGGAATGGTCTCTTGTATACCCGGAGTTGGGCTGCTTGCTGAGGCCCAGGCCTAGGGAGCCCTTCCTTGCTGTGTCTCTGCCCACTGGTTCTGGGCTCCGGGTCTGTTGCCCTGCAGGGCCAAGGTGAGAATGTAAACAACTCAATCCCTCTGGAAACTGCTGGGACCTCCTCCAGGGAGGAAGGGTTGCTCATGGCTTGGCCAGGCTCCCAAGTCTCATGTACAGAAACCCTGAGCTCCAACTCACACAGCTTGGGGTGGGTCCTCAAATGACCTTCCCTTTCTTGTCTGCCCATCAGAGAGGACCATTCCATTCCAAACAACATTCCTCCGATAAAATCGGTTACACACTGTAAACGTCAAGGAGCGGGGAACATTCTCCGGTGCAACAGGATTTTGATAAAGCGGTCTTATTTTGCAAAACCTTTCAGTGTGAAACATCCTCCCCAGAGCAGTCAGGGAAATTCCTGGGATGCCATGACCCTGGGCAAAGTGGCAGGACAGGGAAGGGTCAGAGAGCCAGGTGGAGTTCCCATTGTGGGCAGAAGGACTCAAGTGTGCAGCCATCTCATCATCTAATCCATCGGTCAACAAATAAATAGTTGTTGAGTAGTTCCTAAGGGGCAGGCCTTGATGGAGTCACTGGGAATTCAATGTCTCCATGAGACTGCAAAGCCCCCTGCTTGTTAAAAAAGCAGTGACCCCCCACGGCCCTGTGCCCCATCCAGCCCAGGTTAACATTCAGAGCTTACCCTCTCTCTAACCCAGACCTGTCCCCATCCCCCTTGCCACCCCCTCCACCGCACTTGCTCTATGAGCCTGGAGGTTGGCGTCTTCCCTAAACCCCCCTGGACCCCTATTCTGCTGAGTATTCAGTGTCACGTTCTGTTTGCAGGTGCCTCGTCTGTGGACCTGTTTCCAGTATCTCAGACTCTGCTTTTCTCCATGTTGCATTCTGTATCACTGAATACCTCCTGCTGTCCCCTCCTGCATCTTCTCTCCACCTCTCCATTGTCGTGTCTTTTTTTTCATTTTTATTTTTTTAATTTAGATTCATTGTACACAAATGGGGTACAGCTTTCCTTTTTCTCTGGTTGTACACAAAGTAGAGTCACACCATTTGTGTAATCATACATGTATATAGGGTAACGATGTTTATTTCATTCTATTATCTTTCCTCCCCACCCCCCACCCTCTCCCCATTCCTCATTTTCCTCTATACAATCCATCCTTCCTCCATTCTTGCCTCCCCCTGGCCCGTTATGTATCAGCATCCACTTATCAGAGAAATCATTCCGCCTTTGGTTTCTTGGGATTGGTTTGTTTCACTTAGCATGATATTCTCCAACTCCACCCATTTACCTGCAAATGCCAAAATTTTATTCTTCTTTATGGCTGAGTAATATTCCATTGTACATATATACCACAGTTTCTTTATCCATTCATTAACTGAAGGGCATCTAGGTTGGTTCCACAGTTTGGCTATTGTGAATTGAGCAGCTATGAACACTGATGTGGCTGCAGCACTGTAGTATGCTGATTTTAAGTCCTTTGGGTATAAATTGAGGAGTGGGATAGCTGGGTCAAATGGTGGTTCCATTCCAAGTTTTCTGAAGAATCTCCACACTGCTTTCTAGAGTGCACCAATTTGCAACCCCACCAGCAATGTATGAGTGTACCTTTTTCCCCTCATCCTCACCAATACCTATTGTTGCTTGTATTCTTGATAATAGACATTCTAATTGGGATGAGATGAAATCTTAGGGTATTTTTGATTTGCATTTCTCTTATTACTAGAGATGTTGAACATTTTTTCATATATCCATTGATTGCTTGCAGGTCTTCTGTGAAGTGTCTGCTCATTTCCTTAGCCCATTTGTTGACTAGGTTATTTGTAATCTTGGTGTAAAGTTTTTTGAGTTCTTTATAAATTCTGGAGATTAGTGCTCTATCAATCTAACAAAAGAGGTGAAATACCTCTACAATGAAAACTGCAGAACATTAAAGAAAGAAATTAATGAAAACCTTAGAAGATGGAAAGATCTCCCATGTTCTTGGATAGGCAAATTAATATTGTCAAAATGGCCATACTTCCAAAAGTGTTATACACATTCAATGCAATTCCAATTAAAATCCCAATAATGTGCCTCATAGAAATAGAGAAAGAAATCATGAAATTCATTTGGAAAAATAAGAGACCCAGAATGGCCAAAGCAATCCTTAGCAGGAAGAGCAAAGCATGTGATATCATAATACCAGACCTTCAACTATACTACAGAGCAATGGTAACAAAATGGCATGATATTGGCATGAAAATAGGTAGACCAATGATACAGAATAGAAGACACAGACACAAACCTACATGAATACAGTTATCTCATACTAGACAAAGGTGCCAAAAACATACAATGGAGAAAATATAGCCTCTTCACCAAATGGTGCTGGGAAAACTGGAAATCCATATGCAGCAAAATGAAATTAAACACCTGTCTCTCACCCTGCACAAAACTCAACTTGAAATTGATCAAGGACTTAGGAATTAGATCAGAGACCCTGCACCAAGTAGAAGATAAAGTAGGTCCAAATCTTCGTCATGTTTTGGCTTAGGTCCAGACTACCTTAACAAGACTCCCAAAGCACAAGAAATAAAAGTAGGAATCAATAAATGGGATAGATTTGGACTAACAAGCTTTTTCTCAGGAAGGAAACAATCAACAATGTGAAGAGAGAGCCTACAGAGTGGGAGAAAATCTTTGTCCATCGTTATCTCCTTCTCTCCATTTATGCCTTCCTTCCGACCAATTCGTCCCCCATTTTTTTCTCCCTACCTTTTATGGTTCTTCTCCTTAACTGACTTTTGACACAGAATTTAAATTCATTTTTCCCAGATTTGTGGAATATACTTTCACAGTTTCTGGTTTTAATTTTTAGAATTGGTTAAAGATTTGTGCTTCTCTCTACTGTCTGAATTTCTTACAAGAGCCCATGTAACCACTTAAAACTCTGTGCTAAAGTGAGCCTCAGTGAGCCTCAGTTTTCTCATCTACAAAATATGGACAGTCATGCCTGCCACCGTAGTGATTATTACTCATAGGGGACCTATTACAATCTAATGAGGTGGTGGATATTAGAAAAACTTGGGTGGGGGGAAGTGCTCAAAAAATAAGGTATTGTTATTTCTCTTAGTTAAAAAAAAATTGTGAAGCTTTTTGTTTTAAAATTAGGGACCTGTGACTTTCATTAAACAAAGTTCTCACCAATCCTTGACCCAATGTGGATAATAAAAGAGAAATACCTCAAAATGTCCCATCTCCAAAGGTCTATGTTTCACATGAGCAAGTGGGAACATGCAGCTGGTGGCATCTTTTGCCCCTTCCAAGTGGCCTTGGCTCATATTGGGCCTCCTGGGCAAGATGAGCTACAGGAAACCCTACTGACTGAGTTATAAGGCAGCCTAGGGGAGGCCCAAGCCCTTCAGGGGAGAGATGCATCCACAGGGGGCTTGCAAAGGCCAGGACTGGACTTTTCTTCAGATGCCAGCCCAGTGGCCCATCCACTCTGTCTCCTTCACAAGGAGGGGATCTAACCAGAGGGTGGGACTGGAAACAGGGCTACAAGTCTGACCACCATCAGAGCAAAGCTAAGACTCTTCCCTCTCTGCAGTGTGGCATCATTTGTTGGCTTAGGGAAGTTTCTGCTGTTCACACCATTGAAGACCTGCCACAAGCTCCCACCCAAGTTCTTCCTGCTCATCCAGTCAAAACAGACCTTGTCCTCTGAGGCCTTACCTGAAGGGTTTGGTTCCCCAGGCCTTGCCACATGGTTTCTACAAAGGAAGCCCTCAAGCAACCAGCCCACAAATCCTTCATGAGCTCCTCAGCAATGGCAGCCCTGGGCTTGCTGGTCTGGAATGCAAAGCGGCAAGGTCCCTTTCCCCAGACACACCTTTGTTGGTAGGGAGGGAAGTGTGGACAGAATGACAGAAAGCCATTCAGGAAGGGTCTGTAGCAAGAAGGCTCCAGAGATGAGTCACGTGTGCTGGAGTATTCTCAGGGGGAACTGAGAACCTCCCAAGGAAATGGAGCCTTGAAAACTAGATCTAAGACCAGTGATTCTCAGCCCTGACTTGATGGTAGCATTGCTGGAGCTTTTATAAAATGCCAAAGTCTGCAACCTGTCTGCTAAGAACCTCTGGTTGTGGACCCTGAGCATCAGTATTCTTTAAAAGTTCCCCAAATAGTTCTAATGTGCAGCTGTGGTTAAAACTACCACCTTTACTTAATGCAAAAGGAAACAGAGACTTCATGTAACTTTCAGCAGTGCAGGGACATGATCAAAGGAGTTCCTCAGGAAACATTTGTTGAGCACCTACTCTGTACCAGCGGTCACTGTGCCAAGCTGGGGGTATACAAAAATGAGGAAGAAACATATATAGTCTCTACTCTTGATGAACCAGAAGATTAGGAGAGAGGATAGAGCCATAAATATATGTAATGTATTTTACATATGTATAAGCCAAGTGCTCTAAAACAATTCAGACTGCTGGAAAGCTTTTTTAGAGAGGAAACATTAGAACTCTTTCCCAGAGGATGTTTAGGAGTTTCCCAGGCATAGAAAACAGAGAACATTCTAAGTGGAAGAAAGTCTCATAGAGGTGCTAAGACCTACAGGGACACAGTGTGTTCAGCATCACACAGGGAGAACAGGGGGAGGAAGTTGGAAAGAATGGTGAAGGCAAACACCAAGAGCCTCTGCTCTATTGTGCTCTCTATATTTAGAAAATGAGACAGATGGGTCAGATGTGGTGGTGCACGCCTGTAATCCAGCAGCTTGGGAGCCTGAGGCAGGAGGATCGGGAGTTCAAAGCCAGCCTCAGCAAGTTAGTGAGGCCCTAATCAATTCAGGGAGACCCTGTCTCTAAATAAAATATAAAAAGGTTTGGGGGTGTGGCTCAGTGGTTGAGTGCCCCTGGGTAAAGAAAGGAAAAAAGAAAGAGGAAAGAAAGAAAGAAAGAAAAAAAAAAAGAAAGAGAGAGAGAGAGAGAGAGAGAGAGAGAGAGAGAGAGAGAAAAGAGAAGGGAGGGCAGGGAAGGGGAGGGAAAACATGAGGCAGATGGGTCCAACAAGAAAAAAGAGGGAAGTATGGAGACCAGTAAGAGTCATTTGGATGTGAGATGATGAAGGCCTGGATAAGAAGTGGCAGTGGGAATGAGGAAGGGAGCAACTCGAGAGATGTTTCCAAAATAGACAATGGAATTTGGTGGGAGAGTTGGTGATGGTAATGGGGAGGGCAGGAACTCATCTGAGACAGCAAGATAACAGGAAAATATGGTATTAGCAAAGATGGGGGTACTGGATGGGTTCCTTAAATCTCATGGCAGGAAGTCCAGGTGGGGATGTATCCAAGATCTAGCTGGAGGGCAGAAGCTGGACAGTGGGAGGTGAGAGTGAAAGTCTAAGGAGAGAACGTGGAATGTTCAAGTGTGACCTTCCCCAGGCACTTGGCTAGAGAAGGAAAGACAACTGGCATGGCGTCCAGAAGATCAGGCAAGGTGTGTATGTGCCAGGACAGACTCGTGCCTGTGCGTGGAGGCAGAAGGAAGAAGGGGAGTCAGGGTAGCTGAGGAGCTGGGTCCATGAAGAGCCAAGGCTTTGCATCAGACAAGGTGAGAGTCAGTCTTTAGAAAGGACTGGCATTTCTGAATGGTGATGTCTGAGAAAACTCATTCCCAGAACCCTGGATCCTTTCTAATCAACATCTTCTAAAGCAAGACTCAGAAAACTTCTTCCATAAATGGTGAGATAATAAATATTTTAGGATTTGTGGGCCACATGCTCTCTGTCACACCAACTACTGAACTCTGTCATTGTAGTGTGAGGATAGCCACTGACAATACATAAATGAATGGGTGAGCCATGTTCCACTAAAACTGTATTTTCAGAAACAGGCAGTGGTTAAAATAGCCAATTTTATCTTTTCTGAATTTCACATCAATTAAAACAAAAATAGGCTGTTTGCTTGATCTGGCTCACAGGGCTGTAGCTACCAACACCTGCTTAGAGAGTTGGGAAGGAGGAGAAGTTGGGAACTAAGAGAAGATAAGGTTTGGACCGGCTTCCACAGGAATCTTGAACAGTGATCACTGAAAGTTCTGAGTTCAAATCCAGCTCTAGATATGCATTCAACCAACTGCAGAACAAAAATATTTTTAAAAATTTATACTGAACATGTACAGACTATTTTTCTTGTCACTTTTCCCTAAACAATATGGTATAATGATTCATGTAACATCTATATTGTATTAGATATCATAAGAAATCTATAGATGATTTAAAGTATACAAGAGGGTATGTGCCAGTTATATGTAAATACTATGCCATTTTGTATAAAGGACTCATGCAGCATCAGATTGTGGTATCTTTGGGCAGGGTAGGGGGCAGTCCTGGAACCAATACCTTATAGATAATGAGGAATGTCTGTATTTAACTTTCCTGAGCCTCGGTCTCCTTGTCTATTAAACAGGAGAAATAGGGACTGGGATTTAGCTCCATAGTAGAGCAATTGCCTAGCATTGTAAGGTTTTGAGTTTGACCCCCATCTCTCTCTCTCTCTCTCTCTCTCTCTCTCTCTCTCTCACACACACACACACACACACACACACACACACACACACACGGGGCAGGAATAATAATACCTACTCCATCTAGTTGTTCTGAGAACCAAAAGAGAGTAAATATGAGTATCTAGCATAAGGTTCAATGAAGACTTTCTTATTTAATTTTTAAGGATTGACTATGAATTGCAGGATCAGAGCTATAGATGGGAGCCAAGACCAGGGAGCCCCCAGGTAGGACGTGGAGCCCTGGCAACCCAAGAGGTAGAATGGAAGGAAAGGAGGAATTGCAGGCCAGGGTGGGAGGTAAGTAGAAGGTCCCTACCCATCAGTGGTAGGGAGAACAAATGCACCCACCCAGGTCTACAGTTAAATAGATCCCACAGGTGCATACACACACTTACACAATTGCTTGCATAAGTGCACACAAAAGTGGTATGACCCAACTCCATTGTTCTTAGTGGAAGAGTGGTCTGAAGTGCTTTGTCTCTGGCTCACTGAAGAGGACCAAGGGGAAGTGCCTTGCTGTAGTGAAGTTTGTTGGTTGCCAGCATGGACCAGCATGCCTCACCAGCAGATAGCATGGAGGCTCTGGGTTGGAACTGCTGCTTCTCACCACAGACTGGAGCTGATGAAGACAGCTAGTCTCAGACTCATGGCAGCCCCAAAGCCTTTCTACCTGAGTTTCTCATACTTCAGAGAATCACCTGGGGGAAAGGGGTGCATAAAAGTGTGTATTCCTATGTCCCAGCCTAGAAAATCTGATTTAGAAGGTCTTGGAAGGACCTCACAATCTGCATTTTAGCAAATATCCCAGCTTATTTTTTTCCATCAATGAGCTGAAGACCACACTCTAAGATATAAGACTTTAGCCAGTTGTGGTGGAGCACACCTTTTATCCCAGTGACTCAGGAGGCTGAGGCAGGAGAATCACAAGTTCAAAGACAGTCTCAGCAACTGAATGAGGCCCTGTCTCAAAATAAATGCAAAGGACTGGGGATGTGGCTCAGTGAGAAAGCATCCCTGAGCTCAATTCCTGGATCCAAAAAAGAAAAGGAAAAGGAACAAGGCTTTAATCCACCTCTAAATTCAGCCATTATATGATGGAGCAATAGACCCCCAAATTCCTTCCTGGAATGGCAGCCACAGAGCAGGGTCTGTTCCTAACACTTTTGTTTTCTCCTCATTGCCCATGAGGAAAAGATAATCTGAGTTGCGTATCTTGGGGTAACCTAAGTATTCTAAAGCAGAAATGCAGATTTTCTAAGACACTGGGTTTACCAGGGAAAGTAAAACATCAATCCAGAGAAGAGTTGTCCAGTGTTCTCCAGCCCATCAGAACATCTTATGGATAAGTACTCTTCTCAGAATATGTTGGTGGCACCATCCAAGTGCAGTCTATTCCAAGCCCAGTTTCCTTTTTTCCAGGACATTCTAGAGGTCTGTGCCCAATTCCTGCTTCTTCATCCTAGAACATTCTACTTCCAGCACCTACAAACTGAGCTTCAGGCTACAAAGCAAGCAATTTCTGTCATCTAGTATCAGTTTCTGAATCAAGTGGAACAACTTTGTACACACAGACATTTGATCAATACTTAGTGAGTGATTGAATGAATCCATGACAGGTTAGATGGATTGGCAGGGCATCCAAGAGTACTTAAAACTACACATTTGAGATAACATCTTACTAAAAACACACCCCCTATTACTGAAGGCATTTTAAGTGGGCAAAAAGGCTAACATGGACCATAAATAAATGACATCATATGAACCAAAACTACATACATACATACTATGAATGTACACTACATATAAAGTCACTCACTACATAGACACACAACTTACTAAAAAGTATTTATCTAAATAAATGCTATTCCTTCAAAAATCAGCACCTACGGAGAGCTTACACAATTTTCCAATGACCCTGCCAATTCTTGGAAGGTGTTGTGTTGGGATCCCAGCTCTGGAATTTGCCTTAGGAGTCAGTGTACTTTATGGTCACTACATTTTCCACCAAAAGGTGATCATTTTGCCTGATTGATCCCCTTGCTCCAAGATTTGGTTTCAAATGCTTTCTGGTGCTTCCAGAAGTTAATTGAACTCTCAAAGGTTAAAAACTTGCCATTCATTAGAATATATAGAGACTCTGAAGAGAGTTCTGAAAATGGAATTTCAAGCAATGTTGTTGGATCCAACATGTGATTTACCACAGACAGAGCTTTCAAAGCACAAATCTTGGGGCAGATCAGGCGGCTCTTGTTTGCCTTCAACAAGGAACCTAATTCATCTGTTCTTGTCCCATAGTACAGTGGCAGGATGGGCCAGATGCCCACCAAACCAGTTGTTCCTCCTCTTCCTGAGTGCTCAGCTGGCCTACCTTTCCAATCCTGTCTTTCAGTCAGTCCGTGTGTGTCTAACTCTATCCAACTGAATGCAGGAGGAGCCTGCCCTGGTCCTTAGATCTCCTTGGGATTTTCCAGGTGTCCTGTTCTTTCTCTACCTGCTAGCTGGATGCTGAGAATTCAGAGGATGACTCTGAGGGCAGAGAAGGTGCTCCAGCTACTACACTGAGGGAGTCTAAACAGTGTAGAGCAGAGATCCTCACTCCCTTCTGACCTGTATCAAATTGTAATAAGGGCTAGACATAAATTTATAGTGTCAAGCCATTGAAATTTGGGGATGCTTGTTATAGCAGCAAGCCCACCCTTGCTGATACAGACCCATTTGGTTAGACAGAGTTGCCCATGAGAAGAACAGTTCAATTAGAAATTGATGCTGCCACTGGAGCATCAGCCCTGATGACTTTCAATGTGGGATTTATATTTGAAACCAGTGTTGTTTTCTCCATCGTCAACCTCTTAATACATATGGTATATGTCACATCTCACGAATCAACATTCGCCAAGCCCTCCTGCCAGTTGCTGGTGATGACTGCTGATCCTTTGAAATGCCACCTGCTCTCAGGGTTTCCCAAAGTGAATCTGATATACACCACATGGCCCACAATTTGAGCCAGGTTCCACATTTGGCAAGTCCAGATTTTGAAATACAGTGCCTTCTTTAACAAAAACGACCAGAAAAGTACAGACACACACACACACACACACACACACACACACACGCACACACTACATTTTAACAAAATAAAACAGAATGGCCGGCTATTCTAGACCCCATTTATAGAGCCACTCTGCCTCTTTTAGAAGGTGGCTGTGGCCCTCATTCACTAAGGTGAATGAATGATAGTGAGGACCCTCCATCCTCCACTCAGCCCAGTCGGTGAGAGCTGCGGAACACAGAGAGGATGCCAGCCTTGGTGCTGTGGGATGGGCTGCATTCCCAGGAACACAGCCAGCTAGGGACCCCTAATGCTGGTGGGTCTTTCTTGCCATCTGCTCATTTACCTGAATATGACCTTCTCCCTAAAAAGAGTATCTCATTGGTCCGGGGACATAGCTCAGTTGGTAGAGTGCTTGCCTGTCAATCCCCAGTACCGCATATCTCATCAAGGGCCAAGAGCTTAAGCCTCCATTTCCTACCTCAAGCAGACAAACTGGCATCTATTTCTGCTTGTGAGCCTTCCTTCAGGAGTCCAGCTACACCTCCAAGATGCAGGGGTGCTGAGCAGTGTTTAGTGAGTAGATTTCTGCAATTCTTCTGCCTTCAGAGCAGTGCAAACAGTGTAGAAAAGCTGCCACACGGGCAGCCATCCAGCTGATCTCTTCTCCTGGGCGTTTCCCAGGAAAGAAGGTACAGTAAGGAGAGGGCGGAGGGACAGGAGTGCGTTGTTTGCTCTAGAGTAGGCTTTGGTTTAAAAGAACAGGAGAGTGGGTCAATGTTTTGGTGTTTAGGAAAAATTCCCAAGGCTCTGAGAGGGCAGGACAGGGAGAAGGATGAGCCAAAGAGTGCTATAGGGAAGCAGCCAGATGAATTTCATAGGCCACGGGCCCTGTGTTGGGGGCAGGGCAGGGGCAGCTGGCTCTGATTTGGATATGCCACAGATCTCCTGCTGTTGGCTGGTGTAGGTGTCCTGCTATGTCTGTGGCTCACAAGATGTAGCATGGCCTCCTGGAGCAGCAGAACTGTGCTCTGCTCTGAAATTTCAGGCTAGCAAGTGCCAAGAAGCATGGCAGATCTTCTGTTCTGCTTTTGTAATTTCCTCTTTCTGTGTTGCCCACAGAGGCATGGAATAAGCAGGGGTGGCTCTTAAAATACCGCCCACTGCTCTTTCTTTCTTTTCTTTTAAAAAATGTCTTATTTTATTTAGTATATACAGCTCCATGCACTGGCAGGTAGGAATTGTAATTCTCATTTTACATAGAAGAAAATCAAGGCTCAGAGAGGTTAAGAAACCTGCCCAAGCCGGGCATGGTGGCACACATCTGTAATCCCAGCAGTTTGGGAGGCTGAGGCAGGAGGATCATGAGTTCAGAGCCAGCCTCAGCAATTTAGCAAGGCCCTAAGCAATTCAGTGACACCCTGTCTCTAAACAAAATACCAAAAGGGCTGGGGATGTGACTGAGTGGTTGAGCGCCCCTGGGTTCAATCCCCAGTTAAACAAAGCAAATGAAAAAACAAAAAAACAAAACCTGCCCAAGGTCACAGAACTAGTAAGTGGTAGAGTTATTTTCTTCCCTGAATGCCATGAATTTGCAATATTAACCTTCTTTTCAAGTGAGCCCACTTAAAAGCAAGAGGTAGGAGGAAGGGTTGGGAGGCTGAATGTGAGCCTCTGTGGCTTGGCTCCTTCTGCCTCGTTTGTCTTTGTTTACTTCATCCCTTGGTTCTACCTAACCAAGCTCCTTCTGAACCCACCAGATTCCTTCCTCACCTGTCTCCTGGCACTTGTGAGTTTGTCTTGCAGTGTTTGGTTTGGGTGTGTGCTGAATGCTTTGGTCTTATGCTCCAGCCATTTCTTATGTGCAGCTCCACTGTCTCCACCTGCTCAGCCCCCAAGGCTGGTGTGGCAGGCAGAATAGTCCTCCCTCAAAAGTGGCTGGGTCTTCATCTCCAGAATCTATGAATATGCAACTGACATGGTCCAAGGGACTGTGCAGATGTGATCAAGGATTTTGAAATGTGGAGATTATGTTGAATTACCAGTTGGGCCTGATCTAACCACAAGGGTCCCTAAAAGAAGGAGAGGAAGACAGGTGAGTTGGAGGAGGAGCTATGAAGGAGGAGCAGAGGTGGGAGAGAATGTGATTGCTGGCTTTGAGGCTAGGCAGGCCATGACCAAGGAATACAGGCAGGCTGTAGAAGCTGGAAAAAGTGAGGAGATTGATCCTCCCCTAGAGCCTCCAGAAGGAAGACAGCCCTGCTGATGCCTTGATTTTGACCCAGTGAGAACCATTTTGGACTTTTGGCCTCCAGAACTGTAAGAGTATATGTTGCATTGTTTTAAAGCACTGAATTTCTGGTAATTTGTTACAGCAGCAATAGGAAAGTAATATTTCAGGACTGTGTGTTCTACTCCTGTCCTTCCTAGCTCCACATCTCTGCCCACAACCCACTGCCACAAGCTACTGGTATTGTTGGTGTTCAGCAGACAGTGGGGAAACCTTCCACTGGCCCACCTTCTACCCTACCCAGAATAGCAAGGAGGAGCAGAAACAGCCTGCATGTGTCAGGGAAAAGGTGCACCTGAAGCTGGACTTTTCCTGAGCCTGGATCATGAAGATATTTTTAAATGGAGGAGCCAATCTGACCAGAACTTGGGCCAAATTCATAGGGGGGCAGGGCCCTGAGTTGAAAGGATGTGATCTCTGTCCATCTGTTGTGTTACTGGTGACAAGGCAGGCTGGCCATTCTCTCTCTTGGTTCCAGCTCCTTAGCTAAGGGTTTTGGGGGAAGTGGATTCTTAGATTCAAGAGGAAGAATGTTAGACAACAGGGGTCTTGCTTCAACCTGCTGACTCCAGCTACCTTCTCTATTGAAGCTCTTAATAAGTTTTCCACCCTTTCCTGGAATTAATACATAAAATGGAACCTTCTTTCCCATCCTTAAATATACTCCCTCAGTCAGAAACCTGAGGAAAAATGGTGGAATCCTGAACTGTAAACTCCACACTGACTTAATAAGATTGTACAGGATATACCAAATTGTATCAGTTGGAGAACTTGTTAGCATGACTCCTGAGACATTTCAGAAAATGATCCCTGTTCTGATTCCCAGTCATGAGTGCAAGAATATTCTGGGATTGGGTTTTTCTCATCCTGAAAGACTGAATGAACTTCCTTGGGGAGTGGCTGGGGTGTTCATTTATCCCTAAATGTCCTGTGATCACATTTTTAACTTAATAAAACTCTGAGATTGATGAGAATGTACCTGGTTCAGATGAGGTGGTTTCAGGCACCTACTTATGAAGTTATGTGTACAGTTGTTCCAGACGTGGTAGATTGATGAGTGAACAGACAGATGGGTCAATGTGTGAGTGGAGGGGGATTAAATGGGTGCATCAGTGGGTAAGTGGGCAGGTAGGTGGATGGATCACTGGATGGATCACTCAGTAGATGACTTGCTGGAAGGGAGACATTCACGGTCCCAGAAGATCTGATACAATTCTCCATTCGTTATTTAGACATTATCACCCATAGCAGTAGACTTCTTGGTGAAACTCTGTTTTTGGTACCAGAGATTGAACCCAGGGGAGATTTACTACTGAACTACAACCCCAGTCCTTTTCATTTACTTTTTATTTGGAGACAAGGTCTTGCTAAGTTGTCCAAGCTGGTCTCTAACTTGCCATCCTCCTGCCTCAGCCACCCAGGTCTCCATGCCCAGTTTCTTGGTGAAATTTTGAGGCCAGGAGTCTGCCCCTCTGTCTATCTTAGAAAACAGTGTTGGTCTCACTGCCATGTAGACTGTGTTGACATTTTTTAGGCATCCTTTAGATGTATAAACCCTATCTGTATGACCCAGTGACATGAATGAATTGTCTTTCTGATGACCTGCACTTACTACTGACCTTTGTCAATATACAGGTTGTATATGACATCTTTTAATGTGCCATCTCAAGTTCCATCTGGCCCACTTGTCTCTGGGGCTGAGGACACTTGTTCCATCTCAGCTGCCACCATAACAACCCATTCTGAGTGACTTCTAGACAGTTTCTGTTTGCTGCAGAACTGCTACGCACTCTCATGTGTACCAATCCCAAATGCAGGGGTGGGCAATGCCCTCAGGGATAACCTTTGATTATGGAAAACAGGACCAGTAAATTATGACCCCTTCCTACCTCTGGAAGAGGTCTTGAGACAGGTGTTCCTATAGTCTTTCAGAGGGTCCTTCAAGAGTAAGCATTCATGGCAGGGTATGGTGGGGCATGCCTATAATCCCAGTGGCTCAGGAGGATTGCAAATTCGAAGCCAGCCTCAGCAACAGTGAGGTGTTAAGCAACTCACTGAGACCTTGTCCCTAAATAAAATACAAAAAAGGGCTGGGGATGTGGCTCAGTGGTTGAGTGTCTCAGAGTTCAATCCCCGGTACCAAAAAAAAAAAAAAAAAAAAAAAAAGTAAGCATTTGGGTGCAGGTGATCCTACATGGTTGCATCATTCCCCACCTTGATTCTCTTTTGGGTCACTCTTGCTTCCCTAGATGCACTCTGCAACAAAGTAGTAGCTCATAAACATCTGCCTTCTGAGGAACTCAGGCCAAGACCAGATTAATACTACTATTTACACAATCTAGTTTGGAGTAAGCACACGATGTTTGGACCTCCTTAGAGGTTCAGGCTGTTTAGCATCTTCCCTCCACAATAGGTTGTGAGCTATTCGTTTTGGTATCCCCAACACTATCAGGTTTGGATTTTTTACCATATCCCCATTCTTCTCTTATTCTTTTCCACAAAATTAATCATGTTGGGAGGGTTTTCTTCCTGGATACTTGAATATTCTGCTGCATTTTCAGCCTTGATACCACCTTTTTCAAATTCTCCTGATATTCAAACTCAGTAGCATCTTTTCCAGAGGGGTGACTTTTTTTAGCTTGTTGTGTAGCATTCAAAAAAGCAAAGAGGAGATTCAGTAACATCTTCTGTGGTAGGCTTAAAATGGTCCCAAAAGAGGGCTGGGGTTGTGGCTCAGTGGTAGAGCACTCACCTAGCATGCATGAAGCCCTGGGTTCGAGCCTCAGCATCACATAAAAAAATAAATAAATAAAATAAAGGGTGTTGTGTCCACCTGCAACTAAAACAAAATATTTTTTAAAATAGTCCCAAAAGATACCCAATGTAGAGTTCCCTGAACTCTTTGAAGGTTTTCTCATTTGACAAAGTGATTGACTTAAAGCTCTTGAGATGGGGACTGGCCTGGATTCTTTGGTAGCTCTTAATGCAGTCACATGCATCCTTACAGGACAGAGGCAGAGGCAGGCTTCACAGACACAAAGTCAGTGCAACAGTGGAGTGGAGAGACATTTGAAGATGTTGGCAGTGAAGATTGGAGTGATTTGGTCACAAATCCAGAAACTGGAGGGTCAGAGAACAAATCCCCCCAGAGCCCCTGGAGGCAGCTCAGCCTTGCTCACTCTGTGACTTCAGCTCTGGGAGACTGATTTCAGGGAAAGAGGACCAGGAGATAAATTCTGACTCCTTCCTTTCTGGAAGCAGGTCTTAATACAGGCAATCCTACAGTGTCTCCTGTGTTCTTTGAGAGTAACCATTCAGATGCACTCCCCAATAAAGTGGTAGCTTATAAAAGTCTGCTTTCTGGGGAACCCAGACCAAGACCTGATTCATATTACTATTTACACAATCTAGTTTGATTTTAGACTTCTGGCCTCTAGAGCTGTAAGAGAATGAATTTCTGTGTAATCAAAGTTGGCTTTCTAGCCAGGCGCAGTGGCGCACACCTGTAATCCCAGCCACTCTGCAGGCTGAGGCAGAAGGATCGCGAGTTCAAAGTCAGCCTCAGCAACTTAGCAAAGCTCTAAGCAACTAGGTGAGACCCTGTCTCTAAATAAAATACAAAATAGGGCTGGGGATGTGGCTGTTCCGAGTGCCCCTGAGTTCAATACCCAGTTCCCAAAAAAATAACAAAAACAAAGTTTGCTTTCTTAAAATTGTTTCTAATTGTGACCAGGAATCTGACATTCTACCAAAGCAATATTTTGCAAAGAGTAATCAAACAAGAGCCTATCTTTCAGAGAGAAGGTTAAGATCTAGCTGGCCCCTTGCCATGACCTTTCTGACCCTCACCCACTCTAAGTCCTTCCAAACACATGAGTGTTTTTCTCTTCTTTTTTCCCCCTCATACATTTTTATTGATGCATTATAATTATACATAATGTGGGATTCATTGTTATATATTCATACATGAACATGACGTAACAATATAATTTCGCCAATGTCATTCTCCAGTATTTCTCTTTTTCCTTCTCTCCTCCCTCCCCTTGGTCCCTTTGTTCTACTGTACTCATCTCCCCTCTGGTTTCATAAGATTCCCCCCCACCTACACACACACACACACACACACACACACACACACACACCTTTTTCTTCTCTAGCTTCCACATATGAGAAATCACAATCCTTGACGTTCTGAGTTTGATTATTTCACTTAACATGATGGTCTCTAGCTCCATCCATTTTCCTGCAAATGATATAATTTTATTTTTCCTATGGCTAAATAAAACTCCATTGTGTATATATACCACATTTTCTTTATCTCTTCATCCACTAGTGGACACCTAGGCAGGTTCCATAATTTGGCTATTGTCAACTATGCTGCTATAAACATGGGTATGCATGTATTACTACAATACATTGATTTTAATTCTTTAGGATGAATACCAAGGAATGATATAGCTGGGTAATATGGCTGGTCCATTCCTAATCTTTTGAGAAACCTCCTAATGCATGTCAGTGTTTTCCAAAATGTGGTCCAAAGATTGCCCACTTCGAATCACCTGTAGTACTTGTTAAAGATATAAAGCCCATGATTCCACCCCAAATAATAAAAGGTCCAAGGTGAGGTACAGACATCTGTTGCCTTGAACAAGCATCCCAGGTGATGCTTAGCACACCAATTTTTGAGAAGCTCCAATATCAAAGAATCGGAAGTGAACCAATAATCCTTTCTTCTGTGGATCAGTGGCAAAACCACTGACCCTGGGCTAGGTCCTAAACTTACCAGGGGAAGCCATTGCTGGGACCCCAAGGCTAGAAGCCTGTGATGAATGTCAGGCTGAGTTTTTATAGCAACCAAGAGTTCCATTCTCTCTGTTATTCATTCCACAAAGTCAGTGGCATAGGCATTCAAGGAGTCAGGGACTATAAATATTTTTGAAAACAGGAATTGACATTAGGCAATTCATAGAAATTTAATTTTTAATTAAAAAGACCTTCATCAAACAATAATAGCCTTTTGATTCTGTGATTCTACTTCTGGGACTGTATCCTATAGATATGTTTATGATTGTACATATGTAGAAGATTATTCACTGCAGAACTGACTGTAACAGCAAAAGATCAGGCAGAGTTAAAATGCCCATTACTGTGGAGTTGGTGAAATAAATTATGGAAACATCCATACAATGAAAAATAATGAGGAAACTCTAAGTATTGATATGGAAATGTCTCTGAGTTAGATTGTTAAAGAGAAAAAAAGCAAGGTGCAGAACATGTGTATAATAAGCTACCTTTGTGTCCAGAAAGGGAATGATAAGAATCCACATTCTTATTTGCTTGAATATTTATAAAGAATTGCTGGAAATGTGTATGAGAACAGCAGTTACCTCAGGCCCAGGGGATGGGAACCAGCAGACAGGAAACAATGATGGGAGGAGAATTTTCGCTCTATATATGATTGTGCTTTGGGACTCAGAACCATGTAAGTGTATTAAATATTAAAAAAATTATAATATAATAAATTTAAAAATGCATGTATTGTGGTCCTTAGAACAAGCAATCTGGTTTTGGTTCTCCACACCTGATCATCTTGCTGTCACCTGAAAGTCCTGGGGTCCCAGGTGGAGCTCTCCAGGTTGGGTGCCACATAGTAGAAGCCACTGCCATTCCTGCTGTTCCGTGGGTTAGACTGGTGCTCCAGAACAGAATGCAGTCCAAAGTAGCAGCAGGAGGACAGGCCTTGGAGTCTCCTATCAGGGAGAAGCTGATCCACAGGGTTCTCTTTGGGTCCACGAGCCCAGTGAAGCTCTAGGAGGGGAAGGGTCCCAGAGTGGCTCCTAGTACAGAGGCATCAGCTGTTCCTGATTCACGAGGGAGGAGTGGTGGTAGCGATCTCGAGCGGCAAAGTCTGTGTTCTCTTGGGTGAGCTGAGTCATCTCCATGTCAACCCTAGCCAGGGACGGCGCCAAGATGATCTGCTCCTGGGACGGCAAGCTCCTTTAGTGAGAGACACAGAAGATGGTGAGCAGGAAGGAGCAAGCACAGAGAGAACAGAGGAGACAACTCCACTCTGAACAAATGTATTTGTAAGCTGAGGCAGGAGGATCCCAAGTTCAAAATCAGCCTCAGCAAGTTAGAGAGACTCTTAGCAACTCAGTGAGACCCTGTCTCTAAATAAAATTTTTAAAAAGGACTGGGCTCACAATAGGCACGCTGTGGGAAGGTGTAGGGGGGGAGGTTCATCAGATTGGACAGGAAGGAGTAGGGGAAAGGGAGAGGGGATGGAAACAGAAAAGATAGTAGAATGAATTGGATATAACCTGCCTATGTTCATATGTGAATACATGACCAGTGAAACTCCATATCATGTACAACCACAAGAATGGGAAGTTATACTCCATGTATGTATATGTCAAAATACACTCTACTGTCACGTATAACTAAAACTTCAAAAAAATTTTTTTTCAAAACGGGGCTGAGAATGTGACTCAGTGGTCAAGCACCTCCTGGGTTCAATTCCCAACCCCCCCCCCCCACAAAAAAAATCAGTTGTGCTAATGTTTAGCATGTATTTAAAATGTTTAAAACACAATTGTGGGGTTTTTTTTGTTTGTTATTATAGTGCTGGGAATTGAACCCAAGGCTTTGTGCATGCTAGGCAAGTTCTATCTCTGAGCTACACCCCAGCCCAAAGTATTGAGAGCTATATGCACAATAGTTTGTGAACTCAACATGTGAGAATACAGTGTATCCTAGGAGAGAGGGGGTGGATTTTTACCCTTCTTAAGTAGAAAAGCATAAAACCTGGTGGGAGATAACCCACAAAGAGTTTTTGCCTCATAAATAGTGTGTTGGGGGCTCTGTGGCTTTTCTTTGCTTTTGTCAAATGAAATGGAATGAAGAAGCTGGAGAATTGCAGAGTGAAAAAAAAACTTCTCTTTGATTCACTGGATAGAAAGTTGAATGAGGAATGATTTCTAGAGACCTAAGGTTTACTTAGCAAGTAGCTAAGAGGTAAACTGCAGAAGCTTTTGACACCAAAGTGACCTCCAAACAAAGAACAAGTCCAGATATAGATTCCATTGTCACTACAGTCTCTACATACAGTTATGTTTGGAATAAACTGATAAAGATAAGGGTTAGGTATACGAGGAAAGTGCTAGATGCAGAAGGGTTAGCCAGGGCAGCTACAGAAGGCAGATCTGGTCACAGCTCTGTCCCTAATCAGCTCAGTGGCCTCAGGAAGCCTCTTTATCTCCATACACCTCCATTTTCTCACCTTTCCAGGTGGTTTCCTGTTCTTATAGATCTTAAGTCTTCACTGAGGCATTGATTTCCTCTCAGAATTTCACTCTAAAAGGACCACTTTACTAGTAGTAAGGTTAAATTGTTTAAATCAGGAATATATTTGAAAGTTGTAAAAAGATAGAAATTAATGTCATCAAGCTGTGGAACTTAAACAATAACTTCAACTGACTCTGTAAAATGTCCAACTAAAGAAGATCAGATTACATGACTATGGCATTTTTTGTAGAGATCATATTTAAATTACATAGGTTGAGAGCTCCTGAAAGCTGGATTAAGATCTACAGAGGTTAAACCTTCAAAAATTAAGATTAGGAAGTGACAAAAGGCCACACCAGTCAATCAACACAGGGCAGCTGCTAAGGCTGCAGGAAAGAAAGCAATCTGGAGGTCAGAGCTAACTGCACCTAGTAATGGGAGCTGTAAGTGTAACAACCAAATCCTTCTGCTCAAACACTTGACTACGTTTTTCTTCTTCTTGATTTTGAAGAACATTTGGGAGTATAGTTGGGAGGGAAAACTCAAAACTCAGAAAATACAGCTACCAATTTTTATTTCTCCTCCAGAATAACCACACCAGATGGCCCAGGATCCATGGTGAGCCCAGCACCTTTGATGCTGACTTAGCTGAGGCTCACCGCCCACTTCACTCTCCTTAGCACCAAGATTGCTATGAATCATGTGGACTGTCCTTTTCTAGGATTAATCTCTTCCTTATACATCATTCTTTCTACACAGCACTACAGTGACATCCAAGGTAAAGCCTCAAGAATTCAGAGTGCCACCAAATGAGTGATGACCTCCCATAGCCATCTTTAGGCTTTAGAACTGGAAATGACTAAAAATATTCTTGTAAATCAGACCACAACAGATATCATCACCCACACACCAGCCACAGCTCAAGAATGTGTAGGCCACTTCTACACAGAATCCATTTCTACTTCAACTCTTCTTGTCCTCAGGACCAGGTTGTAGGGGAAAAGAGATCAGTGTGGGTATTCTGTGACCTGAGTCACCTGGCCTGGTGCCTCAGACTGGACATGAGGAGGACAGGTCACCCCACCCTTCCTGCAGCCCCACATAGGACATGGAACCCTGCTGGCCCATGCAGATGACGGGGCATCTCCTCACACACTCCATTCCTCCCTTGGTCTCCGACCCCCTCCCTACTGGTTTCTAAAACGCTGCTCCTTTTTCTTTATCTAAACTCCAGCATTAAGGTTTCATTTCTTGTGCCAATGCGAACAGATCGGCAGTGCTGGCAAAGAGGTGTCCTAGAAGGGCTTCTGGGAAATGAAGAGTGATAGTCTAGTGGGTATGGGTGTCAGTTTATGAAGATGGAAAAGTTCTGAAGTCAGGTTATGGTGGTGGTTTCATGACAACGTGAGTGAACTTAACACCACTGAATAGTGCACTTTAAAATGCTTAAGAATTCTACTGTCATGTATAACCAAACAGAACTAATTTTAAAAGTTAATTAAGAAATAAAATTTCACAAAATAAAATAAAAATAGTTAAGAAGGTAAAGTTTTTGTTATATGTATTTTACCACAATAAAAACAAAAAGTGGGGGAAAATTCTAAACTTACATCAAGGATCAATGGGAAAGGGCCCTATAATGCATTAGCAATGTCTGGGCATGGGAGGTGGGAACACTGGCAAGTGTAAGCCAGACATCAAGAGCTTCACAAACAAACCCACTCCAGGTGTGGTGGCACACACCTGTAATCCCAGCAGCTTGGGAGGCTGAGGCTGGAGGACTGCAAATTCAAAGTCAACTTTAGCAATTTAGCAAGGCCCTAAGCAATTTAGTGAAACCCTGTCTCAAAATAAAACATAAAAAGGGCTGGGGATGTGGCTCAGTGGTTAAGCACCCTGGGCTCAATCCCTGGTACTTAAAAAAAAAATTTTTTTTAAATAAAAAAAAAAAAAATCCACACACACACAAAGCGAAACTCCCTGAATGCTTGGTTGGGTGGGTTCTGCCTAGATTTGCCCAGTCTGCAGCTTTGGCTCCTCACTGACACTGAAAGAAGATGGAATAATAGACTGATTCCCCAGAATCCTGAGGGTTTTTTTTTTTAAATGTTTAGTTCATTTGACATATTCTTTTTATTATTATTATTTTTTAGTTGTAGATGAACACAGTACCTGTATTTTATTGATTTATTTTCATGTGGTGCTGAGGATCAAACCCAAGGCCTCACACATGCTAGGCAAGCGCTCTACCACTGAGCCACAACCCCAGCCCCCTAAGGTTTTAAAAGGTGAGGAAGTGCTGGCACTACAAGAGTGGAGGGGAAGGAGAAAGATGAGGGCCAAGGACCATTCCTTAAGCTTCCACATGTTAGACAGGATTCTGCCACTGATCTACACGGATCCCAGATGGAACCTTACCTTCTCTCTGAAGCCTTCTCATGTGTCTCAGGAGAGTTTATTCACTTTCCTGTGTATCTGTATCTGAAGGTGGAGGTCCCACGTTGAAATCCCTACTTTATTTCTGAGCTTGGGTTTCTACCGTCACCAATACAGTGAGTCGGAACTGAAGCTACCTCTGACTGAAGAGGAAGGAATAGGAGTTCTAGTTTCACATTTCCTTTGGCTTTAATCCTCTTTATGCTTAGGTACTGCAGCTAATGTCCTAGACCATGAACTCACTGAGAGTAGCTCTCTTGACTTGCCATCCCAGCAATCAGATTCTAGACAAAGCTCCTGTGCATAATGACTGAGGATAAGAAGGGAAGAGGACATGAACTTGGGGAAGCTTCTGATGAGCTGAAGCTGGGGACTGGTGTGATGCAGGGCAGTGCGGAGCAAATGTGAGCCTACTAGAGGCTTTCGAGTATTAGGTTCCCACACTACAGTTCAGCCTAGCCAGGAATGGGATCGCTTAGCACTTCCCAGGACTCAGGGACATTCATCCATCCTGGTACCAGTCCCCAAATTGGCACAGACCTGTAGGAGGGGATCAGAAGAGACCTTATCCATCGGAAAAAGCTGAAGTTGGAGGCTGCTCCTGCAGGGAAGACAGACATAAATATTTATGAAGGTTTTACATAGGCATCTAGAGTCACGGGTTTAATCAGGTGAATGTATGTCCCAACACACACACACACACACACACACACACACACACACACAAACACACACCCCATAAGCACAGTTTTCCCCTCTCCATTGCAATACTCCCTGATATGGCAACCTATTAAGGACTTTGTACCCAGATGCATCTTCCAAAAATTTATTTCTAAATTACAAAATCCCAAGGAAGAAACTGGAGAAAGTGCTATAAAGAAAATAGCAGGGATTTACTAACTTCTGCTTAGGAGTTCAACATTTTGTATAATACTTTGAATATTATCCATGTTATCAATTTTTAGTAATTTTTTAGATTCACAACAACATGTGTTGAATCCATTGTATAAAACCCCTCCACTAGCCCACACCCTCCGAGTGTAGGGAACACGTTCCTTTCATCCTGGCAACCCACAGAGGATCTGGCCCTTGGGAAGTTTTCAGCAGGCATTAAGTGAATCTAACGGCTCAACAGGTAGAACTGTTAGAGCTGAGATATGAAGTGAGACTGCTATTTATACTGGCCTAACAATTCTGATGTTAAACACAAATGATTTGAATAGGGGTTATCAATCCTTTTTTAAATCATTATTAGAGCTTTAGAGCTTTTAGTTACATGCGCTGTAGTTGGGTTCATCCCAAAAGACTCATACATGCATGGAAATCAATTTCAGTTCATGATCCCCCCTTTTCCCTCCCATCCTCCCTCCCCTCCCCCATTCTCCTTCCTCTACTAGACTTCCTTTCACTTGTCTATTTCTATATGGTTATCAATCTTTTTTTAAAAAAAACCATCCTTTCTTTGGTGAAGGTTTACCAAAAAAATCTTGCATAATAAATTTTATATAACTTTAGAAAAACAACTGTAACTTTAAAAAATGTTTTTCTAAATTATATATATAGTGGGAAATTGATTAATTAGATCATGTTCACTATATGATCAGGAAGTTAGCATTATTTTAAGAGTCTTACATGAGAATCTTGGTTCGTGTCAACAGTAGGCACCTGATATTATGTTTACTCAGTATCATTTAGGGTTCTTAGGATTAAAGGGAGCATAAATTTTAGATTTACATTAAAATCAGAAACTGCAAAGGGAATTACTAATATATTTAGTGTATTAGTTATGTATTTTCAGAGGTCAGAAAATAAAACAAAAATTTTATTATGCGATCCTATTTATGTGTGATCACTTAGATCCTACATTATCTAAATTTTAGATGGATATCAGCCTGAAATTTGATCTCTACCTTTCCTGTGATAAGATTTCTAGGAAATATTCAAACTTTATAAGATAAAACTATTTTTTAAAGAAAATTCAGAAACAATCATTGATTTAATCAGCATTAATTAAGATATATTGTGTTGGGCACAGTGGCAGATGCCTGTAATCCCAGCTGCTCTAGAGGACAAGACAGGAGAATCTCAAGTTCAAAGCTAGCCTCAGCAACTTACTGAGGTCCTAAGCAACTTGGTGAGAGCCTGTCCCTAAATAAAATATAAAAAAGGGCTGGAGATGTGGCTCAGTGGTTAACCACCCCAGATTCAACTCCAGTACCAAAAAAAAAGGTGTGTGTGTGTATATATATACTTTTTAATATATATATGGTATGCATTAAAAATTAGCTGACATAGGATTTCTTCTTAACAGTACTAAAATCATTATGTTAAATATGTATTTATTTTTATTAGTTTTTATTGGTGCTTTATAATTATATATAATAGGGGAATTCATTGTGACATATTTGTACATGCACACAACTTATTTTGGTCAAATTTCATTCCCCAGTACCTTCTCTTTCCTTCTCTTTCTTTCTTCCTCCCCCACTCCTCTTCTTGTACTCTACCTGTCTCACTTCTAATTTCATGAGATTCTCCCCTCCCCTTTTTTTCTCTCTACCTCCCACATATGAGATAAAACATATAATCCTTGACTTTCTGAATCTGGTTTATTTCACTTAATGTTCTCAAGTTCCATCTATTTTCCTGCAAATGTCATAATTTCGTTCACCTTTGTGGTGGAATAAAACTGCATTTATGTATGCCACATTATCTTTATCCATTCATCTGTTGATTGACACCTAGGTTCGTTCCATAATTAGCTATTGTGAATTGTACTGCTATAGTTTGGGGAATGCCTGTGTCACTATAGTATGTTGACTTTAATTCTTTAGGACACATACTGAGGAATGGCAAAGCTGGGTCATATGCCAAATCATGGTTTTCAGTACACATGTGGTTTAAAGTATTTGAAGTGAATTTCTTTAAAATATATGCATCTATTATTCTAATTGTGAAGAATTTCTTTTTCAGTTTGCCTGGATTGTTCTGGTTCATCTGATTTAGTTACGACTCGAAACTAAGTGCCTTATTTTAAATTGAGCATCATAGAATTTTCTGCAAAAGTCTCTCTATTTTATTTTTCTTCATGGCAGTAGGGGCATGGGCAGTCACTGGGGATTGAACTCAGAGGATTTACCAGTGAGCTATGTCCACTGCCCCCTGGCTCTGCCTCCCTAGCTGTTGGGACTATAGACATGCACCACCAAGCCCAACTCTAACATATTTTTAAATAGCTTTATTATTGAGAAAAAATAGACAGTAAACCTTGTATTATGGCTTGAATGTACCCACAAAGTTCATGCATTGGGAACTTAATCTCCACTGCAACAGTGTTGAAAGAATGGGGACTTCAAGAGATGATTAGGTCATGGGGGCTCTGCCCTCCTGGGGAGTGGGTTCTGACAGAAAGATGAGTTCAGCCAGCTCCCTCCTCTCCTCCTCTCCCTCCTCACCCTTCTCTCCCTTCTTCTCCCTCTTCTTTCTCTCTCACTATGTGTTGCTTTCCATCATCTTATAATGCAGAAAAAAGGTCCTCACCATACACAGACCCTCTGACTTGAACTTTTCAACCTCCAGAACCATAAGCCAAACAAACTTGTTCATAAATTCTCTATTCTGTGATATTCTGGTATAGCAGCAGAACAGAGACTGAGACAGTAGGTATTGACTACATTCTTCTATTTTTTTATTCTTAATGTGCTGGCATTTCAGGCCTTGATCCTGGAGGAGAGGGGCGATCTAGCTAATTTCCAGATACAGTGTACAACTTCCCTGTGGATGTGCTTTGATATACAAACCAACCAATCCAGAGGCTATCTTCATCCTTCATCAGACTCTCACATACCAAGTCAATAATCCCCTTGGCCTAAATCTCATGGGAATGGACAACTAGAAACTGTCCCTAAAGTTCAGAGTCTGCCAAAATTATTCATGCTGTACCATCTTAACTTTACTTAGTGAGCCCACCCTGCCTCTCCAATTCCTTCCCATAAAAACTCCATTGATGGCTCTGGCCCAGGCTTTCTCCTCTTCCTCTTCTATCTCCTGACATGGTCCTTCTCTGATGTGGCCATGTGTGCCAGGCCTCTTGCTTCTGGAGTAGAGCTCTGTGGCTATAAACTTCTTCCTACATGACAATCATTTCCAGGCGTGTGTGTGTGTTGTACCACATCTGGTTATATCAAATCCAAGCTACATTTTCAGAACAAACTGCAGTGTACTTAAAATGTACAAGTTGGTCTGTTTACACACACGCACACATACACACACACACACACACACACACAGAGTGAAATGATCACACAAGATAACAAACACATTCATCAGCTCCAAAAGTTTCCTTCCATGCACCCCTACTCTATACTATCCCAAAGCAACCACTCATCTGCTATCACTATAGATTAGTTTGCATTTTCAATAATTATATAAGCACACACATATATATATATGTATGTATGACACATACATGTATATACATATAGCATGAAATAGCATGCTATGAACCCCTTTTTGTTTCTTTCACTCAGTATAATTTTGAGGTTCATCCTTTTCTCAATAGTTCATTCTCTTCACTGCTGAGTACATTCCATTGTGTGGATGCAACACAATTTATTTAAAGAGTCACCTGTTGATGGATCTTCAGGCTGTGTCCAGTTTTGGGGTATTACAAACTAATCTGCTACGAATATTCATGCACATGCTTTTGTATGGTCATATGCTTCCAGTTCTCTTGGGTAAATACCTTGGAGTGTAATGACTAGGTCGTATAGTAGGCATATGCTTCACTTTTTCATTAACTGACAAACTGTTTTACTAAATGGTTGAACCATTTTTCACTCCCACCAGCAGTAAATGATAGTTGTAGTTGCTCCACGTTCTTGCCAACACCTGGTTCCAGGGTGTTTGTAAGTGCATAAATGTTAAGGCTTATTATGTCTTCTTGATGATTTTTTTTTTTTTTTTTTTTTTTTTTTTGGTGCTGGGGATTGAACCCAGGGCCTTGTGCTTGCAAGGCAGGCACTCTACCAACTGAGCTATATTCCCAGCCCACTTTCTTGATGATTTTTTCCCTCTAACTTTATGAAACAATCCTCTTTACCCTTGGTAATATCCTTATCTCTAAAATTTACTTTCTTTGATGTTGATATAGCCATTCCAATTTTCTACAACTTTTTATATTCTTTTACTTTAAAACCACTTGTGTCTTTATATTTAAAAGATGCTTTTTAAGTAGGAGCAGTGGCACACACCTGTAATCCAGCAACTCAGAAGGCTGAGGCAGGAGGATCTCAAGCTTGAGATCAGCCTCACCAACTTATTGAGTTCCTTAGCAACTCAGATGCTACCTCAAGATAAAATTTTTTTTTCCAAGACTGGGCATGTAACTTACTAAGTTCAATCTCCAGTACCAAAAAATAAAAAGATGCTTCTTGTAGACAGCATATGGTTGGGTCAGGCATTATTATTCAACTGGCAATCTTTGCCATTTAATACGGAGAGTTTAGGAGTTTAGACCATCTATATTTAATATGATAATTAGCATGATTAGTTATATATAAACCATCTTGTTTTGTATCAAATATCTTTTATTATCTTTTTTTCTTTTCTGCTGACTTATTTTGATTTGAATACTTTCCCATTCAGTTTTATCTCCTTTATTGACTTAGTTCCTATAACTTTTCATTATTATTTAGTGGTTACTTTAGGGTTTCTAGTACGTATCTTAAACTTATTAAAATCTAACTTCAAATGGTATTGTAGTACTTCACGCCCAGTATAGGAAACTTACCACAGTATACTTCATCAGTAAACCTCATTTCAACAGTGGATTTCATCCCTCCTGGCCCTTGTGCTATTGGTACCCTCCATTTCACTTCTCCTTGTCTTATAAACCTCATAATTAATTTTTATTATTTTTCATTTATTGTCATTTGTGTGCATGTCACATTTCTCCTCCTGGACCATAAGCTACCTGAAAATGGGATTCACACATGAGTCAGTGCTGGCAATTAATAAGTGTTTCAAAATAATTTTTCCCCCCTGAATGCTAAAGAGAAAAAGGAAAGTAGTGGCAAAAGGTCTCAGCCACTTACCAAGGTGAAGCCCTGGACTGGCACAGCCGATGTAGAAATACACCATGGCAGCCACGGCAACGGTAACCAGGGTATAGACCCACTGGATCACAAACACCATGAGAAGGGACCCAACAGCCTATGGGAGCAGTCGAAAGGACAAGTCACCTAATGGTTTTCCACATAGTAAGTGAGTCACAGGCCTTGAGAAAAAGTTTCTCTCATCAACTGATCGCTGCAAAAGTCTGAACAACTGAAGTTCAGTCATAATTCAAGAAACCTCACTTAAGTAGATATTTGGGATAATGAATACCTCTGAAAGTAACCTTTTAATCAAAATTCTCCATAAACAGGTATCCTATCCTAGTTCCTTGTCCCATTTCTCCCCACAAGCAACAAGTTAGTATGAACTCCATGTAACCCAGAGGTTATCTGGCATAGTTATTTAATAAGTAAATAATTGATTGAATAAGTGGCCCATTAAATGTAAATCTTGCCAAATGTAGTCTCATCTAAATTTCATTAAGAAAGCAATAAAACACTTCGCTCCTAATTAAGCCCTCTTCCTCCTCAAATCACACATCCTCCACCTGAATTATTCCTCAAGACAAAGGAGATCAAGATGAAGTTACTCACCCCTAACAGGGAGACCCAGGGGTTACACATGTGGGTGTAGAAAGAAGTTGGTCTCCTCTGGATTTCTTGTTCCTGAAGTCTGGACTTCAGGAAGAAGTCTAAAAAAACAAACAAACAAACAAACAAAAAACCAGCCAACTCTTTGGTTACAAATTTACTACCCGAAACTTTTCTACTCTGCTATATTTATATAAGCAAATACTTCTCAGTTCCTCTTCCCAATTTTGTAACTCAGCCTGAAGACAACTCATCACTTGCTCTTGAAGAAGAGAGAAATAAGGGGTTTATGGCTCCCATCAGCCAAGGATCTGATAAGAAAGGGAACTGAGGGGCAGAGTAGAGATGGAAGCTCCCCTAAACCCACTAGGGTCCTAGCATCCATCTAGCTTTGTCACCTGGGGGAAATGGAAGTTCAGATCTCCCCTGGTATTCTTGGCCCTTAGATGTAACCACTTGCACTGATGGGTTGGGTTACCTTTTGTCTATTCCAAGAGAGCTTTTGCTATCCCCTGACTCTAAAGGTAAGCTCAGCCTAGTCTCAGGTTGAGACCAGAAGATGATGAAGGAGAAAGAGGAAGAGGGAATCGCTCCTTTGATTCCTTCCTCTGGTGGTTGAGGGAACTGAGGGGAAAAGGGTCTGGCCATAAATACATGTATGGTCCCACTTCATCCTTCGAGGATTTCAGGCACACTGGAGTTTCTCAGAAACATGTCACGGTCGCCGGGCGTGGTGGCGCACGCCTGTAATCCCAGCACTTGGGAGGCTGAGGCAGGAGGATCACGAATTCAAAACCAGCCTCAGCAACTTAGTGAGGGCCTACGCAACTCAGTGAGACCCTGTCTCTAAATAAAATACAAAATAGGGCTGGGGATGTGGCTCAGTGGCAGAGTGTCCCTGGGTTCAAGCCCTAGTACCAAAAAAAAGAAACATGTCATGTTTTATGTAGTTCTGCCTTCCTCAAATGCCTGGTTCCAAAAATGATCAATTTAACCATGAAAATGCATATAGATTGTTTAGCAATATGGTCTAATCACCATGAACACTGCAATGGTGACTTCAAACCAATGGTATGTTGGATTAACTTTGCTGAATGTTATACTATAAGAAATAGAAAGTCCAGTGATCCATTTTCAGAATAAAGTCTTTAGTCTTAATTGGAATGTAAGATCCAATTGTAGCCATTTTAACCATAGCCCTTCCTTTTGCCTACCCCAATTTTCAAACTAGCCAATTGCATAGATTGTAACCCTGAGCTCCTCCTTTCAGAGCAAGGGGCAGTGCTGTGTAGTGATAAACAGAGGCAGACTGCCCACCTATGTGTGCTTGTTTGTCAGACTTTGTTTAGTAGCACACCCTTCCGCAGAGGTAAAGAGTGCCTTGCTGAGCTACTTCTGAGGAAGTGTTTGATTCCTAGGGGCACCCTGGTATTTCTAACAATGCTCGTTTCAACACTAAACCTTCATAGTTTGTTGCTCAGGAAGTATGGTTGACAGCTCCCAAACTCTGTTCTCCAGTTCCAATTCCTGATTCAGCAAAAATGCCTTAAATATACCATCTCTTCTGCCCAGTCCCTCCCTACTAGGTATCCTGAACCTGTCTCAAGCAGCAGTCTTCTTCCCCATCTCAGCTACTTCTGATGGGTTGGCCCTGGGAATCCAGCTGGGATCCACTTCTCATGGGTTCCCTAACCCTCAATTTGCCTACCTTCTATTCATCCCTCAGGTCTCAGTTCAATATCACTGCCTCCCAGAAATTGGTCCCCACCACAAAAATCTAAATTTATTCCCTCATACCATTAATATTTCCTTATGACCCATTTCCTTTCCTTCATAGAACTTCCCATTATTTGTAGTTGTATACTTCTAGGTCCATGGGATGATGTGTTTCGTGGAGACAGGGTCCATGTCTGTCCTAAGTGTAGGGCTTGGCATGCAGCTGGCATTCACCATGTATTCTTTTTTTTTTTTTTTTTTGGTACTAGGGATTGAACCCAGGGGCTATCCACCACTGAGCCACATCCCCAGCCCTATTTTGTATTTTATTTAGAGACAGGGTCTCACTGAGCTGCTTAGGGCCTCTCTCAGTTGCTGAGCCTGGCTTCGAACTTGCGATCCTCCTGCCTCAGCCTCCCAAGGGCTGGGATTACAGGCATGCGCCACTGCCCCTAGCTCACTATGTATTCTTATTCCAAGTCTTCCATCCTCCCTGGCCACTGTGACTTTCAGACCTACCCCCCTGAAGCGCATTCCTTCAGACTATTTCATTCCCTGCCCTTTATCATTGCTGTTCTTTCCCAACTTCCTGGTTACTCTCTCTTCTCCTGTCTCAGCATCTTTCTATTAGTAATGTGACGGATGACAAAACCTGGCCTGGAGGTGAAGAACACTGTGGGGAAAACTAGGGCCTGGGAAAGGGAGAGGACCCCGCCCCTTTTAGCCATCCTCCTTCAGGAAACCTAATGAATAACCATAGACCCCTACCTTTTGGATTGTAAATAACTTCCTCTAGGAATCTACTACTCCCTTTGAAGTGTCAATGCCCCTGTGGAGGCTTCAGGCCAAGGCCTTGTGGGAGGAGCCAGTTTTCCGCCTTTGAGAACTCTGCTTTGAGATGTTATGGCACCAGATAGCCTATAAGTGTTGTGAGAAACTGGAGCTGGGGGCTCAGAATTTGGAGTTTGATCTCTTTTGGGCCTGCGGGCATAAAATAGAGTTTGAGTTCTCTCTCTCTCACTCAGAGTGCCATTTGCCACTTTCTTGACAGTTCTGGTTCCCTCAACACTACATTATTCTTGGTAACTTCCTGGTGCCTTCTGCATGAACAACTTACCTGATGCCCTGCTTTCTTAGTTCCTTCAAGTCCTCCTCTAACAATCTTTTAAGAATTTTCATTTTGGCAGGGATCAAACCCAGGGCCTCATACCCGCTGGGCAGGCACTCTACACTGAGCTTCATCCAGCCAGTAACTTTACACTTCTTATACTCATTTTTTGGTTTGTTGTATGGTTTTCCTTGAAACACAATTCTTCCAAACAGATTTACTAAATCAGGGCAATTATACAATTTTACATTTCTTGTTACATCTTGAAAGATCACTCTTCAGAAAGAATGAACCAGAAGGACTTCCAGTTATGGCCGTGGGAAAAGGTCAGTGACTTTTCTTCCCCCAAAATAAGTACAAAATGAAACAAAGTAGTCAAACGCATCCACTTCAGGGCTCCAGAAACTTACCAAATGAAGATAACAACTGAAAGTCATTTATTTATCAAAAATTGCTAGAACTAAGGGTAAGAACAGTGAGAGTCTCTGACCTTCCTGCCCAACCTGCTCCCTTTCCTGCCCCAGTTCTTACCCGTATGGAGCTAGTTAGACACTAGCAGTTTTTCTGCCAAAGGGAATAAATAATTTCCATAAGGGGTGGGGGAAAACTGCCTTTATAAGTTAAATATTATAGGCACAGTAGAAAAATGCACGCTTTGCAAGCGTGAGGGTGCAGACCCAGCTAGGATGATCAGCAGACCAGCCAGAGATGTAATGGAGAGAGCCTGTAAATGAGAAGCCATCCAGGGACTAAATAACTCCCCATATTTCCCTGAGTGACAGGAAAACAATGTCCATGACTGGGGAGACCTGAGAGAGCCTGGCAAAAAGTAAAAGTCAGGAGAGACTGGAGTACTGGCTGAAACTTTGTGCTTCCCAACCCACACAGAGATCCACTCGCAGAGAGCAGAAGCCTTATGAACTATACAGACATGGGGCTCCTGGGAAGTTCATTAAAATGAGAATAAAAAACTGTCTAAAGACATCAGTAGCCACATACCACAGGGAGAAGGATTCCACAGTTCAAATCCAGTCAATTTACTAAAACAAACAAATGAAACCAGCATATAAAAACTGAGAAATAAACATCAGAGCCAAGAGCTGCTGCAATTTACCCACACTGTCCAGTTTTCAACCAAAGATTACAAGGCATGCAATGAAATAGGAAACTGTGACCCATTCTCAAGACCAAAAATTAAAAATAAAAAACCCAAGAGAGGCCGACTGTGAATTAGGCCTACATGTTAGATTTGGCAGACAAAGACCTCAAAGCAATTATTATAAATATGGTCAAAGAATTAAAGAAAAATACAATATCAGTCACGCAAGGAAAATATGATGACAATGACTTTAAAAATAGGGAATTAGCTGGGCATGGTGGCGCACGCCTGTAATCCCAGCAGCTGGGGAGGCTGAGGCAGGAGGATCACAAGTTCAAAGTCAGCGTCAGCAAGGGCAAGGTGCTAAGCAACTCAGTGAGACCCTGTCTCTAAATAAAATACAAAATAGGATTGGGGATGTGGCTCAGTGGCTGAGAGCCCCTGAGTTCAATTCCTGGTTCAAAAAATAAAATGAAATAAATAGGGTATAATCAATACAAAAACAAACTATAAAAAAGAACCAAAGGAAAAGTAAAGAGTTAAAAACCACAATATCAGAAATGAAAAGTTTACTAGATGGACTCCTTAGCTGATTTGAGAATGAGAAGGAATCAGTAAACTTGAAAATAGAGCAATGGAAATGATCCAAAGTGAAGAAAAGAGGGGGAGAATTGGAAGGAAAAGGAACAGAGCCTCAGAGACCTACAGATAATATCTAGCATACTAACAAATGTACAGTGGGGCTCCATAGGGGCAGCAGAGAAAGAGCAGAAAAAATACTTGAAGAAACAGTGGCCAAAATTTCCCAATTTGATGAGAAACTTTAATCAACAGGTCTAGGAGGAGCAGATCAATTGTTTCCTGCAAAATGTACATACCTGATGACCATGGACCTATTATTTTTTATTCAAATTTTTGAATACTTAATATATATGCAATGATATCTTAAAGGTGGTTTGTGTTCATTTAATCAATACCATGACCGAATTCATAAGAAATAAAGCCAGTGTCATTCACTTTGTGTAGAAGTCTCTTGACTTCTATACAAACCTGTTTAAAGTCAGACAAATCTGGGTTCACATGGTTTTATATTTTGAGCAAGGGTCTACCTTCTCAAAGTGTTTTATTATGTGCAAAAAGCTGGAAACAATTCCCAAATCTGGGTTTAGGAATGAAATAATCCATATTTAGGACATACTTGGTAAATGATGGCTAATTTTAGCTACTAACAATATTTAACACTTAACAATAAAAGTTTGTTGAATGAACATGAATGAATCTGGGCGCTGATTTTTTTCTTTTTTCAAATGTAAACTGTGTATTCATCTCTCCTGACTTCTTTTTAGAATCTGGATTTTTATTTTCCTGTGCTTTTTAAAGAATGTGCTTTGGATGTTGTGCTTTTATCAGTTGTGATTGTCAGAATAATTGTTTCCTTCTGTGACACAGTGTTGTTTGAATATTTTTTATTTCTATTTAATCAGATCCTTTTTGTCTTTGATGATGCCCACAATATCAGAAATATCTCTCTTGCACAGCTGTTATAAATAAGGAATCCATGCATATATAAGGTACAGTCCCAAGCTATTTTTTAAATCCATTTGCTCTCAAGAAAATTTATTCAATTGTGATTTGATTCTTACCATTTGATGATATCTGGGTTGTCAAAGATTAGGTTCTTATAAAAGTTTAACTCTTTCTAGTCTACTTTACTGATGGATGTTTTGAGTTTTTAGCCGTATCTGTTTAATTGCTCATCAGCTTCACGGGGCTTTACTGAGTGCTGCCCCACGTGCTGCATGGGAATACTGGGATGAAGCCGGATGTGCAAAGACATGGTTTGTGACCAAGGGAAGCTCAAGGTCTAGTGGCAAAGACGTACAGTAAAATTAATATTTATTGTCCTTAAGACACCTAGATGAATAGGCTTGCAGAAAAATGTACAAACAAATGTGATGTAAATGCAATGTGATGATGGTTGATGCTACTAGCAGGCATCAAATATTGCACAGTGGAGGAAATCAGAGAACCTTTCTCAAAAGAGGTGACAGTCTTTTTGTTTTTGTTTGTTTTTTTTTTTTTCTTCTTCTTCTTTTGCAGTGCTGGGGATTGAACCCAGGGCATTGTGCTTGCAAGGCAAGCATTCTGCCAACTGAGTTATATCCCCAGCCTGAGGTGACAGTCTTAAAAAAAGTTTTAAGCCAGACTTTTCCAAATGGAGAAAGAAAGAGGAGGTAAAGCAATTTGAACAGGATGTGCAAAAGCAGGAAGCACAGAATGTGATGTGTTTAGGGCACTAGTTTGGGTGCAGCTGAAACACACAGTGCATGGGTTGTCATGATAAAAGCAGCCAAGAAGGTAAGACAGGGAAGGACGTGAGGAATCTGGCATGTCACACAGGATCTGGGATTTTAGGTGTAGGTATTAGAGTCCAACAAAGGTTTGTTTTTTTGTTTGTTTGTTGTTTTGTAGCAGGGATTGAACCCAGGGGCACTTAACCACTGAGCTACATCTCCAGCTCTTTTTTAATTTTAATTTTTTGAGACAGGGTCTCACAGAGTTGCTAAGGACTTCACTAGGTCACTGAGGCTAGCTTTGAACCTGTGATCCTCCTGTCTCAGCCTCCCAACCCACTGGGATTACAGGTATGCACCATGGTGCCCATTCCAGCAAAAGTTTTTAAGAAAGACAAAAAGATCATTTAGTGGATAGTGTAGAAGAGAAATGGGATTGGGGAAGAGCCTGGAGGCAGGAGACAAGTTTGGAGACTTAGCAAGAGTCCAGGTGCAAGATGATGAAGGAAAAGGCAGCAAAGAGGGAGACAGGGAATGGTTAACAAGAGCGGAAATACCAAAAACTGGGCAGCTGGGTAGTGACCATTTCATTAAGTGTTGTAAACTGACAACATGTCTCCCCTGAAAAGCCACTGAGAAGACAGAAAAAGCATAAAATAGGCATAAACATACATACAAAGAGAGAGAGGAAAGATAGAAATAAGACTTGGAAGATGGGAAGATGACAGTGGTGACAGTCTGAGCAGAGCAGAAGAGCATGAGCTCCAGGTCCTATGGAGGATGCTAACAAGGAGCTGCCCACCCCACCTGTTTAGACCCAGCAAAGCTCAGAACCAGGAAGCACTGTGTCCCCCAAGTGGCCAGGTGCAGAGAGCTGGTGGCAAGTCTCCAAGATCCTCCCCTCTGCCATGTAGCCAAGCACCAATCCCTTCTCATGCCTATGGCTGAGGCAGGAGGATCTCAAGTTCAATGCCAGCCTAGGTCACTTAACAAGACCGTGTCTCACAAAAAAAAAAAAAAAAAAAAAAAAAAAGGGGGGTGGGATCACAGCTGTGGTTTAAAAGAAGAAGGAAGAGGAGGAGGAGGGAGGAGGAAAAAGTATGTCTCAGCCACAGTCTACCTTTGACTGATTTAATCACTAAGGGATTTAACAAATAAATCTTGGCTCCTGTTGGTAGAAATGTAAAATGGTAGGGCCACTGTGGGAAATAATATGGCAGCTCCTAAAAAAATTAGAAAGGAGTATTTTCCTATGATCCAGCAATTGCACTTCTGGTTATATACTCAAAAGTATTGAAAGCAGGATCTCAAAGAGATATTTATACACCCATGTTCATGGCAGCATTATTCACAATAGCCAAAAAGTAGAAGCAGACCAACTGTCCATTGATGAATGAATAGGTAAGTAGCATGTGGTATATTCATATAATGGCATATTTTTGAGCCTTAAAAAAGAAAGTGATTCTAACACATGTTAGGACAGGGGTGAACCTTGAGTACATTATGCTAGATGACATAAACCAGTTATAAAGACATATGCTGTATGATTCCACTTTTGACAGGTAGTCGAAAGTACAGAGACAGTAGGATGGTGGATGCCAAGGGCTACAGGGTGGGAGAAGGGGAATTATTGTTTAATGGATACAGAGTTTCAGTTTTGCAAGAAGAAAAGAGTTACTGAGATAGATATGGTGATGATTGTACAACATCATAAATATATTTAATAACCCTAAACTGTAATCTCAAATGCCTCAATTGGTAAATTATATTTTGAGTATATTTTATTACAATTTTAAAAAAGGATATTGGACCTCTGAAAATAGCTGGGCCAGGTGCGATGGCGCCTGCCTCTTTTCCCAGCAACTCGGGACGCTAAGGCAGGAGGATTGCAAGTTGAGGCCTGCCTTGAATCTTAGTAAGACCCTCAGCAATTTAACAAGACCCTGTCTCAAAATAAAAAATAAAAAGGGAGTTGGGGATATAGCTCAGTTTATAGAGTGCTTGCCTATCAAGCATAAGGTCCTGGGTTTAATCCCTAGCACCGCAAAAGAAAAGAAAAGAAGAAAAGAAAAGAAAAGAAAAGAAAAGAAAAGAAAAGAAAAGAAAAGAAAAGAAAAGAAAAGAAAAGAAAAAGAAAAAGGGCTGGGGATGTAGCTCAGTGGTAAAGTGCCCCTAGGTTTAATCCCCAGAACCAAAAATTTAAAAAGAGATTGGCTGAAAAGGCCAGGGAGTTAGGTCAGAGCTATGTAACCAAGGAAACTCAAAATTATAGGTCACAGCAGCCTAGCAAGGGGCTCCACTGCTGCAAGCACCACTGACCTGGAAGTCCTGGACACTGGAGCCAGTAATGTAGTTGTCCTGCAGCTACCATCATGCTTCTAGAAAGTTCCTTGAAGTCCTCCCTTTCTTCAAGTTTCCAGTTCCCAATTCTAAGTCTAGAGAGGACTCACCTGATTAGCAGAGCTTTGGGTATATGCCTAAAACTCTGTCTGCAGGACAAACCAGAGAACTGAGTACCTGACATTTTCACTTTTGAGGGTGAAAGACTTGCTTTGCCTTCCATCAAGATTCATAACGTTGGAAATTCCTCCAACACAGGTCCAATGCTGGGCAGGCAACAACAACAACAAAAGACAGAAGAAATTTATTGTTCCCTGGATCTGATACAGAAGTGTGGTAAAGAGAATTCTAGGACAGGCCGCCTCAAGAACAAAAAAACTAGAGAGCACCAGGAAGGTGGAAGCCATAGAACAGGGGGAATAAAAGAAATGGATATGATAAGCTTCTGAAGAATGGGAACATTGAGAGGCATTTGAAGGGATAGAGGAAACCTATCTTAACATCATAAAGGCCGTATATAAAAAACCAAAGCAAACCTCATAGGAAATGGGGAAAAACTGAAAGCATTTCCTTTCAAATTTGGAACAAGACAAGAATGTCCACTCTCACCACTCCTATTTAACATAGTGCTAGAAATTCTAGCCAGAGCAATTAGGCAAGAGAAGAAAATAAAATATAAAAATAAGAAAGAAGTCAAATTATCCCTATTTGTCGATGTTATGATCCCATACCTAGAAGATCCAAGAAACTTCACTAAGAGACTATGGAGCTAGGGGCTGGTGTTGTAGCTCAGTGGTAGAACACTTGCCTAGCATGTATGAGGCACTGGATTCAATCCTCAGCACCACATAAAAATAAATAAGTAAAATAAAAGTATTGTGTCCATTTAAAAATATTTTTAAAAGACTATGGAGCTAATAAACTTAGCAAAATAGCAGTTTATGAAATCAATATACAAAAATTTAATAGCTTTCCTATATGCCAGCAGTGAATCTGATGAGAAATAAATCAGGAAAACAATTTCATTCAAAATAGACTAAAAACAAAATAAAATGAACAAACATAAAAAAACCTAGGCATAAATCTAACTAAGGAGGTGAAAGACCTCTACAATGAAAACTATAGAACACTGAAGAAAGAAAATAAGGAAGACCTCAGAAGATGAAAAAAGACCTCCCATATTCATGGATACTCAGAATTAATATTGTTAAAATGGTCGTACTACCAAAGCAATATACACATTCAGTGCAATCCCCATTAAAATATCAATGACATTCTTCAAAGAACTAGAAAAAAGAGTCCTAAAATTCATTTAGAAGAATAAAAGACCCAGAATAGCCAAAGCAATTCTAAGCCAAAAAAGCAATGCTGGAGGCATCACAATAGCTGACTTTAAATTATACTACAGAGCTACGGTAACTAAAACTGCCTAGTATTGACATAGAAACAGACACAAAGCTCAATTACATAGAATAGAAGACAGAGACAAACTCACATAGATACAGTCATCTGATCCGTGACAAAGGTGCCAAAAACACATTGGAGAAAAGACAGCTTTTTTAAACAAATGATGCTGGGAAAACTGATTATCCATATATAGAAGAGTAAGATTACACTCTTATCTAAAAATGGATCAAAGACCTAGGAATTAGATGAGAAACTATGCAACTCCCAGAAGAAAACATGAGGTCAACACTTCAGCATATAGGCACAAGCAACATCTTTCTCAATAGGACCCCTACAGCTCAGGAAATAATACCAAGAGTTAATAAATGGGAGATCCAAGATGGTGGACTAGAGGGAGGCTGCGTTCCTTCTTGTTCTGTAATCCAAGATTCGAAAAGAGGAGAATCTGATTCTCTGGGAAGCAGTCTCTACTCCTCATCGATCCCCTGCTCTTTACTACATCTGACTACCTCGATCACCTGCAGTCTACCAGCCTAGCGCTACATTTGAGTGCAGATTGCTCACTGACCGCCACCTATCATCCGTCACTTGCCTGTCTGCCTGCCTCTGACCTGCCCATCGCCTGCCTCTCACCTACTCACCGCCCACCAACCGAGGTTCACCTGCCGATCCTCCACCAGTAGCCTGCGGAGCCTGCGGACCATCAGTGGATCACCAGCTGCCTGCTGTTGCTTGGAAATTCACCATCACAGTACCCACAGGTTTGGTTACACGTGGCTGCCGCCATTTTGGGGGGAAAAAAAAGCCAGGAGCTGCAGGACTGCCAGCCTGACTGACAGCACCCTGCCTCCCCGACCCCCGGCTTGACACCCCACCTCCAGGGGCCCAGCCTGACCACCTGCACCCCACACAGTCTCGCTGCCCACGCCCTGTGCTGCAGCTCACCATTTGCCAACATGTTTAGAAACCAGTGCAGCCATTTTGGATTATCCACGAAAATTGTCATTAGGTGGGGCAAATCCCATTCTGAGATGCCCATTGGAGACTGGAAGCTCATTGTCAGGTAGCTCTCATGCCTCAGGCTACTAAAGACTGGGAGGTTTGAATAGGATATGATGGTTGGTAGTGTATATTTTTTTTCTCCTTTGTGATAGCTTTTAAACTTTTATTTCTATACTTTTCTGGCTCTCTCCTTTTGTTTACCTATTTCCTCAAGGGCTTTTTCTCAGTCTTCCTATGATCTAGAATTTCTTCATACTCTTTTCTTATACTGTTAACAGTTACAGCCTACACCCCTCCCCATCCTCTTTGTCCTCCATTAGAAACTGGAGTCCTTACCACAAATCTGTTTGCTATACTGTAGCTAATAATAGAACTCATCCTCTGTTTATTATGACAATATTGTAATAATATTGTAACAAAAAGACTACTGTAACAATAATCTTCATAGGGGCTATTTGGTTTACAGCTGCATATTGTCTGTACTGGGTGTTGCTAATATTGATTCCCCACCTTAAAGAAGAACTTTCAGAAAACTATAGGGTCACTAAGCCTATAGGGAAGAAACTACAGTACCCTAGATCTGCATTGCTGGAGGGGAAGATACATGAACAACATGAAAAAACAAGGGAGGAAAGTGTCCCAAACAAACCAAGATTCTACACTAATAGAATCCAATGACAGCATGGTAGAAGAAATGCCAGAAAAGGAGTTCAGAATATACATGATTAAAATGATCAGAGAAGCAAATGATGAGTTAAGAGAGTAAACACAGGCAATGATTGACCATTCCAATAAGCAGCTGAGAGAGCAACTATAGGAAACAAAAGATCACCTCAACAAAGAGATAGAGATTCTGAAAAAGAACCAAACAGAAATCCTTGAAATGAAGGAAACAATAAACCAAATTAAACACTCAATGGAAAGCATCACCAACAGACTAGATCACTTAGAAGACAGAACCTCAGACAATGAAGACAAAATATTGAATCTTGAAAATAAAGTTGCCCAAACAGAGAAGATGGTAAGAGAGCATGAACGGAACCTCCAAGAACTATGGGATATCATGAAAAGACCAAATTTAAAAATTATTGGGATTGAGGAAGGCACAGAGATACAAACCAAAGGAATGAACAACCTATTCAATGAAATAATATCAGAAAATTTCCCAAACCTGAAGAATGAAATGGAAACTCAACTGCAGGAGGCTTACAGAACACCAAATGCACAAAATTACAGCAGATCCACACCAAGACACATTATAATGAAAATGCCTAATGTACAAAATAAAGATAGGATTTTAAAGGCTGTGAGAGAAAAGAAACAGATTACATATAGGGGGAAACCAATACAGATATCAGCAGATTTTTCAGCCCAAACCCTAAAAGCTAGAAGGGCCTGGAACAATATATTTCAAGCTCTGAAAGAACATGGCTGCCAACCAAGAATCCAATATCCAGCAAAGCTAACCTTCAGATTTGAAGACGAAATAAAATCCTTCCATGACAAACAAAAGTTAAAGGAATTCACACATAGAAAGCCTGCGCTACAGAACATTCTCAGCAAGATATTTCATGAGGAAGAAACGAACAACAACAATTTAAGTCATCAAAGGGGGGAACAATCCTAAAAGAAAAGCCGATTAAAGGAGAAACCAAGTCACATTAAAAATCAAATCTAAGCCAAAATGACTGGGAATACAAATCATTTCTCAATAATAACCCTGAATGTTAATGGCCTAAATTCGTCAATCAAAAGACATAGACTGGCCGACTGGATCAAAAAGAAAGACCCAACAATATGTTGCCTTCAAGAGACTTATCTCATAGAAAAGGACATCCACAAACTAAAGGTGAAAGGATGGGAAAAAACCTATCATGCACATGGCCTTAGTAAAAAAGCAGGGGTTTCCATCCTTATATCAGATAAAGTGGACTTCAAGCCGAAGTTAGTCAGAAGGGATAAAGAAGGCCATTACATACTGCTTAAGGGAACCATAAATCAAGAAGACATAATGATCATAAATATTTATGCCCCAAACAATGGCCCATCCATGTACATCAAACAAATCCTTCTCAGTTACAGGAATCAAATAGACCTCAACACAATAATTCTGGGTGACTTTAACACACCACTGTCACCACTGGACAGATCTACCAAACAAAAACTAAACAGAGAAACTATAGAACTCAATAACACAATGACTAACTTAGACTTAACAGACATATATAGAATATTCCATCCATCAATGAGTAAATACACTTTCTTCTCAGCAGCACATGGCTCCTTCTCTAAAACAGACCATATGTTATGCCACAAAGCAGCCCTTAGTAAATGCAAAAAAGTAGAGATATTACCTTGTATTCTATCAGATCATAATGGAATGAAATTAGAAATCAATGACAAAAGAAAAAACAGAAACAACTGGAGACTAAATAATATGCTATTGAATGAAGCATGGATAACAGAAAACATCAGGGAGGAGATAAAAACATTCTTAGAGGTAAATGAGAATGATGATACAACATATCAAAATCTCTGGGACACTATGAAAGCAGTACTAAGAGGAAAATTCATTGCATTGAGTGCATTCAAGAAAAGAATAAAAAGTCAACAACTCAATGACCTAACCTTACATCTCAAAGCCCTAGAAAAAGAGGAACAGTTCATCACCAAAAGTAGTAGAAGACAGGAAATAATCAAAATCAGAGCTGAGATCAATGAAATTGAAACAAAAGAAACAATTCAAATAATTGACAAAACAAAAAGTTGGTTCTTTGAAAAAGTAAACAAAATAGATAAACCCTTAGCCACACTAACAAAGAGAAGGAGAGAGAAAACTCAAGTTACTAAAATTTGCGATGAAAAAGGAAATATCACAACAGACACCACTGAAATTCAAAACATAATTAGAAGCTACTTTGAAAACCTATACTCCAATGAAATAGAAAATCTTGAAGACATCGACAAATTCCTAGAGACATATGATCCTCCCAAACTGAACCAGGAGGACATACACAATTTAAACAGATCAATTTCAAGCAATGAAATAGAAGAAGCCATCAAAAGCCTACCAACCAAGAAAAGCCTGG
>JAJEJO010000558.1:518731-543679 GCA_020662805.1 Glaucomys volans | reverse complement strand
AAAAAAAAAGAGTTAATAAATGGGATGGCATCAAATTTAAAAGCTTCTTCACAGCGAAGGAACTATTAAGACTATGAAGAGAGAACCTACAGAATGGGAGAAAATCTTGGCTAGCTTCTTACCTGACAGAGGACTGAAGTCTACAATATATAAAGAACTCAAAAAGCTTAACACCAAGAAATCAAGTGACCCAATTATTAAACGGGAAAGTGGATTAAACAGACATTTTGCAAAAGAAATACAATTGACCAATAAATACATGAAAAAATGTTCAACATCATTAGCAATTAGGGAAATACAAATCAAAACTACCCTGAGATTTCATTCCACACCATCAAGAATACAAACAATAATAAATGCTGGAGAGGATGTGGAGAAAAAGGAACACTTTTACACTGTTGTTGAGATTGTAAATTAGTACCACCTCCATGGAGATCAGTATGGAGGTTCCTCAAAAGACTAGGCATGGAACTACCATAGGACCCAGCTACCACTCCTTGATATTTATCTTAAAGCATTAAAATCATCATATATAGTGATACATGCATACCCATGTTTATAATAGCACAATTCACAATAACTAAACTGTGGAATCAGCCGAGGTGTCCATCAACAAATGAATGGATAAATAAAATGTGGTATACGTACACAATGGAGTTCTATTCAGCCATAAGGAAAAATGAAATTATGTCATTTGCAAGGAAATCCATGGAATTTGAGACCAGTATGTTAAGTGAAATAAGTCAAACTCAGAAGGTCAAGGGTCGTATATTTTCTCTCCTATGTGGAAGCGAAGAGGAAAAAGGAAAAGAAAGGTGGTGGTGGTGGTGGTGGAGAATCTCATTAATATCAAAGGGAGATCATTAGAATAGAAGAAAGGGGGACTGGGGTTGTAGCTCAGTGGTAGCATGCCTAGCATGCATGAGCTACTGGGTTCAATTCTCAGCAGCACATATCAATCAATCAATCAATCAATCAAATAAAGGCCCATCAACAACTAAAAAAAATATTTAAAAAAAAAAAGAATAGAGGAAAGGGACCAGCAGGTGAGAGGCAGGGAGGGAGGGAGGAGGGGAAGTTCTGGGAATTCATATTGGCCAAATTATATTGTTTGTATTGTGTGCATGTATGAATATGTAACAACAAATCACATCATAATGTACAGTTATAATGCACCAATAAAAATGTGGAAAAAGAAAGAATGTTGAGAGGCATTAAAAAATCTATGAAAGCATTTAGAAAAAAATAATAACAGAAAAAAAGACAATTATTAACCCCAGGAAACAGAAAAATTTGCACAAAAAAGGAAGTGTGATCCCAGTGCGATATATGGCTCGGAATTAACAATATTTACTTAGTCACAATAATGTGAATACTAGCACTTAGTTTAATATATAACTGTGGTATAGCTAAATTATGGGCATTAGATGAGAAGTCAAACTTGCAGGAAAGAGTTAAGTCCCCCACCACAGGAAGTCAGTCAAAGATGATGTCTGAAATTGACACAGGTTAAAGTAGCAAAACAAATACATTATTTAGTAACAGGAAGGTTAACAGAGGAGGCAACTTCCCAAGTTTTTTGGTCTGGGAGTGAGGATGGGGTAGTGAAGGGTAAAAGGGATGGCATGGAAGAGTACGAACTATTATTTCTGATCATATCAATTTTATTTGTTTGTTATTTTATTTTTGGTACTGGGGGTTGAACCCAGGGACATTTTACCACTGATTTTATCACTGAGTTACACCACCATCCCTTTTTTTAAAATTTTGAGACAGGGTCTTACTAAGTTATTGAAGCTGGCTTCAAACTTGGAATCCTCCTGTCTCAGCCCCTTGCCCCAACAGCTAGGATTACAGGCAGACATCCCCATGCCTGGCTGATTACACAAACTTTAATATCACTTTGCCTATTAAATTGTATACTTATTAATTTGATAAAAGTAAAAGAACTTAAAATTTTTGAATAACATTTCTATCATTAAAACCTTACCAACAATTTAGAGGTAAAGAAAGAAAATAATGTTTATAGAAGATAAAGTGTTTTTAGACATATCCTTCTGTCTTTTGCCTCCTCCTCCTTACCCACACCTGTCTGAACAGATCTCAAGAGTTGGTATACTACAGAAGAAAGGACATGAGCTTCAAATATAGGGAGACCTGGGAGTGACATCCAGTGTGCAAAGAATCAGCTCTAAGACTTTTCTGAGACCTCACTAGAACTTAGAGTCTTCATTTGTAAAACAGAAAATGCTGATATCTATAATATTTATTACATAAAATAATAGGTGTGTGTGTTACTCAACTTTCCATCACTGTAACAAATATCTGAGAAAATCAACTTATAAGGAGAAAAGGTTTATTGGCTCACAGTTTTAGAGTTTCCAATCCATGATTGGTTGGTCCTGTTGCTTTGGGCCTGTGGAGAGGTAGCACATTATGGCAGGAGCACATAGTACTGCTATTTATATGAACCAGGGAATAAAAGAGAGCAAAGAGAGGGAAAGGGTCCTATAATCACATTCAAGAGCAAGCCTTCAATAACCTAAAGACCTCTCATTAGTTCACCCCCACTTAAAGGTTCCAACAGTTTCCAACAGTGCCATGCTGGGGATCAAGCCTTTAACACGTGGACCTTTGGGGGATATTCCAGATCTAAACTATAGCAAGATGTAAAGCACCTAGCATATGGAGGTCTCCAACATTATGAGTTCTTACTCATGTCCTCTAAGTTTCTCCTTGAGAGTCTCTTTTGATGTCTCTGTGCTTATAGGTTTGAGACAGCAAAGAAAAACTGTGTTCCTTTATCTGCCTTCTCTCTCTCCTGTTGTGCCTGGTTTGAAAGATTCATCTTCCAAAGACTCATACTGGGTCCTTGCCAGGCCATTCACTCCAGCACGTTTCCACATCTCTTGAAAGGAGGAATTGGTTTTATTCACATTGGCATTATATGTCAGCTGATTTTTTAAACATTTTTTAAGATGATGATGGATCTTTATTTTATTCATTTATTTATATGCAGTGCTGAGAATTGAACCCAGTGCCTCATGCATGCTAGGCAAGTACTCTACCACTGAGCCACAACCTAACCCCATCAGCTGATTTTTGAGTGATAAGAAATTGCTATTCAATTACTAGCCCTGGCTTCCAGCCATTTACAAACAGGAGTGGATAGAAATTTTTGTTTAAAACTAACTACACTATCTGAATTAGAACTAATTCAGCTGGTACATGAATATAACATTCTAAAATAAATATCAAACAAATACACCAAGAGTTATAAAAATGGTGAAACCTGGATAGGAGAGGCAATCAGTGGTCACTCTCAAATAGGAGGTCCCAGTGTGATTTCAAAGCACTCACCTTCTCCACTGGCCCTAGGCTGGTTGCTCAGTTCAGGGGCAAGGTGTTGCCCATGTGTTCCCTCAGGCAGAATCCCTTCACTCCTGAAAGTCAGCTGGTTCATGTCAGAGCCCTCAGTAGCGAAGGAAGTAATGGACTTGGGGTCCAAGAGGAAGCTGTCTTGTAGGGTCTTCTTGGTGGACTTCTTGCATTTCTTCTTCTGACTCTCTGGGGTCCTGTCACTCTCTCCAGGGCTGGGCTGGCCACTCTCCTGCCTCCTAGTGAGCTGGAGGAGCTGATCCATGTCCTTGGTGAATTGTATCAGAGTCCCCTCAGACAGGCTCTGGGCAGAGCCCTCAGAGCCATACCTGGCAGCCTTCTCTAGGAGCAGGTGCTCAGAACAGGACAGAGCTTCTGAGGTCTCCCTGGGCACAGGCTCAGGCACCTGAGGAAGACTGCAGGGACCCATAGACAGGGAGAAGTAAGAGTAGTCCACTGCAATGTACGTCAGCATGAAGTTGATGGTGACAATGGGTGCCAGAACATTTACCTCACCCACAAGGACAAAAGCCATGGTCACCAAACTGGTCAGGAAGATGGCTGCTACAGGTGTCCTATTTGGCCCTTTCTGCAGAAACAAAAATAACATGCAGGACTATGAAATTTCAGATGAAAAGTTTCAGGCACTTCAGAATTTATATGATGGAAACCAAAATCATAATGGCTCAGTCACTTCTCTCTGTGTGAACTTGGGATAATAATATCCAACTCATGGTGTGTTTCAGTCAGCTTGACTTCAGTTGCTGTGACCAAAATACCTGACAATAACAACTCAGAAGATGAAAAGTTTATTTTGGGTCACAGTACCAGAGGTCTCAGTCCACACACAGTTGATTCCATTGATCTTGGTTCAAGGTGCAGGAGGACATCATGGGAGAAGGGTGTGGCAGAGGGAAGCTGTCCACTCGTGGCAGCAGGGAAGCAGAGAGAGTGGGAGATGGGGAAGAGGCCCCTTGCACTGCTAGCAGTCTGGAAGGTGGGGGCAGGCCTAAGCCACCTCCAGATCTGCCCTGTAAGTCTCCCACATGTGCTCCTCCAGGTGCCTTCTGCCTCTTGGAAGACTGCAATAGACAGCAGCCCAGAGGTCACAGGTTGAGGATGGCAGGTCACCATCTGCCCATGTCTGAGGATCAGAGCCCCTGCTGACCTAAACTCCTTGCCCAGACTGTTAGAATATAATTCTAAAAAAATTAATTAATTTAAAATAATAAAAATATATTTTTCCTGTGTTTGAGAGTCAAATTTTGGGATATATTTGTTATAGCTGTTTAGCAGGCTCTACTAATAAAACTACCACAAATAAAGTAAATCCTCAGGAACTTAAAGAACCTTAAAAGGAGGGCCTTGGATAAGCTGAAGAAAATGCTAGTGTTTTAGGCCAGGACCTTGATAAGAGTGGATTCTGAATTGAGTAAATAGGCCAACATGAAGTTCTCTTCACCAAAAGATATCAAAAAGAAATGAAAAGACGAGCCACAGAATAGAAAATATATTCGTAACATATATAACTGACAAAAGGTATCTCAAAAGTGGAAAGATAATTGGAGAAATACAGTCCAGTAAACAAAGAAACAAGTAAAAGATTGAAACAAGTACCTTCAAAAGAATGCCCATCAGACATAGGAAACACTGCCTGGCAAGGTGGCAGACACCTACAGTCCCACTGCTGCCGGGAAAGGGCTGAGGCAAGAAGGCTGCAAATTGGAAGCCAAGCTGGACAACATAGTGGAACTGTCTCAAAAAAAAAAAATAATAATAATAATAATAATGAAAGGGCTGGGGTTGTAGTTCATTGGCAGAGCACTCCTGGATTTGATCCCCAGTACTACGAAAAGAGAGAGAGAGGAAGAAATCAAGCCCAACCTCACTAGTAATTAGAGAAATAAAAATTAAAACTACAGTGAGATACCATCTAGACACCAACCAGATTAGCAAAAATGTAAAAGTCTGATAATATCAAGTTCTGGCAAAGCCACAGAAAAATGGGAACTCTTATCCACAGCTGATGGAGTGTAAATTAGTATAACTTCTTCAAAAAAGAGAAGTGTTGGGCTGGGGATATAGTTCAGTTGGTAGAGTGCCTGCCTTGCAAGCACAAGGCCCTGGGTTCAATTCCCAGCACCGCAAAAAAAAAAAAAAAATTGAAAAAAAAGAGAGGTGTTATCTAGTTAATAAAGATATGCACATCTTGTAATTCAGCAATTCCACTACTGGAATATAGTCTGGAAGAAGTCTACATTTACAGCTAGTACTAGTGTCTTCATGGCACTGTCCATAACACCCCCAAAGAACAACCAAGCTGCTGCTACAGCAAACTGAGGATGACTCTCATGAATATAATGGTGAGTGAAGAAAAAGCATGCCACAAAAGAACACACACACACACACACACACACACTCCATTTACAGATTGATCATCCCAAATGCAAAAATTCTATATTCCTCTGAAATTTTTTGAGTGCTACAAGTGGAAAATCCCACACCATGAAATTTTGTCTCTTGCATAAAATTACTAAAAATATTGCATAAAACTGCCTCCAGGCTATATGTATGAGGTATATATGAAACATAAATGAATTTTGTGTCTACAGTCCCACGCCCAAGCTATCTCATTATGTATATGCAAATATTCCAAAGTCCAGAAAAATCCCAAATCTGAAACAATTTTGGACCCAAGCATTTAAGATAAGGGGTGCTCAACTTCTATTTAAAGTTCAAAAACAGGCAAATTTGTGTTTAGCGATGCACACACAAGTCCAGGGTTGCAAACTATGGCCCCTAGGCCAAATTCAGCACTGCCTGTTTATGTATGCTGAGCTAAGAATGGTTTTACATTTTTAAACAGTTGGGAGAAAAAAAGTCAAAAGAATAATAACATTTTGTGACATGAGAATTATATGAAATTCAAATTTGGGTCCATAAATAAAGTATTAGGTATTATCTGTGGCTATTTTTGAGCCACAACAGCACAGCTGTTTAGGCCTACAGCGCCTAAACTATGTAGACGCTTTCGGAAGAGGTTTGTTGATCCCCAAGAAAAACCATAAAGAAAGCAAGGTAATTATGATCAACATTGGCTAAGCAGTGAGAGTGAAGGGTTCTGACCAGGGAGGAGCAGGGCTTGCAGGGTTCCTGGGTGGAGGCTGCAGGGGTGTTCACTTCATATGTGTTCTTAAAACAGTTCACACTGGTTTTATGCTCTTTTTTATATGTTGAATACAGCTCCAAAAATGTAAATTCCCACTCTTCCTCCATTAAAAAAGAAAATAAGCTAATATAATTTAATCATATATAAAGAAGCTTTCATGGGGCCTGGGGGAAGTTCCAAAGTTAAAAGACAGGACTGGAGGTGTAGTTAGTGGTAGAGTATTTGCCTAGTATGCACAAAGCCCTGGGCTTAAACCTCAGCTTTGCTACAAATTTATAAAAACAAAAAACTAAAAGATGACAAACTAGGAGAAACATTTGTAATACATAACACAGTTAATCTTCCTAACAAAGAAAGACCCTCTATTAAACGATTGAAAAGAAAATGACCAATTAATCACAAAAAAACACAAATAGCTTTTAAACAGAGGAAATGATGTTCAACTTTGCTCAGATAAGAGGAATGCAAACCTCAGTCTCCTAAGGTGCCATTTCTCACTATACAATTGGCAAAAATTCACATTTGGCAATGACCTATAGGCAGAATCCTTGTTAAACTGTCTTTGTTGCCCAAGGCAAGAGTGCAAATGAGGTTCTATACACCCTATGTCTAAATATTTACAACTATGAACCTCACTAACAACCTGTTAAACTAAATAGGTTCTAACATCCTTCCTCAGCAAACATGAGAAGGAAGGTCAGGTTCAAGTTCAGAATTCCTCAGACTTCCTCACTGAAAGATAACTATGTGGAGCACCAGCTCAGAGCCCACCAGCTTCTCTTCTCAGACCATATCATGGGGGCCTCACATGTATATGTGGACCCTCTGCCTACACCTTGGGCCTTAGAAAGGAAGAGGCCCTTGTAGACTCTGGAAGTTGGCAGGGGGCCATCTGGCAAGGAATTCCAGGGACACCATACCTGGACATGGTCTAGAGCAGGGATTTTAGATCCATGTGGGCATGTCCCCTTGACCTTACAAAGAAGCAGAGTCTTATAAAGAGGATCTTTAGGCCTGAGTCTAAGAGTGGTACTGACTCTCATACACTGCTGGTGGAAGAACAAAATGAGCTGGGCATGGTGGCACATGGCTGTAATCCCAGTGACCTGGGAGGCTGAGGTAGGGGAATCACATGTTTGAGGACAGCCTCAGCAATTTATAGAGACCCTGTCTCAAAAATTTAAAAAAATTAATTAAATAGGCTATGTATGTATCTTATTGGTAGAGCATCCCTGGGTTTAGTCTCTAGAACTGAAACAAACAAACAAACAATGTGCAATGATACACATTCTGTGGTAGGTATTTTGATAAGATCTTTTAAAATTAAAAATGCATTTACCCTTTGACCCAGCAATCCCACTTATGAAAATGTATCAACACAAAACCACACACACACACACACACACACACACACAAAGATTATTCATTGCAGCACAGTTTACTGGAAGCCACTCAAGTATCAATCTATAGGGAACTGGTTAAATAAACTACGGCATACCCTTATGATGGAAAAAGAACTAAAAAGCTCTCTCTGTGTCCATATTTAAAAAAAAATATGAAGAATATCATCTAAGTGAAAAATATGGAGAATATCATGCTAAGTGAAAAAACCAAGCCCCAAAACCAAAGACTGAATGTTTTCTCTGATAAGTGGATGGTGATACATAGTGGGGGGCGGGGGAGAAGATAGGAGGAACTTTGGATGGTGTAGAGGAAAATAGGACTGGAACGGGTGGAGGAAGGAAAGATAGTAGACTGAGACAGACAGTATTACCCTATGTATGTGTAAGATCACATGAATCATGTGAATCTACATTGTGTGCAACCATAGAAATGAAAAGTTGTACCCATTTGTGTACAAAAATAATTTTTAAAAAAGAAAAAGAAAAAAAAAGAGTCCTATGCTACATAAAGTGAAAAAATAAGCGATGTACAGAACAATATGCAGAGAACACTATCTTTTGTGTAAAAATGGGAAAGAGAATAATTCATTAAAAACCTAAGAAAAGAAGTTGGGTGCACTGGCGCAGGCCTGTAATCCCAGCAACTTGGGAGGTTGAAGCAGAAGGGTCCCTAACTCAAAATAAAAAGGGCTGAGGATGTGGCTCAGTGGTTAAGCATACCTGGGTTCAAACTCCAGTGGCTCCCCCCACCCAAAATACAAACAATAATAAATGCTGGAGAGGATGTGGTGAGACAGGAACACTTTTACACCATTGTTGAGATTGTAAATTAATACAATCACTATGGAAATCAGTATGAAGTTTCCTCAAAAGACTAGGCATGGAACCACCATATGACCCACCTATACCACTCCTTGGTATTTATCTTAAAGAATTAAAATCATCATACTACAGTGATAACTTGCATACCCATGTTTATAGCAGCACAATTCACAATATCCAATGGATGAATGGATAAAGAAAATATAATAGATATGCACAATGGAATTTTATTCAGCCATAAAGAAAAATGAAATTATGTCATTTGCAGGAAAATGGATAGAACTAGAGACCAGTATGTTTATTTATTTGGGGGTAGATAACCAGGGACTGAACTCAGGGGCACTCAACCACAGAGCTACATCCCCAGCCCAATTTTGTATTTTTTTATTTAGAGACAGAGTCTCACTGAGTTGTTTAGCACCTCTCTTTTGCTGAGACTGGCTTTGAACTTGTGACCCTCCTGCCTCAACCTCCCAAGCTGCTAGGATTACAGGCATACACCACCAAGCCTGGCAAGACCAGTATGTTAAGTGAAATAAGCCAAACTCAGAAGGTCAAGGGTGGTATACTTTATCTCATATGTGGAAGCTAGAAAGGATAAAGGAAAAGAAAGGGGTGGAAGGCATCTCATGAAAATCAAAAAGAGATCAGTAGAGTAGAGGAAAGGAAACGGGGTGTGAGGCATGGAGGGAGGGGAAGTTCTGGGGAGTGATATTGGTCAAATTAGATTGCTACTTTGCATGCATGTAACAACAAACGAATGAATACGTAACAATAAATCCCATCATTATGTACAACTAAAATGCACCAGTAAAAAAATGTGGAAAGAAAAAAAAACTAAGAAAAGTAGTGACTATAGGACAAGGGGAAAGAGGTAGAAAGACTCATGATAGAAGCAAAAATTCTCAGTGTATGCATTCTACCTTCTTTTTAGTTTTAAACCCTGTGTTTATTTCACCTCATAAAAAAATAAGTGAAAGAAAAATAAAATAAAAGCCATATGACTATCATATGGAAGGCAGTACAGATGACAGTCACCCCTCCTCCCCAGCCATGCTGACTGGGGGATAAGGAGTGGATGAAGATTAAGGTGAAAATTACAGCTGATTTTCATGTACCATCCCAATAGGGAGGCTGGGAATCAGAAGAGGCTGGGAGGGTCTCTCTGGTACCCTCCAAGACAGAAACAAGCTATAACTTGCAGATCGGTGGGATTTTCTGTATCTATTTCTCTTTTGTTATCCCCTAGGTTTTAGGAACATCTCTTTTGATCATTCCAGTGACTCAACCAATCTACTCTGTATCAATTAAGGTTTGGGTGATGGTGGTTAAGACAGCGCAGAACCCAGAGGTATGGGAAATCATCAAACACCACCCCCAAGGGCAACATGAGCATCAAGGGGAAGTTAGATCTGCAAGGACCAGCTCCCCTCCTAACCAAGAGATTATTTCTTCTATGCTAAACATGGAGGATTCAGAATTTGTTTTTATTAAAGGACAGGGCATTTCACTTCCCCACTGCTAGGGTCCAAGCCACTGTGAGTAGTTAGTTAGCTACTATGGAGTTAAGGAGCCATAAAGATGCTTCATGTAATGGGTCCCAGCCTAAGCCAGCCAGAGGACAGAACGGAAAGAAATGACCGCTGCACACTACCCTAGAGAACCTGACCAGAGACTCTAATCAGAAAAACTTAAGCAATTTATGATTCAACAATTGGGGTAACAGAAAAATCTGTTTCTCAGTAAAAAGGGTCACTCACCCCTTGCCCCAGACAGGCAAGTGCAGGAATCACTTTCTCCTGGGCAATGCACTGCAGGATCCGGGGAGCTCCATAGAGTCCTCCCATACAGGAGGCCAGGGACGAGATGTACAAGCCCAAAAGGAATAGGAAGCCCACCAGGGACACCTGTGTGAGAAAGCAGTTTCATCATTGCTATAGTTTGGATCTTGAAAGTCCCCAAAAGGTCCATGTGTTAAAGGCTTTGGACACCACGGTGGCCCTTTGGGAAGGTGATGGGATCTTTAAGAGGCGGGGCCTGGTGGGAGGTCCTTTGGTCATGGGACTATACCCTCAAAGGGGATTATGAAACCCCAGCCCTCTCTCTCTCTCTCTCTCTCTCTCTCTCTCTTACTCCCTGTCATTGCCATCTGGCATCCCTACTAGAGGCCCAAAGCAATGAATAGACCAACCAAATCATGGACTAGAACCTCTAAAACCATATGCCAAAATAAACCTTTTATCTTTAAAGGAATTATCTCAGATATTTTGTTATAGTGACTGAAAGCTGACATATAATCATCCCATGCCAGACCCTGTTTCTACTCCCCTGGCACTCACCCACCCACACACTCACCTAATTATACACTCCAGATTCAACCTCTGAGTTAGAGTTCTCATTCCCAGCCCCACTCTACCTCATTCCACTATTGCAAGTGAGTCCACCATTGTATCATAGGGATGGCACAGTGGTTCTCAAATTGAACAGGAGTCACACTTATCCACAGGGCTCACCAAAACACAGATTTCTGGCCCCACCCTTAGAGTTTCTGCTTCAGTAGGTCTGGGGTAGGGCTTGAGAACGTGAATTTCCAACAGGCTCCCAGGTGATATTGATGTTGATGGGCTGGGAACCACACTTTGGAAAAGTGCTGGCCAACTACCATGCCAGTTAGTCTCCTACCGCTAAGCATTTTCTTTCTCAATCACCCACTGGCCTCCACCAGAGTTACCTCTCTAACCTCAAATCTGATCCTAATGCCTCTGCTTCAAACATATCTATGGCTTGATACACAGGCCCTGCACAGTCTGGGCCCTCTCTGTACCCCACCCTGCACATAGAGTCACTGGTCAGATTTCTCTGCCTGCTGGAGCCCTCAGTCCATCTCCCTTAATCTATCCATTGTCTATCTATTGAATTCCTAATTGGGCATCAAAACTCAGCACAAACCTCCCCTCCCTCAAGAGGCCATCCCAAACCCCCTCACCACAGTGGTTGTTCCTCAGTGCCCCACGGCACCTCAACATGATGAAAGAATAGTGCCCACCATTGTCTTCTCCACCGACCTGCAGACTTCCTTTAGGCAGGTCTGCTGTCTCATTCACCCTAGTGTTCTTGGTGCCCAACACAGATACATAAATGAATGAATGAATGAGATCCATGACCAGTATGACCCAAAGGCACCAACAGATAAAACAAGTGAGGGCAGAGCTGTTCTCCTAGGCATCAACTTGCAAAAGATCAGTGCTGTTCAACATGCAGCTTTGTCCCAGACTGAACCATGAGCCCCTCACCCTCCTGAGCTGGACTCCTTCATACCCTCAGGGAAGCCTCTCAGTTTTCTTGACCATTTGTGATACCCTCTCCATTCTACCTCACTGTAGGCACAGTGGTGGGAACTGTGTATTCAAGGGCTTCTTTGTCAACTATTATAGATAGGTTAGAGATCATTTTCAGCTTTGTCACTCACACCCTTCTTGATGAAGGCTCTCCATGCCTCACTTTTTTACTTCCTTGCTTCTGCAATGCCCCGGATCAGTAATGTCAAATTACCCTGAACATAAGCCCCTGGCTAGACCTTTTTCCTGACTCGTAAATTAGCACTAGAATAATTTGATGAATTCACCAGTCAGAATTCTTGATTAGAAAAAAGAACTTTTATTTATTTATTTTTTCAAAAAAGAACATACTTATAGGGCACTGGAGGTTCACAGAATCATCAAGAGGCCTAAAGATCAACTGTGGAGAAAGGCAGGACCCAAGCTTGAAGGCACTCCAACTCCTCCCCAGGAGAAGTCTGGCCAGCGTGCTACCAGCACCCCTGTCACCCTGCAGATAAACTGTCACCATGTCTTTATCGTCCCTCATTCATACACTTGGAGCATCTGATGCCCAGCCTTGATCATGTGTCCTACCAGGGCTGTAAAGGACAGGTAAGACATCTTATTCTTTGGCCTTCTGAATGCAGTCTCACACCCTTCAAGACCATGCATAGATGGAAGAACCCCTAAATGGTCAGGGAAGTCAGAGGCTTGCCAGACACAACTAAGGTCCACTACAGAGCACATCCTGTCTTTAATTCAGTTGGATTATCTCATTCTTATCCCCAGTGAATCTCACCTCTCTCTTCTTCAATGTCATGGGTTTTTTGGATTTTTCTCCCCTTCCTTCACTTACCATTTTATTATTACATGAAATTAATGTCATCTGATGTTTCCCATCACTTTGTGTGCTCTGATGACATTCTGTTATTTTTTCCCTGGCAGGATAGGAAAAAATAACAAAATGCCATGGCTTGCTTTGCAAGTGCTCCATGAGCTCCTTAGGGTAAAAATGAACCGTGTACCTCTCCCCGCCCGCTCAGCACCTATCACAGAGTCTGGCAAACAGGGCTCAGTAGCTGAATTAATAAGACACATGACTTATGTGATCTGTGCCCTTGATTCCTTACAAAACGGTTAGATAAACTGGCCTGTGATTAATCCTCCTTCCTTTCTGAGATGTGATCATTCATCTGTAACCTTTGTTTCTGTCTTGTCTACCAAATGCATCCTATGTTGACTGATTTTAAAAAAAGACTCTATGATGAAATTTTATTAAAAGCATTTTGAAAATTTAATTCAGTATTTCTCCACTCCGGCTTTACATAAGAATCACCCCAGAGGTTCTGATTTAATTAGTATTGAGTGGGATACACATTTTGTTGATTTTTAAAAAGCCTTTCAGGTGATTCTGATGTGCAGCCAGTGTGAAGGACCGCTGGGCATAGTACATCATATCTATTGCTTTTGCCTTTAAAGACTTTTTCCGGAGAGGCAGGCAGGGTATCTCCTTGAATAAATTTGACTGTTTCTTACCCGAAAGGCTATACAGTTCTCTCTTGGTGTCCTTCAGGGATTAGTTACACAACTCCCAGGACACCAAAAATCCATGCATGGGCTGGGGTTGTAGCTCAGTGGTGGAGCGCTTGCTAGCACACGTGAAGCACTGGGTTCGATCCTCAGCACCACAGAAAAATAAATAAATAAAATAAAGGTATTGTGTCTATCTACAACTAAAAAAAAAATTCATGGATTTTCCAGTGTCTTATATAAAATGGCAGAGTATTTACATACAACCTACACATGTTCTGCCACACACTTAAGGTGAAAGATTCATATGATTCTGTATACTACCTAAATGCAATGTAAGTGCTAGGTAAATAAATGTTATTCTGTATTGTTTAGGGAATAATAATAAGAAAAAAATGTCTTTCCATCTTCAATACAGATGCAATGTTTTTTCTGAATATTTTTTTTTTATTCAGGTTAGTTGAATACATGGGCATGGGAGCTGGGAATATAGAGGCTGACTACATATTTATGTTAATTTTTTTTCATTTAAAGCCTGTCCATTTACTCCAAGGAGGGATGAGACTCGAGACTCCCCAGTCTGCATCCTTCTGTGTTGGGTTGACCTCAGGAACTTGCAGAGTCTCCAACTCTGCAAGTACGTGACACTGGTGACTTCATCTTTGGCTTGTCACCCAGAGACACACCCTGGGATTCCTCCAGAACCCTTGGGGCTGGGGACATATGGGGGAGTGCCCAAATATAGTGACTTTTTAATGTTCAGTTTGTCCATTGTGTTTAGAACAGCCTGTTCACTTACCACTTTTATATATAAGACTATTATTCAGTCTATTGCTTGAAAAATAAGTGAAATATTGGTCCACACATGTAAAGAAATTATAAAAAAGTAAAAATCCTCCATTCTGTCTCTCTCCCACCAGAATCCAACTCTGCTGTTCTGTCATCCATCCATTTCGTAAGAATTTCATGAGGATGGTTGTATTCCTGGCATGGTGCCAGACCCAGGGCCCAGCACTAGAGATACAGTAGTAAGTCATGCAGCTTTGCTCTCAGCCCTTACTGAACTTGGTTATTTTCCCTTCATATTGCACTGAAAGTTTGCTAAACACACTAGTGGAGGTGGAAGTGAAAATTTGAGTAGATCTGTGTCATTAGTTTTAAAAAAATGATATTCCTGTGTCATATACCTGTTTCCATCATCACGAAAAGCTATCTTTTCAAAACATTATATGGGTATGAACTAATTTCTTTTTTCAGTCAATTACTAATGAAAATAATTAATTATATCTTTCTGCCATTGGTATTTTATTCCAGCTCCCATTCTGAGTTTCAGCTGCTGAGGGATTCCACCAGTTCACTACTGCTCTCTTCTCTTGGTTTAAAGTCATTTGCAAGGGACTTGTTCTGCCTCACCTAGTTCCTGTGGCCCCTTATGGATACTGAGAGTGACATCCCGAACCCCTTACAAGCCCATATGCATTAATAAGGCAATGCCTCAACAGCCCCTGGGCTTTCTCCCATATCATGTTTCCACAGAGACATGAGTTTCTAATTCTGTCCTTACTCCACAGATTGACCAACACTGCAACTTTCAGTCAAGTTTTATCTCTCACTTGAGAGCATTTTTCCATTAAGAGGTAAAGTCTGCTTTACTTCCCGAGAGGCAGCACTGTGTCCATGATGACAGCAGAGGAGAGTCGGGCTGGGCTGGTGGCGGGTACTAAGCAGATGACTTGGACCACTCACTGTCCACCAACTCTGTCCCAGCCCTACCTTCCCATGCACAGCCTGGGCTTTCAAGGACCCTCTTGAACCTGTGAAACCATGACTGCTAAATCCAGAACAGTTAGAGTTCACTTGGGGGTTTCCAGTTTTTAACAAAGATGCTTTTGGGGTATTATTCCTACCTTGTATGCTCTTATTCTGCTAGTTAGCATGCCCCAGGGTTCCTAAGGTACTTAGTCTTTTTTATTTGTAATAAACATCCATTTCCTGGACTATATATAGGGTTTTTTTAAAAATATGAATTATTTAATTCTAAAGCTGTTCTTTATAAAATTTCTTTATCACTGAATGATGTTGGGAAATCTCCCTAAAATAAATGTCTCTATCCTTAAAGGTATCCCCAAAAGGAGTGTGGAGAGGAGTTAAAGTTCATAAAATAGCATAATGTTTCTGAGACTTGACACCCAGGAGTGGAGAAAGAGTTCCTCTGGGGTGAGGATTAAAAAGTAACAAGACTTGGAGAAACCGTGGGCTGGGAAGCCAAATAATTAGAAATAGATCTGAGAAGCTGCAGGAAACCCAAAAAGAAACAGATTAACTGACCAGCTGCAGATAAGTGGAAAGGAATCCAGGCAGCCTACCGCCATTGAAGAGAATTGTCCTGGCAAAAAGTACCCAAGAGATTGAGAGAGACGTGCATTGAAGAGATTCATGTGAACCAGCAACAGGGGCAGCATGTTGAGAGTGGCAGGTATCCATGACTGAAAGGGAGTAGTCAGGGCACCAGACGGATGCAGTCTTGCTTCTTCAGGGCCCAGGAAAGCTCAGGGATGTGCTGGCTCAGAACCAAGGCCATAGCTAAGATGTGAATCTATGCCAAGCAGTTATTAAAACTGCATCAGAGCCGGGCGTGGTGGCGCACACCTGTAATCAAGCAACTTGGGAGGCTGAGTCAGGAGGATCGCGAGTTCAAAGCCAGCCTCAGCAACTTAGCGAGGCCTTAAGCAACTCAGTGAGACCCTGTCTCTAAATAAAAAATACAAAATAGGGCTGGGGATGTGACTCAGTGGCCGAGTGTCCCTGAGTTCAATCCCTGGTTCCAAAAAAAAAAAAAAAAACTGCATCAGGGGAGCAGGTTATGTCAAGTAAAGAAACTGCCCTTGCACCTCCCGACTCTGCAGGCTGCACCCTCTTGTCAGCAGGCTGTGCCCTCCAGGGACTGTTAGTAAAGTCATCTGTGGCACAGCTTCCTGCCAGAATGTAGGACCTGCCACTGCAGCTGAGTCAGACCCAACGAGGGACACTGGAGAGCAGGAAAGGAGAAATGGCTAGGGAAAGACGCTATGTAATCCCCATGTGCAGCAGCAGAACACCAGCAAGTTGCTATTTGGAGTTGTCCTGGTTGGTTCCGTCCCTGTTCACTCACTTGCTGCACCAATCCCTGTTTGTGACTGAGAACCAAGAACACTTACTTTTCATCACAGTTTTTACAGTCACCTATTCCAGGAAATGGTCTATCTTCCTCTCCAGCACCTAAATCTCCACCATCCACCCCAGTGTATGCTTAATAAATACATTCTCACAGATTATGGCAGAACCTGGTATAGCAAGTGCTGCCAACCAGCTAAGGGGTGCCTAGCTGTCTCACCCACTGGGACAGGTGACATTCCAAAGAAAGTTCCTTCAGTTTGAGTGCCTGTTATCAGGTGTGGAATTTCTGCTGTCTCTGGGAGATGCTTTTGCTCTATTGTTCTTGCAGCCTTCCTTGGACATGAGGCTGCCTACCCTCACACATACCCATTCGGAGCTTTCCCTGCAAAATGGGGAAGGAATCCCAAACCAGGAGAAAATTGTCTTTTTCTATCCAGATCAGAGTCTCTAATGGTTGAGGTCTATAAAGGAGTCCACTAGAAAGGAACAAGCTTTAGAAGCAGGCAGGGCTAACCAGCCACCAGCAAGTTGCAGATGAACAACAAGCAGTTCCCCCTGGTCAAACAATCCCTCTCCCTTCAGCTGCTCCCTTCAATTCCTGAATGCAGCCAAGCTTTTCATTTCACCACTGGAGAAAAGGCCTTTGGAGGTGAAACTCCAGATGAAAGGTGCATCAGATGTACAAGACGGACACAGACTCTTTCCCTCAGAGCAAACCTTGTAAGCTGGGGGCCTGAGGCCTTGGGTGCTACAAGGTGGGTGTCAGTTCTTCCACTGCCTGACCTGCTTCCCCTTTCAAAACCTGCTTTCATACTAGGGTCAAGATCCCTGAAAACAAATATCACCTTTACTTAATGTCTATATGCTCTAAAAAGAAACCTGTGCTAAGGTGGAAACTAAGCCCCAGGGCAGTTCTAAAAAGTAAGTTCAGAGTCTCCTGCCCTCTGTGAAGATCAGCTGCTTTGCAAAGCTTCACACCAAGAGAGGAAGGTACTCTCTCCTAAAGTAGAAGTGGCAACACTTCAAGAGTTAACCTTAAGAAAAACTCCCTGACTACACTTCTTGGAAAATGATGGGAATCTCAGGATCCATGTTTTCTCCAGGAACTTGAGGAAAGGTAGGAATTTCAGGGGATTTTTCAGGAAAATGTCTGGAGATCTTATTCTTGTGGGTTTTAATGATGCCAAATAAATGTCCTTGATGTCTGTCATATGACCTCCAGCATGCAAAGGAGGCTATGGAACACAAGGAATTTGCTAATCTTCTCCTGGCAGAGTACATGCCCCAGAAACAAAGATGTTGCAGCCAAGTCAACCCAGAGTTTCCGAGATTCTGGGGAAAGTCAGAAGGGTCAGGGTCCTGCCCTGCCTCTCTGTCACGCCCTCCTAGCACTTGGCTCCTCAGCTCCACCTCCATGCTCTGTCCCTGTCCTTCAGCATCCACCTTGCTGCTTGTGAGCAGCTTTCTGTTCATGGTGGAAGGTGAAGCTCTTAGCAAAAAAAGAACTCTGTGCAGCCTGCTGAGCTGCGGATTTGGGGCAACCAGATTCTTCTGTTTCTATCCTGATTTGCAAAATGAAAAAAATGTCTCCATCATCCAGTTACCTGCCTTTGTGTACCTCTCTGGGTACCATGATCTGTTTTGTAGGATCCATAAGCAAAACCTGCACCTTCTCCATCATTTCTGACTCCCCAAAACTTCAGCCCTGGGTTCAAGACTACATGAATTCCCAAGATAGAATTGTAAAGGAGAGGTGGCCATTTGTCGATGGGAACAAATAAATGACCCCAACAGACCAAGGCCTTTGGGTAAGACTCACCCACCTTTTCAGCTATCAGGAAGTTATAGCGAAGGGCCTCTCGGGTGCAGATGGCGCCAAGCAGGAAGGTGAAGACGATGTACAGAAACCATCTGTGAAACCCAAGAGCAGAGGGGAGCTGCCATCTGACCTGCCCAGCCCTATCCCAACACCACCCCCAGCTCTCACCCCTGCCAATCTGCTCAACCTTTGCATTCTATGGGAATCTGTCTCGAAATTAAAGAGAAACCAGTCATAAAGCCTCCCCAGTTGGCCTGAGTGGGGTCTTTTTGTGCTGTTTCTCCTCTAGCACAATTTTTACCAAAAAAAAAAAAAAAAAAAAAAAAAAGCTATCAATGTTTTGTTTCTTTCTAATATTAAAGAGGAAAAACACAAAAGCTGTTGGGGATGAACAGTGGGAGGCCCAGCTGACCTCCTGGCTGCCTGGATTCAGGTCAGGGTTGTCCCAAGACCCCATGCCCCATCCCCCCAGGCAGAGGACACAGGCTTGCTGGTCTTTGGATCACAAATAACAGGCTGGGAAGCCAAGTGTGAAAAGGCAGAGCATGACCTGGCCCTGCCCTCAAGATGCCCCGTAACCCTGAATAGGTCAATGATCCCTGAGGACTCCCCACCACCAACTGGGCACTGACAGGACAGGCCAAAGGCTCCTCCTGGCCCTCCTACCTGTGACCAAAACCAAGACAGAGTTCTTATGTAGAACCCTCTTCTTTTCTCCCCATCATTCAACTGTCTCCCCATTGTCTTTATTATCTTCCCAATGTTGTTGCCTTTTTCTGCACAAAATGGCCTGATGCCCAGCGCCTGGCTGGTAGCAACATGCTATTGCAATAAGCGAAGAGCAGATTCAGTGCTTATGAAATAGATACATTGATATTTTTAAGTATCATAGTTAAAGTAATAAAAGCATTTTAAATTTCTCAAGTCATGATCATGTCTATGATCTCATTGCTTTTTTACACTTCTCGGGTGAAGCTTCCTTCTTGGTCCTGAGAGAAAAAGAAGATTCTAGAAGATCATAAACAGACTCAAGATCACCCAGTCTGCTAGTGTGGGTGGCACAATGAAAACTAAAACTCCAGAAGCCCGACAGCCTTGGGGAGGGTGGAGGGGAAGAAGGAGAGCTGGTCTCTGAGCTTCTACTATTGTCTTTATATATGGTCTCTCCTCCTCAGTCCTTGAGGCACACATTTATCATTACCCTCGTTTCATAGAAAAGAAAATGGAAGCTCAGAGAGCTAAGTGAATTGCCCAAAGTCACACAGCATATCAGCCACGAACCTGGGATGCAAACCCTAATCTGTCTGATTGTGAAGCTCTTCATGTGTATGTTCCTGTCAATGGTCTGGAAATTCAATGGTTAAAAAAAAAAAAAAAAAAAATCCGCAAGTTCAAAATGAGGGTGGGGAAGGGACAGGGACAAGGGTGGGAGGCTGAGGAAAAAGGAATGAAAGGCTTTGGTCTGTGATCGGCATTAATGACGCTCCTCCTCCCAGCACTCCCGGGGGCGGAGGATGTGCAAGGGCAGTGACTGAGCCCACCAGACGTGAATTTTCCGGCCCAGCGCGTATTAAAAGGAGGATCGGCATATGAAATAGATTGGTCACAGTTGGGGCACTCCCAGAACAAAAGGGGCAATCCCCTCTTTTGCCTGGGGTTTTCTCTCCCACTCTCCAGCTTAGACTGACTGCCATAAGGGGAACTTACGAGATGCCAACAGCTGCTAGGGAGCCCAGGGGGATGCTGGCAGCCGGATCCTTGAGGTCGCCTCCCATGTTGAAGCCAGCCATGACTCCTGAAAGACACCCAGACAGGGGTAGGCCCCACGGTGATGCAGTGTACTCCACGAATCACCTTCCCCAGGGCTGCCCTTCCTCTTCCTCCAGGGCCCTGTCCTGGAAGCCATCCCACATCAAGCCCTCCCATCTGCAGCAACATAAATAGGCTTCTTCTCAATCTCCCCTGGCAACTGGGGAGGCATCTGCATGGCCATGAAAGAGACCTTTGTGGTTGAGTGACACTCAGGAGGAAATCTCTTCCCGCTACAAAGGCATCCTATCGCCCATCACAAAGTATTGAGGGTGAGGGAGGGATCTTGCAAGTCACACAAAGGTCCCTGTACTGCATGCTGAGCCCTGCCTTCCCAGTTGGGACAAAGCCCCAGAGTGGCTCAGCAGTAGCAAAAGGCCTGGCAGACCTCTGCTAGGCAGATTTCCTTTTCTCTGATGCCTACTGATTACACTAGAGATTCAAGTGTCCTTGGGGTCAGATGCCACCAATAGTCTGGACCAGAGACCATGTTCAAAGCTCCTGAGTTACGAAAGGGCTCTAAACAAACTCCAAAAACCAATCTGGATGCTGCCTTTTCCTTAACACCTATAGACCCCAAGAACACTAATGAAAACGAACTGATCTGGCATGGTGAGGGACTGACGGCTCAGTCAGTGAGGAGGTATGTTGTCTCTCCACCTATGTGAAAGCAACAAGATGGTGTGTTCTAAACATGGGATGAGGGCCCAGCCAATGAGTGCTCTGAGACTCAATGCAGTGGGCCAGGAAACCTCACATGGGCGGAGGGTGCACCTCCAGTGTGGCCTAAAAAGAGGGGTTGAATGGACTTAGTGGTCAAAATGGGCCCCACACTATCATTCTAGATCTAAGAGCACTTCCTCCTGACAGGGCCTGTGCTAAGTGCTTTACCTGTATTTTTCTTTTGTGTAAGCCTCAAAACAATCACTTCAGAAAGGTCAAGAATTATTTCCTCATTTTATAAAAAAGTCCTCAAAGAGGTCATTAAAAAGACTAGGTTACACATTACTAAGAGGCAGGATGAGGATTCAGTCACGGTCTCACTCTGAATATTAAGCTTTCAGTGTTTCTGCTGAAATGCTTCATGGAATCCAAGCAAAGCAGAGTGAAGTCAAAGTTTGGGGCAGAAAGTTACAGTTGGGCTATTTCAAAGAGAACCCTGAATGCTGGACCAAGATTGGGGCCTGCATATACATTGACCCAACAGTTCAGTGACCACTAGGATTTTACCCAAAGTAAATAGTCAAGGATATGAGTGAAGATTTAGTACAAAGTGTTTATAAACACGTGTTTGGACTGAAAATTAGAAACAACCTAATGTCTAAAAATAATTGCCTAAATAAATGACAATGTGTCTTTCAATAAATACCAGATCTGAAATATTGTCAGGGATATGCTGTGACATGGAAAGATATTTAAAGCTGTTGTTTAGTTTTAAGAGGCATATCAGAAAGAGAACATATGCCAGGGTCCCCTTGTTGTGAGGGAACAGAGAGAAGCATCGCAAGAGGAGCTAGAATGTATTTTTCAATGTCAACAATGTTACTTCTGGGTGATAGAAGAAGACATCTTTTATGATTGGATTGTTTATAATTTTTTCTTAAATTTCTACAGTGATCCTTTTGAAATGTGGGGAAAATAATGTTTAAAAGGTTCTTTTGTTTAAAATGGCCTGGTAGGCGCATTTTCTTTCCATTCATTCCCCTCCCCCAAGATCCTATTAAAAAGATAGTAAAGGGGGGCAAGAAATAAATGCCCACAAGTAAAGAGAATGGCATCTCCGCTAGGTAGATGAAAGGTGCCCATAAATGTCTGGGACACAGAAGATGACGAGTGGAAGGGAAGGAAAGAGTGCCTGGGAAGGCTTCTCTGGAGGCTCTCAATACACTGCCTGAAGAAAACCAGGGCGGCTAGGTGGATGTTGCACTCCAGAAGAGGCCCTGCTCAGGAATCAGCTGTGCTCCCCACCCCAGCAGGGAAACACACCTAAACACCTATGGCGGGGGAATCCCTGCCAGCCACCAAGGATGGCCAGATGTATGGTAAAAACCAGCAACCAGTAAATAAATGCCTGCATACACAGAAAGAAACATCTTGACTGGAAGAAACACATAAATCAGGATACAGAGATTTTGAAGAAAACACTGATTAGTAACTCCAGATACATCCAAGAAGAATATTCTACCTACGAAATAAGACACAATGAGGAATCTGGGCACTGTGATGCACACCTGGAATCCCAGTAACTGGTGGGGGCTAAGGCAGGAGGATCACAGGTTGAAAGCCAGCTTCAGCAACTTTGTGAAGCCCTAAGCAACTTAGTGAGGGCCCAGCCTCAAAATAAAAAAATAAAAAGGGCGAGGGATGTAGCTCAGTGACTAAGCACCCCTGGGTTCAATCCCCAGTGCCTCCCACCACTAAAAAAGATGCTATGAAGAAAAAAAAAATCCCACAAGAAAAAACATTTAGAAATTAAAAATATTAAAAATGCAATAGATCTGAAGGATAAAATTAAGTAAATATCCAAATATTTAGAACATAAAGATAAAAGGGTAAGAGTGAAATCAGAAAGAAATCTTGGAGTTATAACAGCCAACTAACATGAGATCCAGAAAAAGAAAAGAGAGAAAACAAATCCAAATAAACAGGTAGGTAACAGAAGTAAATTTCCCTAAACCAAAGAAGACACAATTCTTCAGACTGAAATATCCCACCAAGAACACTACACAAAGAACTAAAATTTAAAAAAAAAAAATCCATACCTACATGTATCACTGTGTAATTTCAAGAGAAATCTTAAATGCTGCCAAATATAAAACCTGAACACTCACACAGTGTTATGCCTTGGATCTTAAATGTTCTCCAAACACTCATGAGTTAAAGGCTTGGTCTCCAGTTGATGTTACTATTAGGAGTTGGTGGAACCCTTTAGGAGGTGGGGCTTGGTGGGAGGAAGTGAGGTCACTGGGGGGTGCGCCCTCGGAGACCCCTCCCCTCACTTCCTAGCTGCCATGATGTAAGCAGCTCTGCTCCACCACACACTGCCTGCCGTGATGTGCTGCCTCACCACAGGACCAAAGTGCTAGGACCAAGTGACCGTGGACCAAAACCTCTGAAGCCATGAGTCAAAATAAAAACTTCCTCCTTGTATGTATCTCAGGTATTTTGTCACCCTGACAGAAGAATATCTAACACACATAAAATCAAAAACTGTGCTGGCATCAGACTTCTCATCTGCAACAATGAATGCTGGAAAATAGAGGGGCACCAACTTAAAAATCCTGAGGAAAAAATTTCTTAAACTTGAATTTTGGCCAGATTGCCAATTAAGTGAATGTAAAGTTAAGCAAATAATAGTCCAGATACTCTTCCATATCTTTTCTGAGGAAGCTACAGAAGTAGGTATTTCAGCAAAATAAAGACAGAAACCATGGGGGCGGGGGGGCGGATAAAAAATCAGTACTCAAGTGAAACCTCAGAATAACAGCTGGACGGCACAGTGATGCAGCCACATCAATGTTCATAGCTGCTCAATTCACAATAGCTAGATTATGGAATCAACCTAGATGCCCTTCAGTAGATGAATGGATAAAGAAACTGTGGTATATATACACAATGGAATATTACTCAGCCATAAAGAAGAATAAAATTATGGTATTTGTAGGTAAATGGATGATGTTGGAAACTCTTATGCTAAGTGAGATCAGCCAATCCCAAAAATCCAAAAGCCGAATGGTCTCTCTGATATATGAATGATGATGCATAATGTGGGGGGGAAAGATGGCAAGAATGGAGGAAAGATAGCTAGCATAGAGGGAAGGGAGGGGTGGGGGTGGGGGGGGGGTAAAATTAATAACAGAATGTGTGACAGATACCATTGCCCTGTGTACATGCATGAATGCACAGATGGTGTGACTCTACCTTGTGTACAAACAGTGAAACAATAGCTGTACTCCATTTGTGTTCAATGAATCAATAAGTAAATAAAAGAATAAATTAAAAAAAAAAAAAAAAAGAAGCAGGGATTAAAGCAAAACGATGGATACCCCAGGAAGGATGCCTCTGGATAGGAAATGTACTCAACAAAAGAGGCAATCTGACTAACACACTGAATGATTTTACTTGTTTTAGCAAGAAGAAAAACGTATTGAAACTCCAGGAATACAGGTGCCATAGCACATACCTGAAATCCCAGGGACTTAGGAGGCTGAGGCAGAAGGATCACAAGTTTGAGTCTGGCCTTGGAAAGCTAGTGAGACCCTGTCTCAAAAATAAAAGGCAGGGGGTTGGGGATATAGCTCAGTTGGTAGAGTGCCTGCCTCGCAAGCACAAGGCCCTGGGTTCAATCCCCAACACAACCAACCAATAAATAAATAAATAAATAAATAAATAAATAATAAAAGGCAGGGCTGGGGTTTGTGACTCAGTGGTAGAGTGCTTGCCTAGCATGTGTGAGGGTTCAATCCTCAGTACCACATATAACTAAGTAAAATAAAGGTCCATTGACAACTTAAAAACAATTTTAAAAAATAAATAAATAAA
>JAJEJO010000558.1:346775-508601 GCA_020662805.1 Glaucomys volans | reverse complement strand
TTTTTCCTTTTTTATTTTTGACATAGGGCCTTACTAAGTTACCCTGACTGGCTTGAACTTATGATCCTCCTGCCTTGGCCTCCTGAGTGGCTGGGATTACAGGTGTGTGCCACTGTGCAGGTGCATATGCTTTAGGTTTAACAATTTGAAAAGCTTTGACATATGGATGTACCTTGAAACTATTATCTAATCAGGAATGCATTTTTCATCCCCTGAAGTTTCCTCTGGCCCCTTAATAACCTTTTCCTCTTGCTCCCTGAACCTCATTCCCAGGCACCTACCCATCTGCTTGCTGTCACTAAAGTTTGCATTTTCTAGAATTTTATTGTCTAATTTTTAAGGTGTTTTTTGGGGGGTGTCTGCCTTCTTTCACTCAGTGTAATTGTTTTGGACTCATGTATTTGTTGCATGTGTCAAGAATTCATTCCTTTTTATTGCTGAGCAGTTTCCTGCTACATAGCTGTACCAAGATTTGCTTAACCATTCCTCTGTTGATGAATATTCAAGCTGTTCCCATTTGGGGACTATTACAAAGTGAACTGCTTTGAACTTTCAGACAAGTCTTTATATGAACGCATGTTTTCAGTTCTCTGCAGTATGTAAGCAGGAGTGGCATGCTGGGTGTGTGTCTAATTGTTAAGAAACTGTCACTGGTTTCCCAAATGGTAGCACCATTTTGCATCCCATGGGTGGTATATGAGAGTTCCATTTTCTCCACATTTTTGACGTTTGTACTATCCTTTTCACCTTGCACATTCTAGTAGCTTCTTCTTCTTTCTCTACCCCTATACTATCTGGGGAAAGGATAATGAGCAGGGACATGGTATACATAGGAAAGCAGAGGGAGATGGTGGAAGACAAGGAGACAGCAATAGCCATACTCCAGGCACAACACTACCTAAACCAGGAGTGACATGCTCTGCTAAGTCTGAACCCTGGGGACAAGCTTAGTCCCTAGCAAACCTATCTCTGGTGGGTCACCTGTCAACCTGTTAGCTTACTGCCTTCCAGGCCAGGAACACAAGCACAGGCCAAGAGATCTCCAGGGACCTCCCCATCAGAAGGCTGCTCCATAGCCACTGAAGAGCAGGAAAGTGGGGAACAGTAGGGTGAAGAAATTCATTTGCTGCCTACGGGACCCTGGTCTGGCCTACACCCAACCCCCCTGGGAGAACTGGGTCAGGAGAGTCTCTAAACCAAGTATGCACTCTTTCCAGGTATGAGGAGGGGAGCCTGTCATACTGAGGAATCCATCCTGCTCAGCCCTAAGAGAAATATATCCTCTCTGTTAATTTAGCCAAGAGATCAACTTATGAGTATAAGGGGTAAGGAGGATAAAATCATGCTGGGAGCTTCAGAAATTATGAACAAGTAAATACTTTGTTAAAATAATAGATTCTTAGTCAAAGCTAATGCCATCTCTAAAGTCAGATAGACATCCTAAGAGCATGTACAGGCAGGCCTGTTATGACACTGAATTTTGGGAACCAAGGATATATACCCCTGCTGTGTGGGTGAAAAGGAACCCAAATTATAATACCTGTAGCTGCTGGGAAGAACACCCCAAACACAGTGAAAAAGGACTCCCCAGGGCTGTAATCTGGCAGAGTGTTGTTCTGTAGTAGTTCTGGAGAGTATCCAACAAAACCATGCTCTGAAATGACACAAAGGAACACAACATGAGCCAAGTGACAAGACAAAGCACAGACATCCCTTGGTTACAGTGGCTTTTTACATAAATTTTAAGTATTAAGTAGGATTGTGTGTGTGAAAGAAGAGGAGAGGAAGAGATGGGGGCAGTGGGGAAGGTCTGACAGATCCACCTCCCTTCCAGCACAAGGGTTGGTTTTGTATACTTTTATCTGTAGATATGGGGTGAAGTGACATCCTAAGTCAGAACCGTGGTTATCTCTGGGGAGGAGGAATTTTCATCTCTTGCTTCACAGACTTCCATATAGCTGAAGTATCTTTCAATGAACATATGTTTATGAGTTTGCTTTTCATTGAAAAAAAAGTCACTTGATGTTTACAAGTTCCCTCCCTGTTCATAAAGCTCCTGTGGGTCATTAGGAGCTACACAAGCTCCAAATTCCTTAAGATGAACATCAAGCTCTCAATCACCTGGTAACAGCCCACCATACCCTCTCATCCTCTGCCTTTTCACTTCCCTAACAGTCCCTCCTCCCAGGAGCACCACTTGTACCATCCTATGCCTCTGCTCAGGCCACATCCCCTGCCTTCCAGATCCTTCTCTATGAATGTCACTATTGTGTTCATTCTTCAAGTGCAGCTCAGACATTGCTTTACGACCTCACCCTGGATCCTCCCCCACACTTGCTCTTAGTAAGAAAGCTAAAGGTGAGAAATCCAGTTCTATGCATCCCATTCCACCAGAGCCCAGCCCTGCACCCGGTGCACAGTAGGTAGGTTGTCAATGGGCAGCACATGAAACAGAATCTTTCTCTTAGAGCTCTCAGCTTATGGGCACATCTCACTGCCAAGCTTTCTGTTAGACTTGCCCAGAGACCACTTCATAGCAGGAACATCTCAAATATGAATTCTTTAAAGTGTTTTAAATATGTTTGCACATTGACCTTAAAAACATTTTTCAAGTGACTTCAATCCTACAGGCCGTTTGCTTCTTTGTCAAAGGAGGTCACTTTGAACAGCCTCTGTGAATGTGCTAGCAGGCTTTGGAATTTTAAGATACAAGTCAAGTGATCTTGGCTCAGGAACACCCAGGGTATTCAGCTCTGTCTTTGAATCTCTTCTCTGAGAATGAGTCGGTTTGTTCCTATTGACTGAAGTCCAGGAAAGGCAATTCCTGTTCCTTTTCCCTCAGCTCCTGCAACCACAGAGGATGGGTATTCCACTACCAGAGGGCCCTGGTCACAGAACATCCTAAGAACCTGGCCCTCCACCCATTCAGAGCTTGACTAGACCAGAGCTTCCCACCAGGAGAGCTCCCACGATTCTGACCAGTCCAATGAGGTCGCCTGTGCTTCCCCCAGCTTCCAAAAGTCATAACTTCATTGGAAAAGTATTTTTCAAAAAAATAATAAAATGAAAGCTTAGTGAAGCACAAGGGACCCGAGGGAGCCCAGTCAGGACTTAAAATCATTGTCAATTGCTTTTTTTTGCTTGAATACAGAATTCGCTCTGGCATATTAAATCCCAAGCTGCACAACGTTTCTAAATGGTTTGGCATCCTCGCAGCTGGTCCTCCCCTCATTAACAGAACGCAATAAGAGCAAGGTTAACTTTAGCTTATCCGCTGGCTGACCCCGCTGACTAGTCTTTCTGAGGAGAAAACCAGCCCAGCCTGTCCTGGGACTCAGCTCAGTCTGAAGGCGCATCTGAGCAGAGGCTGCGCGGCTGGGCAGGCAGGCGGGCCAGCCTGCAGCCCATAAACACTTCATCAGGCGCCACTCACCTCCGCAGTCCCATGGGGCCCTGATACAGGGGAGTATCCGATCACAGGCCTCAGAGCTTTGCCCTGCTCAGCCTGAAGGTTCAGAGGGATTTCAGACCCAGGTATCACTGGGAAACCTTTTTCTACTCCAACCCTCCAACAAGATCCACAGACTGAGAGAATGAGCTGGGGAGAGGGCCTGCCTCCATTGCCCTCTCTTGCAGGGTCACCAAGAAATGCAGTTCTGACACTCACAAGCACACACTCACACTGGCACACTCACAAACATACACTGACACACAAGCACATACTCCTGCTGGCCCAACCCTCTATGAACTGATCCAAGTCTAGTTCTGATGCTTATTTAGGAAATAATCTTAACTTTGAACTCTAGGGACAAAGATATTTATCAGTGTTTTATTTATGATCATGTAAAATAGGAGGGGGGTCTAAATGTCTAACTGTGGGAGACTGAGCTATTTTAGATGTTTATAAAGAGATTTTTAGTAACAAAGAAAACTATCCTATCTATGCTAATTTATTTATTTTTTTAGTATTTTGTTGTTGTTGTTGGTTGACTTTTTTTCTTTTTTCTTTTTCTTTTTTTTTTTTGGTACTGAGGACTAAATTTACAGCCTGGAGTAAACTAAGTATACACTCTACCAGAGCAACACCCCCAGACGGATTTTTAAAAAATACTTGACCTGACTGCAAATAGGACATTCTTTGATAAATCTGAGTGCATGTGGCAGTGAGTACTTTCAACTCCAGTCATAGAGATAAACTCTCCTGGTGTCAGCGGAAATCCTGTCATTGAGGTAGCACACTTCTATATGTGTTAATTAAGAAAACTGAATACCGGTTACAAAAAAAAGTTTTAATGTATACATGTAAGAAAAGTCTAGAAGGAGACATACTTAAATACTAACTGTGATTATACAAATAACCAAGGGCAATTCTTTTTCTTTCTTATTTTATTTCTATAAAATTTCCACATTTTTAAAGTTATTACTTGTTATCAAAAATAATCATCTTTTAGGAAAACAAAGGGACCCACAACTGAAAGTCCACTGTCTCTAGAAACTAATTCATACACAACTATCTTTCTTTTTTTCCTCCTTCCTTTCAATATGTACTCTCCCTGCTTCCCCAAATAATTTGAATGGTTTATGAGAAAAACATAAGCAATAGGCCAGGCAAGGTGGCACACATCTCTAATCCCTGCGGGTCAGCAGGCTGATGCAGGAGGATTGTGAGTTCAAAGCCAGCCTCAGCAACTGATCGAGATCCTGTCTCAAAATTAAAAAAGAAAAAAAGGGGGGTAGGGCACTGGGGATATAATGCTTCTGGGAGCATTCAACCTGGGAAGAAAGAAAGAAAGAGGAGAGGGGGAGGAAGGAAGGAAGGAAGGGAGGGAGGGAGAGAGAGAAAAACATAAACAAGAAAGGACAAATAAAATTAAAAACAAAAAAGAAAGTAAAAAGAGAGGGAGCACACCCACAGTCATACCTCCATAGCAGTCTGAGGCCTCTGAAGAAGGCTTTGAGGGGAGGCTTGTGGGGAACTCTCTGAAACCAGAATTTGGGCTTGGAGAGATAATTTTATGTGTTTTGACTAAGTCCCCTGGGGCAGGGCATTGGACCTGGTGGCCCATCCCTCCCATGGCATGGAAGAGAGGGAACCCCTGAGACTGACCTCCTTTCCTCTGCCCTCATCTTCCCAGGTCATTGTGATCTTCACCCACCCCCTACACCACTCCACCTCAAGACCCCCAGTCCTGAGCCAAGCCCCACAGAGGTTTGCCCATCCCACCTGCTGGGGCCTGAGTCTTTCTCCCAGACCCGACGGCTGGTGGTCCCACTAGACCTGGAGCTCAGGCAGAGCATGTGCCCAGGAGAGGCACTGCTGCTCTTACTGGGTGGTAGTAGCCAGCTGAGGGATGGTGTGAGGGTCATGCTCAGTGCCAGGGTGTAGGGCCAAGGCACACACACACTGGCCATGCCCTCCTACAACAGCTATGAATGTCTGACTTGCTAACTTATTTGAACTGTGGCCCCCTTTGAGAGTCTGAAAGCTGTGGTCCCTGCCCCCGTCTACACTACCCTTGGCCTACAGTCTAGATCTCTGAAGCTTCTGGGTGCAGCACTGCTCCTCCAGGGACTCTCTTTCTCTCAGACTGTCCTGACCGGCCCTGTATGCATCTCCAGCTTCCCAAGCCCTGACTGCCAATGTGCCCCGCCTCAGAGTGGACAGCAGGCCCAGGAGTGAGGTATCCAGAAATGTTTTCATACTGTAGTCCCTGCCGGGCAATGAGGAGACCCCTGTGCACAGAGATTTACGGTAGCCCCAAGGACATCACAGGGCAATCTTGCTTTCGAAAATAATGCTGCACAGCCACTTAAGGAACACTTCCTGTGGGCCAGTCACTGAGCACCAAGTTCTGACATCATCACCCTAACCTTCACAACTACCCAGCAAGATTGAAAAGGTCAGGAACCCAAGGCTCAGGAAGGGGAAGACTCCTACAAGGTTACAGAGTCAGACCTGCTGTATTTCACCCACTGCCTCTCCCTGGCTGAAGAGCAGGCTTTTCTCTCCAGGAGATGAAACCTACGCCCTGGCACTCACCTCCCTCAGAGAGAGATGAATGTCAGACAGGTCTGAGGCCCCAGAGCTCAGGGCCTCTCCCTTTGCTCCATCTGGGGAGTAGGCAATGTTAGGGTAACAGAGCCCTATCCTGTAGAACGCCACAGGCTCAGGAATGCGCAGTGGGCTAGGGCTTGTACAGCACGGAGGACGCTCAGCCTCCCCTGGACTCCAGGTCTGTCTGAATTTAAAGTTTTCCACCACCATACAGTCTGTAATTTATTGCAGAGTTGTTTCCCCAGGGATTCTAAAGCTTATGCCTTTTTCTTTTTTCTTTTTTCCAGTACTGGGGATTGAACTCAGACTCTGATGCATGATAGGCAAACACTCTACCACTAAGTTATACCCCCAGCTCCTTTTTAAAAATAATTTTCAGAGAGGGTCTCACTAAATTCTCCAGACTGACTCGAACTTGCCATCTCCTGTCTTGGCCTCCTGAGTAGCTGGGATTACAGGCACGAGCCACTGCACCCAGCTAAAGCTTGTTCCTTAACCTCAAAGTATCTCTGCCTCAGTGGACCTTTAGGTTCCTCTGCTAGTAAAACCAGGTCACTGGACTGGGGTCCTGTCAGCTGATATCCTCCAATTCTGAAAGGCCTGGGATGCCCAGGACCTGCAGCTGCTGCATGTGAATGTATCTGGGCTTGACCTGAACATCTGCTTCTGTATCCACAGAATAAAAATACTCTGGTCCCATTTGAGCTGTGTGCTTTTAGGCAGAACAAAAACAGAACAGGGGGAGAGAGAAAATCACCACAAGACCTAGGCAAGAACAGGCAGAGGGAAAGCCTTGAAGGTCTGCATGCAGGAAGACTTGACCTCTCCCTCCTAGCATTCAGGTCACTCCAGCTTCGTGTGATGCTGTCAGAGGACTGCAGTTCTTTCACCTTTGACTCCCAGGAGCACCTCACTCTGGGCAAAGGAGGTCAGCTCTGCACACAAATGGTGACAAAGAGTAGCGCCAGCAGGGATAAGTAGGGTCCCAAGGCCTCCCAAGCTCGCAGACCTGGCCACCCTGCTAAAGTGACTGCTGGGAAACTCCCTGCAGCACCTGTGGTCTCCACACTGCACCCACCACCCTCCCCACTGTGGGGGTGGGGAATCTGCTGGAATTAGTAGAACGGAAAGTCGCCCCGTGCGGGTGTTGGGTTGCAACTATTACTAACTTAGAAAGCAAGATTTCTAAAAATGACGCTGGCACTGTGGGCTGCGGGCTGAGGGCAGGGGCTTCCGGCAGTGCTGGCTTTCTTCTGGCCTCAGCTTCCCTGCCCCCCATGACCAGCAGAGACCAGCCAGACAGCCCTTTCCTGGGAACAGACAATGGGAGAGGCTGGTCCAACCAGGAATAGAAAGAGTGGAGGAAGGGCCGGGAGAGAGGAAGGGAGGGAGGGGGCCTGGCCCAGACCGAAACGAGGGTGGGGCCTGGGAGATCACAGGAAGAGCAACTATGCAAGGAAAAGGAAAGGAGAGGCCCAGGTTCTGGGAAGGGACACAGGCACCAAAACAACGCCTTAGGGGAGGGGAGGGGGCACTGGCAGGGCAGGGGAGGCCGCAGAGCGCGCTTGCTGCAGATCCTCAAAGGAGCAGGAAGTACAGTACAGCGTGGGCTCCTGGAACAGAACCGGGACTTCCACCATGGCCAAGCACTGTGCCTCCCGTGGACTCCTCCTGAGGCCCCCCTCCTGGTGGAGCTGGATGGGAATCCGGGAGGGCCTGCCAGCATCTTTTACTACCTGGACCACCCTGAGATACGGCTCATGGGAACAGAGATCTGTGGCAAATCCGAAATGGCCTGACAGCAGGATCAGGGAGAAGGGGAAGAGAAGGTGTGTCCGGGAGCCATCAAGCCACTTAAGCCACTCTGAGAGTTCTGCCCAAGCAGCTGACACTCAGATACTGCCCATCCTTAGAAGGACTAGGATGGACAGAGAGGGCCAACAGAACCTGCTACCCTGTCTGCCTAGACTCACAGGTGGAGGTTTTCCTAGGGCTTTGGTGTTGGTTCCTGGAGGTGCAAAGGGTGAGGAGGTCGCAGGTTATCAGGAAGGAACCGGGCAGAAATAGAACCTGGCATCAATGAAGATGAATGTGGAAGAAGTCCTAGTTATGCTCCTCCTCCCTGGGCATGGGGCATGGTGACCTCTTCCCAGCACAAGATCCCTGAAGATTTCTGAGAAGAAGGCAAGAACCATGGCAAGACCAGAAGTTAGGGCCGCTGGGTTGGGGCCCCGGTCTCACCACAGACTTAGATTGGGTGCCCTTTCCTCCCAGGATTCTGCATTCCTAAGGAGCTCCCGGGTGATACCTGCTCTGGACAGTAGATCATATCTCAGTGGCAGGGTGGCAGATGTTTTTTAGAATCCTCTACTTCTTCCCTTTTCTGTTGTTGTTGTCGTTGGCAGTGCTAGGGATTGAACCCAGGGGCACTCTCCTACTGAGCTACACCTCCAGCTCTTGGTTTTTTGTTTTTTTTTAAATTTTGATATAGGGACTCCCTAAATTGCCCAAGCTGGCCTCAGATTTGCAATCCTCCTGCCTTAGTCTCTCAAATCGCTGGGATTATAGGTGTGTGCCCATGTGCTCAACTAGAATCCTTCTACTTCTGAGAGCTGCCTGATCAGATACCCATTCTCAGGACTCAGGACACATCATTCAAAAGCACAAATGATTTCCAAAGGCAGAAGTAAAATCCCAAACCAGATTCCAGAGCATGTCTGCTTCCCCTCCTCTCATTCTGTCCACACAATACCTTGTTCCAGAACTGTGAAACAAGCTCACAAACACATTTTCATATATAAATGAAAAAAAAAATTAGTCACTACCATAAGGTCTTTCATGTTTTCATTTTCTGCTGTTTTGGATGACCAAAGTCTATGGTGTCTTCCATTAGTGCAGATAACGAAAGATTAGAGAGGGAAGGGAGCAAAGTCACCTATGGTCTAGTTTGTTGGACCATTTTAATAACTGAGAACACTGGAGTGCGGAGTTGGCAGCCAGTTGTTCAAAAGGCACGGAGAAGTTAAAAGTGGAGGAATGACCCTGATTTAGAGTCCAGTGTGGAGTACAGATAGTACCAAGTCCAGTTTGCTAGACTCTCCCCTTGAACTGGGTTATAATAATCCTGGCACAACTATAGGTGTTTGATAAAAGTGCTTTGAAATGGTATTGAATCGGGTTGCATTGGTTTCGACTGTACTGATCACGGCCTGGAGAGAGGAAGATGAAGTCAAGGCAGGTTTGGAAGAAGCCTCCGAAGAGTTCTGGGCAGCTGGAGCTTCTACCAGATCATAATCTCCTTACTGACTTCAGCCCTGGTGACTCTGGTCTTCCAAACAGAGGGTGGGGAGAGGATGTGAGCAGGGTTTCCAGGCCTGAACCCCCACCCAAAGAGAAAATACGCAGAGGGCTGGGCCTTCCAGCAGTGGCCAGCAGGGAAATGTGAAGTGGGGCCAGGCCTGCCCAGAGGCCCTGGAAGTTCCACCCAGACCGCCCAGGGAGGAGCAGCCTGGAGCCTCGCCTGGCCCTGGGGAAGGCCTCCACCCTGTGGGAGGGCAGGCAGTCAGGAAACAACTAGAAAAGCCCCCAGGGCTGGACTGTCAGGGTAGGGGGATGTCAGGGTAGCCCCTTTGGTTAGGGAGGGCTGTGGCTATAATCGTCCAGCAATAGGAGGGGCTCCTGCCAATTCCTACACCCCCAGCGGGCAGCTCTGGGGTTCTATCTGAGCAGAGGACTTCTCACTTGTGGAGAGGAAGGTGAGCCATTTCCTCATGAAGAATGGTTTCTAATACCCAATAAACAATTTCCTCTGCTAACATGGGCTCTATTTTAAATGCTTGATGAACCTCTCTTACCATGGCCTTGAGATCAGTAAGTTGAGCTGAGGAGAGATTTCTGCCTAGAAAGGTCTATCATAGAAAGAAGTGACTTGGGGAAAAAGCCTGACTTGGGTAGGCACCCAGAGTTCACCCTGTCCCCAGGAAATGGGTGGCATCTTGGGGTGAGGATAATGATGGCCACGTAGGCTGAAAAAGATTATGCCAGATATTGTCCTGAAGCTTCTCTCCTGAATCAGCTTGTACAAGTCTCCCAACAGCCCTACGAAATAGCTGTGTTTTTTGTTTGTTTGTTTTATTTTGTCTTATTTTCAGGTCAAGAAACAGGCATGAGAGGCGTGCTGGGTTGGTGCTTGCCCAGGGATGCAGGGAGTCGTGGAGGGGGCCAGGGACTCAAGTAGCAGTGTGCACAGGGGACTAGGGAGGCCTCACACTGCCCAGGCCCACAGAGCCCCCACAGGCCTCCTCTACACAACTCTCAGCTCAGAGGAGCCCTGAGAAAGGGAAATCTGGCCTTCTTATCTCCTGGGGGAAAGGAATGCACTCTCCCGCCAGGATAAGGGGCTGTTTTGACAGGAAGTCTCCACCCTGACTGTGGGTTCCTCCCAGCCACCACTTATTCCTTCTGGCTGTCCCTGCCTCTGGCATCCCACTTCCCATGCTTAAACTCCTGACCCTGACACCCCCAAAATAATCCTAACCCAACTTGTCCCCCTCTCCCAAATTGGCTGCTCCTGCACAGCTTCATAGGAGCCTGGGAGTCCACTCCCCTGCCCCATCCTTGCCTGGACACCCTCCCCAGGCAGGCACCTGAGGAAGGGGTGGATAGGGGAGGCATATCAACCCCCTCCGGACAAGCACCAGCTGAAAATACTCAAATGCCCGGAGTCCCCAACTCTCACCACTCAGTTCTGCAGGGATGAGCAGCTCTCCCTCCAAACCGAGTTCTACCCAAGTGTGCTCAGGAGTTTAGGTGGAAAGCAGAAATCTTCTTGGAATCCCACGGCCTGGGGCTTGGGGTGGAGCTCAGTGGTAGAGTATGTGCTTAGCATGCACAGGGCCCTGCATTCCGTTCCCAGCAACACACACACACACACACACACACACACACACACACACACACACACAGAAATGCCATAGCTAAAGATAGCCTCAAATTCATTGTACAGATGGGAAGGTTGAGGCCCAAGAAAAGAGGCCCTACATGACAAAATTAGCAGCTGGTCAGGCAAGTCCAGAACTCAGTGAGTTCAAGCCCACATCTATGTTCTGTGCATCCCCACAGGCCTTAAGATGGCACTCATCCCTGTTGTAACTACCGGCCTGTTTTTTCACTAGACTATGAGCCAGGTGGGTGCAGGGACTTTGCTGTCTATTTCCTGGGTTGTCTCCAGTGCCTACTCCCAGGGGATGTGCAAAAAAATAAAACATTTTTACTAATAAACAAAAATAACTCAAGTATCCATCAATAATGAAGGAATGAGCAGAATGTGGTATATTCAGACAATGGAATATTATTCAGCCATAAAAAGGAATGACACTCAGACATATGCTACAACACAGATGAACTTTGAAAACATTATGCTAACTAAAGAGCTGTAGGCAAAATGACAAACACTGTATGATTTTGTTTATGTGAAATATCTAGACTAGATAAGTTCACAGGACCGAAAGTAGAATAGAGGTTGTGGGGCAGAGAAAGGAATGGGGAGTTATTGCTTAATATAGAGTTTCTGTAAGAGATGCCTTTTGGAAGCAGATGATGGTAATGGTTACACAATAGTGTGAATGTGATTAACCCCAGTGAATTGTACATTTAAGTTAAAACAGCAAACTATATGTTACAGTTCTGACTACAATTAACAATAAATAAGCAAACCATTGCTTTGCACAATGCTGCAGGGACCCCACCCTGCAGCACTGTGGAAAGAAGATGTGGAAAGAAGGAATGAAGGATGCTTCCTAGCCAAGGCCTTTGCGAAAGTCAAGGGCAGAATGACAGCCTCCAGAAACTTCTCTCCACCACAGACTGCGGCCTGCTGGGGTGGGAGCAGCTGGAGCAGCTCCAGTTCCAGGCAGCACTGAGAGCCATTTGACCAGAAGCTGTTCAGGGTGGATCTGAACAGAGAGCACCCATACCGTGTGCTCAGAAGTTTAAGTAAAAAGCATGGCTCCCTCTGCTAATGTCCAGAACTCACAGAGGTTTTTTTGTTTGTTTGTTTGTTTGTTTGTTTGTTTGTTTTTAGTTACACATGACAGTAGAGTGTATTTTGATATATCATACATACATGGAGTATGACTTCCCATTCTTGTGCTTGCACATGATGTGGAGTTTCACTCCACATATGAACACAGGAGAGTGATGTCCCACTCATTCTACTATCTTTCCTAATCCCATTCCCTCCACTTCCCCATCATTCCCCTTTGGCTAATCCAAAGTACTTCTATCCCCCCACCACCCAGCCTTATTGTGTTAGCATCTGCATATCAGAGAGAACATTCTGCCTTTGGATTTGGGGGAATGGCTTATATTCCCATGGGGTTTTATTCAGGGGTAAAGGTAAGAAGATTTGCAGCAAAGCAGTTAAGAAGCACAGATTTGGGTGTCTTTCTCTAAACCATGCCCGACTCCCACAAAAAAATGTCAGCCAAGTCTCCCAGTCCCTCTTGGAGCACATGTTCCCACTTTTAAAACTTCCATGGTTATTAGGACCTGAGGCCTGGGAGCAGCATTTGATAGGGGATTCCAGGAAGAGAGAGCTGGCCTTGAAGGAACATGCCTTTACCCTGGGCCGCCCTGGGCCTGTATACTGGACTTACTGGCTCTGATTAGCATGCACCGCCTTCTGGCTCTCAAAGGAGGAAGCTAGAGATGTACCTGCCTGTGCCCTGTTTTCCTTTGCAAGCTTCCATGTGGCTTTGCCTGCAGGTGCTCAAGGGAGTGAGGGGTGTCTGGACCATCTCCCATCATATGAGGACTCCTCAAGGTCAAGGACAAGTTCCCTTCTCCTCCTGGATTTCTGGATCTCCTCCTCATCCCAAAATGAATGCAATCACTGGGGTGCTCCGTGTGCAAGGAGACATAAATCCTGGAGGGACAGTTGTAGCTTGCACCAGTTGTCCTGAAGTACTTATTAATATAGCAGGAAGTGTCTGATGACCCTGCCCCAGAGGACATCAGGAGGGGATCGCCAAGGCAGGAGGAAGAGACACTCCTCTCCCTGGCCTGGACTGAAGTGCCAGGAACCTTCGTTATAAAGTGAAGTCTGGTCCTGGAACCAGCAGCATCAGCAGCACCTGAAAGCTTGCTAGAAATGCAGAATCTCAGCTCTCTCCTCTTCCTCCTGAACCTACCTGCAGAATTGGAATCTTCATTTCAACAAGATCCCAGATCTTGAAGCTTGAAAGATCTTTTTTTTTTTTTTTTTTTTTGGTACCAGGGATTAAGCCCACAGACACTCAATACCACTGAGTCACATCCCCAGCCCTTTTTTAATATTTTATTAGAGACTGTGTCTTGCTGAGTTGCTTAGGGCCTTGCTAAGTTGCTGAGGCTGGCTTTGAACTCACAATCCCCCTGCCTCAGCCTCCCAACCTGCTGGGATTACAGTCATGCACCACTGTGCTCTGCTTGAAACATCATCTGAAGGGTATGAACCAGGGGCCTCCAGAGGCCTATCTTCCAGAATAAACAGTGCTAACAACAACAATTATTATTTATTAAGCACTTACTTTGTGCCAGGTATGACACTAGGCTTCTTACAAACTTTTTTTTTTTTAATTGTATGCTTTGACAACACAGCAAGGTAGACATTTTACCTGCTTTTTAGAAAGGAGGAGAGTAGGCAGAGAGGTTGATTAAGTCCAGACAAAAAAGCTATAGACAAGCTGGAATTTGATCCCAAGGGTCTGACTCCAAAGCTATGCCTCTGTCAACTATGGTAAATATGATGCAATCTTTCAAACTCAGCCAGCAGTTACAGCCACTTGCCAACCCTCTGTGGCCCACAAGTTCACTTGTAGATGCACACCCCAGGGAAGTGTTCCAGAGGCTGCCCTGTTGCCTAGCACTGGCCTGACTCTGGGTACCTGTGCGCTGGGGCTGGGCTCACCGAGGCAGAAGCCTCAGTGTCTCTTCAGAATGCATCTCTGAAGATGAGTTTTATGTTTTAGTCTGCAAAGAGCATGAAGGTCCACAGATAAGTTGGATGGTGACATATAAGTTGGATGGTGAGCAGACCTGGGGGACCCTTTCTGCCACAAGCTCAGGCATCTCTAATACTGGCCTCATCTTGGCCCTAGAAGGAGGGTACAGGGGAGAAAAGCAAGGTGAGGTCACAGAGGTCCTTGTTATCTTATTCAACTTTCCAATGTAGGATTTGGACATCATCTGCTGTCAGCCCTCAGGAGGCAGCACTCTCTCACCAGCTCCACCTGTGGCAGACTCCACACCCCACCTGGCCAGCATCCACAGGCTCCTGTGTCACAGAGCTGGCCTCAGCTAGGGTCTCTGCCCCACCCACTCATGGCCTGGGGTGGTACTGCAGTTCTCTGGGTCTGCAGCTGGCTGCCTCATTCCCCACTCAAAAGTGAGTGACTTGAGGGCACATCTCCCCTGGCCCTGTGCCCCACACAGACCCACCATCAAGCCTCTCAACCCAGAAAGCACCCCCAAAATGTTTGAGCCTGAAAGTACCCCTTCTGAGGTCACCCAGAGAGTATTCTGCAAATTCTCAGAGCCAGAGGACACCTTCCAGGGGCAAGAAGAACACAAGCTTGTCTGGCTGAGCAGCTGCGGGGTACAGACCACCCCTCGGGGTGTCACCTTCACCTTCCTTGGAACTCCCAGCTGCTCAGGGCTCAGAATGAGAAGCTGCCCTTCCAAGCCAGTGACTTCATTCACCAGGCATCCATCCCCAGAGCACTGGCCAGGGAGCCTGGCTGGCCGATCTCCTCCTGCCCACAGAGCTGCACAGATGCAGGGCAGAAACTGGGCAGCTCTCACTTCCTTTGCAGCCTGACCGGGTTCCACAGCCTCCCCAGTCTGTGGCTCCTATCTCTGGTCTCCAGAGCCAAATCCAGCAAATGAAAATAATCCAGTGGCGACAGCCCTGTTGTGGGGTGGATGTGGGGACTTGGAGTTAGGGGTCTAAGATTCTGGGAGGCCATTCTTTCTGCATCAGAATCAAATTCAGGACAAGCAGGGATGAGTGGAGACCACTGCCCACAGAAAACCTTCTAATTGGGGTAATTGGGGCCAGAGTCAAAAAGTCAGGATATTCAGGGTGCTTAAAATAGTTCCTCCTTTGACCAGAGAAAAATTAAATGTTCAACTCACCTAATTTTAAAAAACAACATAAAATGTTATTCTATAGGCAGAACAGACAAAAGTCATGCTTTTTTTTTTTTCCTGATTCAGTAAGAGAGAAGTGGTGGATGGTGAGGAAGAGTAGGAGATGGTGAGATGGGGCAAAGAGGAAAATGAGACACGAAAAAACTAGGGAGGAAAAATAGAAAGAGAGAGCCATAAAACAAGAGAGAGGCAGTGAGAGACAGCAGAGAAAGCAGGTTCCTTCTGAGGAATGCAGGAGATCACCATTTGCAAAAGTCCAGCAATCCTTAACCCGGACCTGAGCCTTTGTTTACAATTCTTCACTGCAGTAATCCTTAAAAATTCCTCTCTTCTAATCCTTAATCTTTCCCCCCTCATGGTTGAAGATGGCTTTGAAAATCTGGCAGCAGTTCTGGAGCTTCTCCTAGGAAAATACACTTATCCACATAAAATCTTGCATGCAATTTCTGGGGTTGATGAACTCTGTTAAAATTACTTATTCTAGAAGCTCCTCTCTGATTGGAAGACCCACAATAGCCAAAGCAAAAACACCCTAATTGCCAGATTAAACTCAGGGTGGGAATCATATGTGTACACAAGCTTAATAAAAACATTTCCTTCATTGATAGAATTTTGGGTCACAAGTACCTCCCAGCTACTATCCCACCAGATGGGGAAGCTAACGCTCAGACAGGCCATTTCCCCAAGCTCATGGAATGAGCCAGAACTAAAATCCAGGTTCTGGTATTTCTTCCCTGTCACTGACTGAGCAGATTTGTTCATGCTATAGGAACTCAGGTCTGCAGAGTAATGGGTCAGGGAGAACAGCACTGTGAAGTCGCTTCCACCAGAAGTCTCTGGAGCAGAGAAAGCAAAAAGTGATTTTCCTTTTGTTTCGTGTAGAAATTTGAGAAAAAAATAGAAATGTATTGTGGGTTGTTCGGGTGCTGTTGTTTGTTTTAGGTCACAACTAAAGCCCGTTAATTGCCTGAGGAACTTAAGAATGTGCCATGCATAAGGAATCATACCATGATCACAAAAGACACGTGTAAGTTTAAAATAGGCCGGGCGTGGTGGCGCTCGCCTATAATCCAAGCGACTTGGGAGGCTGAGTCAGGAGGATCCCGAGTTCAAAGCCAGCCTCAGCAACTTAGTGAGGCCCTAAGCAACTCAGTAAGACCCTGTCTCTAAATAAAATACAAAATAGGGCTGGGGATGTGACTCAGTGGCCGAGTGTCCCTGAGTTCAATCCCCGGTTCCAAAAAAAAAAAAAAAAAAGAAAAAGTTTAAAATAGTGTTCATTCAGCTAGTAATTACATATTTACTGTTCACATTTATTATTTTGTCTACTTTTGAATATTTTTAATTTCTTGTAATTGGGATCATAAGGTATCATAACTTAAGAACTATAGCATTAACTAGGCATGGTGACAGAGGCCTATAATCCCAGCCACTTGGGAGGCTGAGGTAGGAGGATCAAAAGTTTGAGGCCAGTCTGAGCAACTTAGACTCTGTCTCAAATAAAATAAAAAAGGACTGGGGATATAGCTTGGTGGTAGAATGCTTACCTTCCATATGTGAGGCCCTGAGTTTGAAAAAAGAAAGAAAGACAAAAGAGAGAGAGAGAGAAAGAGAGAGAGAGAGGAGAGAGGGGGGATAGAGAGAGAGAGAGAAAGAAAAGAAGAAAAGAAACGAAAAGATCTTAATTTTGGTTTCTACCAGTTTAATGAGAGCCAGATAGAGTCCGGAGAACTATCATTGAAATAATAAAACTAAGAACTTGTTCTCTACAATATCCAGTTAAGAGTTCATTTTCTGGAAAGCAATTAGGGAGAAAAAAGAAAGAGAGAGCACCTTCCTACAACTTAGACAAAAAATAGCTGCATTTGATTGACTGATTAATTGATTGATTGATTGATTTAGCAGTACTGGGGAACTGAACTCAGGGGCACTCTGAATCCCCAGCCCTTTCTGTTTCTTCTTTTGAGACAGGGCCTACCAAGTTGCTGAGGCTGGCTTTAAGCTTGCGATCATCCTGCCTCAGTCTCCTGAGCAGCTGGGCTTTCAGGCAGCTGGTAGACATTATTTCTAACTCCTTCCAGGGCAGGATGTTTCTCATTAAACAAAGAGCCCACGCAGTTTCAGTGACTTGCTCACAGTCACGCATAGAACAAGGAGCATGTGTTTCGACAGGACTGATCACAGAGCATGTATGACTGTCAAAGATCTTCCTACTCAGCCTCCCATTTCATGAGGGCCGGGACTATGGCCTCTTACTCCCTGCTCCTGGAGCCTAGTCGGGGCACCCCGAGGCTTCAGCGACTGCACATCAGTGGGCAGATGGAAAGAAGGGCAGGGCTGCTCCTGCGCAGCCGCCACCCCACACAGCTCTTATCACACTTGCACAGGGTGTGCAGATTGTTTTCTAGGACCATGTCCATTTGCCTCAACAAACCCTCATCCACTCTGGTTCATTTCCCAGTCAGTCACTCAGCGAAGTGTGACCAAGAGCCAGCCTGGTGCCAGGTGCTTTCTAAGACGCCAGATCCAAAGGCAATAAGAGGTGAGTCCTGTGCTTGAGGCCTGCGTCCTGAAAACAATGACCTCCATGCTTGGTCAGCTCTGTGTGCTGCACAATCCAAGATATGTGGGTTTTCTTAGCTGCCTACCCAGCCCTCTTAACTCCCGCATGTTCTTTTCTACCATCCTGGATGCTTTCTTTGGTTATTTTCAGAGATTCCAAAAGATGGCCGTGATGGAGGTACTCTCCTCAAGAGCATGTCCTGGTTATTCTTCACTGGGGGCATGTGTCCCGTGTTGGGAAGCACAAGACAATCACGAGGAGTGAAGCAGGGGCGTCACACAAAGCTTCCCCCCCCCCTCCCTCCACTGGGAAATGGACACGGGAGCTGGAAGAGGGCATGTGTCTTACAGATGAGGAAACCGAAGGTGAAGTCTCCCCAGCCACAGGTGGAGCTGGAGGACCCTGGCTCCACTTCCCCAATACAGAACACTGTATCTACAGGCCCCCTTTCCTACACTCCTTAGCAAATTCTCAAAAGTGTGTTTTAAATGCCACACACTACCTGCACGGCTTGCTTTGTAATTCAGCCAACAGATAGCACTGGGGCTCGAACAGCTAGCAGAACCTGAGCTTGATGGAAAGATGGACAGGGACCCCAAGGTCAGACAGGGTTCAAGTTCTGGACCCTGCCTAGCTCGATGGTGCACACCCGTAATCCCAGCAGCTCAGGAGGCTGAAGCAGGAGGGTTGGGAGTTCAAGGCCAGCCTCAGCAACTTAGGGAGTCTCTAAGAAACTCAGTGAGACCCTGTCTCAAAACAAAAAACTAAGGACTGGGGATGTGGCTCAGTGGTCAAGCACCCCTGGGGTCAAACTCCACTCCTTGGTACCAAAAAAAAAAAAAAAAAAAAAAAAAATTCTGACACCCTGTTTCATTAGTTATGTAATCTTGGGAAAGAGCCTCTCTGAACTTGTTTTTCTTATCTTTAACATAGGGACAATAACTGAATAGGGACCTATGGGGATTGTAAGGATAAAATGAGATGCACAATGCTCAGCACAGGGTCTGGCACATACAGAATGCCCAACAAACACTAGCTATTATTACCTTCTTTGGTGTCTATACCACCTTCAAATCTTTAAGACATGTATAGCAATGTGAATGGACCCACAACTCTTCTCTCAATAAATCATCCCACTTTACTTTCCCTTCTACTTATAAGCAGAAATATGCTATACTTAAGAGTTTCAAAAAGTAATACATTTTATCTGGGTCATTTGGTAAGGAATGTTTGACAAGGGCACTGTGAGATTCTAACCTACCAGCCGACATGAACAACCGACATAAACACCTGATGGCCTGTTACAAGTAAGTCTGAAAATACTAAAAGTTGGGTGACAGTTCATGAACCACTTTTCTAAATCATTATGCTTATGCTTATTCCTGAAAAAGAAAAAACCTTCATAACACAACATTCTCAAGTTTTCAGAAAAGTGACACAAATTCTCAGAGAAGCAGGAGAAATTTCCCTTCACATCCCTAGACTCAGTATTCAGGGTGAAAGAGACTGTAGTTTGGGGGGAAGACTTGTGAGACAGATACTATTTTCACATGCAAATGATGGCCACATCCAGGGATGATCCAGGCCCCAGGCCAGGCAGAGACCCCAGCTGTCCTGTCACATTTACAGTGCAGGTGCATGTGACTGAGCCCCAGTCCCAAGGTTAGGAAGCACACCGCCCAGCAGAGGGAAAGGATGTGCATGATAAAGATTAAAAATGCAAAACGCCCTGGAAACTGTGCAGATGAACTTCACTCTAAGAAAGCATTAGTCCTGGATCACAGAGGGGCTGGCCAGGGTTACCAGAGAAAGTGAACATTCAAGATCATGTGCCAGATACTGTACCTGGTGCTTTCTCAGGTGGCCAGGCCATCAGTGCCTGTGACCACACGGGGGTTGACGTGTATCCACTCACACAGACAGTAGTACTGGAAAAACAAATATTCATAGGAGGATCTTGGAATCTTTTATTATCATTATTTTGGATCATAAATTAATGACAAAAATCAATTAAAGGGTGGGGGCGGGTGGGGGGGTAAAATTAATAACAGAGTGTGTGACAGATACCATTGCCCTGTGTACATGCATGAATGCACAGATGGTGTGACTCTACTTTGTGTACAACCAGTGAAACAATAGCTGTACTCCATTTGTGTTCAATGAATCAATAAGTAAATAAAAATAAATAAATAAATAAAAAATCAATTAAGGATCTTACTGGTGAAAATAAATTTTGTTTGCTAGTGTTTGAGGAGTGTGTATATGTTCCTGATGGTGGTGGTAGACAGTAATTAGGGTGGGAGGAAGGCTGAGAAAGGAGGAAATGGAAAAATTAAAGAAGTGTTTAAAACAAATTAAGAGCCAGGCACCTGTGTCACATGCCTGTAATCCCAAAGATTTAGGAGGCTGAGGAAGGAGGATCACGAGTTCAAAGCCAGCCTCAGCAACATAGCAAGGTCCTAAAGCAACTTAGTGAGACCCTGTCACTAAATAAAATATTAAAAAAGGGCTGGGGATGTGGCTCAGTGGCTAAGAGCCCCTGCGTTCAATCCTTGGTACAAAAAAAAAAAAAAATTAAGAGGATCACAAAAATGGATCCAAATTGCTTCTGGTCTCCTTCTCCACCCAAAACCCCTACTACATCAGTCCAGGCTGTGTCTTCTCTTCCCTCTGAATGGTCCCTCTGGCTTTGGTCCCTCTCCATTCCTGCCCACACTAACCCCAGGCAGGGTTTCTGAGAGAAAATCTCATTCAACCACTTCCCTACTTGAAAGAAAAACTTTCTGACCTTTTGCTCAGCTTTTATGATTTATGCATTCATGATTCTTTTATTTATTTGTTGATTTTCTAACTATAAAGACTAAGAAAATCCTCAGGATAAGATATGTCATCAAGCCTCTGTTTATATCACAGGCCATCTGGGACTTCTGAATGTTGCTATATCAGTTTTAACTTTAAAAATACTATGTACTTTATGAGCTCAATTATGTTTAAAAATTATTTAAAGGGATCGCTGAGGCTGGGTGTGGCCAGCACTTGCCTGGCATGCACAAGGCCCTGGGTTCTGATCCCAGAACTGCAAAAAAATTCTAAAAAATTAAAAATCATGAAAAGGGCTGGGGATGTGGCTCAGTGGTAGAGTACCATTGGGTTTCCCTTCAGTTTAATCCCTAGGACAGAAAAAAAAATGGGCAACAATAAAATAGCCTTTCTAACTTCATATTTTAAAATTCAACATGTGTGGTAGATCCCTTGCCTAGCATGCATGAGTCCCTGGGTTTGATACCCAGCACTAAAAAAAAAAAATTTAAATGTTAAATGTGTATTATTCTTGGTAAAAATAAACAAAAATTATATTTTAGATGTACTATCTAATCACAAATATGAATAAAAATATGCAAGACAAAAATACCAGAAGGAAATATGCTAATTATCTTATAATTGTCTCTGAATGATAAGACTCTGAATAACTTTTTTTCTTCCTTTTGCTTTCCTTTATCTTTCATACTTTCTGGGATGCACATGTATTATTTTTGTAAAAAGCAAACTTTGTTTCATTCTTCAAGTTGGCTAACTCCACCCAGCCACACGCTGAATCCAGCCCTATCTATACTGTCGGATGCTTACAATGTCTTCTGAGGACACGGGTTGTAAGAATGTGTTTCTACCCCAAGATCTCCTTGTGCCCTACGACTCTCTTCCCTGGACACAATCTCTGGACCAGAGATGGAGCCTGAGCCAAAGGTAACCACACAGAGGCTGGTCCCAAGAGAGCCCACTGTCCAAGAGGTTTCCCATCAGACCCAGTCCAACCAGATCTCTCTGGGCAAGAACGATGGGAAGACCCTTCAGGAAAGCAGCAGGGGGCAGCAGGTGTCAGCTGTGGATGTGATCTGAACAGTGACAAGCTAACCTTCCATCCTCACCCAGGACTGCGTTTCAAGCCCTGGGGGCTACACAACTGCTGGTTTCATAGCTCCCTCATCTCCTCACATGAAACAACCACTGCAGCAGGAAACTGGGCGTAACTCTTTCTGAACCTGAAAGAGCCTTACTTCCTTACAGTCCTCTCTCACACCTACCCCATCCCAGAAGCCTAACCTCCACACACTTTTCTGTACTTCCTAAAATTTTCCATGTACTTTCTCCACCTGAGTCTTCACACACCTCTCTGACATCCCAAGGTCAAGGTCAATCCACTCTCCTCCAACAAAAATGTGTATATTTTCCTTTATAACATTTAACCTGGGTATGATGATTATTTGGTTAAGGAAGAGACTGTGCCTTATTCTTTTATCTTGAAAGTCCAGTTTGGAGTCTGCATATAGTGGCGTTCAAGGAAGTCTGGTTAATTGATTAGAGTGGAAGAGAGGGGAATCTGAAGGTGGTGTGGGAACAGAGACAAAGGGACCAAGGAAGGACAAGGTAGAAATGTAAGAGTCAGGAAAAGGATGTTAGTAAGACAAATCCTTAAAAGGCATCAAGAAAAATCTTTCAGAAATAAATGCATTTTCCTAAGTAGACCATTTCTCTGTTTATTTTCAGTCCGAGTGAGCCCTGTTGCCCAGTGGGTTTATTCTAATTATAAATGCTTCCAAAAAATAGAAGCCCCATTGGACAACTTCTGCTTTTGCAATTCCCATGTATTTCAAGCATTGAATCAGTGCTTTTCCCCAGAGCAACACCTGAAACTTGTTTCTGTAGAGCCGGCAATCACTCCACCATGGGGGAGGAAAGTTCTTACAATAATATCAGAAGGTTTTTCAATACTAATTCACAGCTTCTGGCTGCTATGATTAAGCACCAACCTATGAAGTTGTACCTAGTGATGATAACATGAATTCCAAATATTTATTATGACATACACAAAAATCATGTTGCAGCAATCCACCAAGAGAAAATTCCTTCTTTTTCTACAATATCATCTCAAAAAGAACTTCTAAAAAGCTCAGAAACCTTCAGTTGACAAAGTGTGATTCGTGTTTTTGCAAATGGTCCCCAGAATCAGATGTGTAATCCACTTGGTGATGGCAGTCCTGAATCCAGGACCTTTAACTTTTCCAGAGCAAGAAAGACAAGCAGCTCCCATAGAAAGATATATGAATGTTCTTTAAAGGTGGGAAAGTGCTACTTTTTGTGTATGTGGTTCTGGGGATTGAACGCAGGGCTCCTTCATGCTAGGTGACCATCACTCCACCACTGCACTACACTCCCAGGCTTTTAAAAAATTTTTACTTTGAGACAGGGGCTTGCTAAGTTGCTCAGGTTGGCCTTAAACTTGTGATCTCTCTGCCTCCGTCTCCAAAGTAGCTGGGATTACAGGTACGTATCACCATGCCGGTAAAAATTCATCTTTCTGAGGGGAAAAGGTAAATGAAATCTTCTAATTAAAAAAAAATTAAACATAGTTTGTCATCTAAAAATACTAAAAGCAATTGCTGTGTTGAGATGAAAGACTGAATACACATACCTGACTTTGTTTCCTCTTCAAATCCCACTAACATACAGCAAAGAGGGGTTTTATTTGTTTTATAAACAAGAGAGTTTTATACAAAGGTAAAGCTGTGCAGCTTCCAAGCTATCACTTCAACAGAGGCATTTGTTCAATAAAACATCTTTTTTCTTTCTTTTTTTGGAACCAGGGATTGAACTCAGGGACACTCGGCCACTGAGCCACATCCCCAGCCCTATTTTGTATTTTATTTAGAGACAGGGTCTCACTGAGTTGCTTAGGGCCTCGCTAAGTTGCTGAGGCTGGCTTTGAACTTGCGATCCTCCTGACTCAGCCTCCCAAGTCACTTGAATTACAGGCCGGCTAAAACATCTTTTAAAATATTTTAAAGATGGACAAATATACTCAGAAAATCAGAATATAATCTACTGATTAAGACTCCACCAAAGTTTACAGTACCTACAACAGAATTTACAAATGCCTACATAGATGACTACAATCTCCATTGTAGATTGGTTCAGTTTATAGTTACATATGGTCTTGTTTTAAGAAATATTAATATTGGATAGATGTTGGACTTTGGATTTTCTTGGCCTGTTAGTTGTCTCCCCCCCCCCCCCCCCCCTCTTTTTCTCTGTTCTTTTTTTTTTTTTTTTTTTTTTTTGGTACCAGGGATTGAACCCCAAGTTACTTAATCACTGAGCCACAATCCCTAGACCTTTTTTTTTTTTTTTTTTCTGAGACAGGCTCTCGCTACATTGCTGCAGCTGGCTTTGAACTTGCAATCCTCCTACCTCAGCCTCCCCAGTCCCTGGGATTACAGGTGTGTGCCTCCATGCCCAGCAGTTGTATCTTCTTCTGCATCAAACAATGAAATGTCTTCAGTGATATCATTGCAATCCCGTGGCCACATGGTGGCCCTGTGCCAGCTCCATTTCCAGGAGCCACATCAGAGCTCTGGCCAGGTCTGGCCTGAAACTTACGTGACCTCTTCAACACCACCCAGGAGACACCAATGTATAGCCCTAGCCCAGCTTTACTTTCCTGATTCACCCAGAAAAGAGGTTTTAAAAAAGATTTAAACAAGAGTTACAACATACTGGAAGCTATAAAGTCAATGGTTTCATAGTGCTGACATCAGACCCAAGAAGACAGAATGTCAAGTCAGTAGAAGGAAAAAACCAAAATGTGATTCACCCCACATAATTCTCTCAGGCCTCAGGAATTGGCAATGCCTAGTGTCTCTGAATGTCAGGTCTGAGAGATAGCATGTTAAAACAAGGAAGTCCAGGGTGGAAAGTCTCCAAGGAGTTACTGGTGCTGCCAGGCACCTGATGCAACCTGACTCAGCCAAAGCAGAGACTCCCCTAGCCCTCTTCCCCCATGCAGCTCCCAGAGCAAGGGCACACTCTTATCCTCCAGGTAGACTGGAAGATTCCTCTCAGGAGAAAGTGAAACCACTTGAGAAGTATCTGAAAGCTATAAGGGCAGGGAGGTAACTACAGCACTGCTAGCATGTCTGAGGCCCTGGGTTCAAGCCTCAGCACCACACACAGACACATACACAAAAGTATCTCAGTGTTTGAACTTAGGAGAGAGTCCCCAACAAGCAGTCCACTGAGGTCCTCTTGTTACAGTAGGGGGGCTCTAAGGGGGTCTCCAGGAGCAGAGAAGACCTTTCTCAGATGTTCTGGGTTTTTGAACACACTGCAGTAAGAATTTAAGGATACATCAGGTACAACAGCACTGCAGGAGATTTATTATAAAGCAGAAAGTACACACTCCAGAATGGGAGTGCAGGGGATCTCGAAGTCCGCCATCTTGGTCTGGGTTTTTAATATGTATACAGGGACAGTAGCTGGGGGTTGAACTAGAGGTGGGGTCAGGGTGCGGTGATGCAATTTCACTCGTTTTCCTTGTGCTTGCACGTTGCCCTCACATGTTCTCATCACGATACTTCCTGCACTGCATGTCTCATCAGCATCTTCAGTCTCCACCCATGGATGTGCATCTTAATATCACAGTGAGGCGAGGGTCCTTTCTCAGTCACCAAAGTCTCTAATGCACATACGCTCTAAAGCAGCAGAGCTCTTCCACGTGCCCTGTGTTTTTCTTGCAGTTTTGTTGCCTTGTTGTTGTTGCAAGGGCCTGGGTGGAGCTGCTCACAAGTTGTTTATTCTGCAATCCAGCTGCGTATGGACATTACTCCTTGGAGGCTCAGTGTTCTCTCTGTATCCCCAAATTCCTTTCTCACTTTCACCTAGCTCAAAACTGATGAGATCCAGCTGGTCTCAGTCCTGTCAATCAGCTACCTATTCTTCCTCCTAATTTTTGGGCAGAAATCCAGGGTCTGACAAATTCCTCTAACATGAAAGATAAAGATTCAAACAATGTGGAAAAGACAACTTAGAGGAAGCAGAAACTATGCAGAAATCAGAAGAAATTTAAAATATGTATATTAATAAATCCTTTGAGAAGAGAATATTGCATCTATGAAGGGGCATGTTATTAAACTAATGAAAAGGACCTTTCAGGAACTAAAAAGTCTTAATTACTAAAAATATGATAGCAAAAATAAGGAAACTGATAGAAGTGGAACATCAAATTCAGGAAATCTCTCAAATAGTGAAGATAAAATAGGTGATAATTAAAAAAAAGATTTTGTAGTTGTAGATGATCAGCATGCCTTTATTTTGCTTATTTTTGTACGCAGTGCTAAAGATCGAACCCAGTGCCTCACACATACTAGGCAAGCACTCTGTCACTAAGCAACAGTCCCAGCCCATAATTTTTTTGTTTGTTTGTTTGTTTTGGTTTTTTTTTGAACCAGGGATTGAACTCAGGGACACTCGGCCACTGAGCCACATCCCCAGCCCTATTTTGTATTTTATTTAGAGACAGGGTCTCACTGAGTTGCTTAGGGCCTCGCTAAGTTGCTGAGGCTGGCTTTGAACTCGCGATCCTCCTGACTCAGCCTCCCAAGTCGCTTGGATTACAGGCGTGCACCACCACGCCTGGCTCCAGCCCATAACTTTTAAAAATTATTTTAAAATAATTTGAAAGGGCCAGTCTAAGGTATTTAATATCCAAATAACAGAAGCACTGAAAAAAGAGAACAAAAAATGGAAAAAAAATCATCACTGAAGTAATTGAAGAAAATTTTCCAGAACTGAAGGCTAAGGGTTCCCAGACCAGAAATGGTTCCTGAATGCCCAGAATCTCATTTTAGAAATGACTTTGAAATTTCAGAAAACTAGGAACAAAAAGAATTTCCTGCTAGTTTACAGTTACACATAAAGGATCATGAATCAAAATGGCTTCAGACATCTCAATAGCAATATCAGAAGCAAAGAGGCAATCAACCAAAAATCTAAAGAAAAAAAAAATTTCAACCTGGAATTTGATGCCCAGTCAAACTACCAGGTGATTGTGAGGATAAAGATTTTCAGATCTTTATTCAGACATAGGATTCAGAAAAAAGAGAAATCTGAGAGAAAGAATGGTGAGCAGAGACCTGGGGATGACAGAGACAGAAGCAGTGTGACAAGGTCTCGCTGAGAGCTTTCATCACCAAGATCCCCACAGCCACTGCACCCAGTTTTTAACCTGAGGACAGAACACTCAGGTGAGTCTATCTGGGATTCTCATCTGTTTTCGGCTTATCTTGATATGAGCTGATGAGGTTGCTGCTTCCCCTTCTCACCTTGCTTCATCCCAGGAAGTGTTGCATCTGACCTACTTCCCGTGGACCAGAGACAGGCAATGATGAGCTTAAAGGCAGAAACGTAGAGCAGCTCACTCCCCTAACATTCTTTCCAGACCTATAGAACCAACACCTTCTACAGCCCTTCCTGCTATCCTAACCCTGCACAGATGGAGACTGATTTGTCCTCAACAATTCAGAGATGATGAGGCTACAAGGAAAGGCAGGTTCACAAACAACTAAAAGTCAAATAGTGACTACTTCTGATGGAGAAGCAATTGTGAAGGAACAACGGTGCTGGTCATGTTGTATTTCTTTTTTTTAACCAGTACACATGTTTTATACACGTTCCTATGTTGAAGATATGTTTTATGATACAATAACTTAATTCCAAATTTTAGAAGGACTAATGTTTTCCTCCAGGTTTCCTCCAAGTGAATCTCATTCTAGGTTCTTTTTCTGCAAAGTGCTGTACTTAACTTTACAGAGGAAAATATGTTTACCTTCATGAAGTAATATATCCATTCTGTAAGACTTAGGAATACTGTCAGTAAAGACTTTGAGAATCTCTGAAATTTGGCAATCTTAGGCATAAATGGTGTTATGATTTGAATATGACTTGTCCCCCCAAAGCTCCCATGTTCATGCAGGGAACAATGGTGAAAACAATTAGATTGTGAGAGCTGTCGTCCATCCTACTTTGAATGAACCAACTAGGTGGTAACCGTATCTGGGGGCTGCCCTAGAAGGATTCGTCTCCCCGGTGGCCCCTACCTGTGTCCACCCCTGCTTTCTGGCTGCCACAAGGTGAGCATCACTCTTTTCACCACACCTTTCCACCATGATGTTCTATCTCACCTTGGGCCCAGAGCCATGGAATCAGCCCACCATGGACTAAACCTCTGAAACTGTGAGCCAAAAAATAATCTTTTCCTCCTATAAGTTATTCTTCTTGGATATTTATTCAGAGATGAAAAGCTGAAAATGGTATCATTTCATAAAAACTGACATCAAGTCTAGATTAAAATAAGTCAAGTCCTCTAGAGCCATCAGATCCTCAGGAGGTTATAAAATGTAGTGGGTAAGAGCTGAGGCTACTTGACTCTCATCTCCACCCATGACTTACCCCTCACCATTTCAGTTTCCCCGTTTGTAAGATGGGAATAATCATAGTAATAATCATACTTCTCTTTCTGAGAATTAAGTGAATGAATATATGTAAAGCAGTAAAACAATGCTTGGCCTATAGTAAAGATTAGCTGTTATTATAATCACTATTACAGATAAGCAATTGCCTGACCATACATGATGACTATCTTCTTATAGAAATTCTTTCCATCCAAAGTTCCATGAGCACCAGGCTTTGCTGCGCTCAGGCTTTCTCATGGCTGCCTGGTATGCACAACTTTTATGACCTTTCTTTTCTTTTTTTAAAATTTTTTTGTAGTTATAGATGGATAGAAAGCATTTATTTTACTTGTTTATTTTTATGTGGTTTTGAAGATCGAACCCAGTGCCTCACACATGCAAGGCAAGTGCTCTGCCACTGAGCTACAGCCCCAGCCCCTTTTATGATCTTTCAACCAGTCACTCACTGCAGAGTGTGGAGAAGCAGGTGGTGTTTGTAACTATTTATCTTAGTCTTTTCACACTCAGGATTAAGATATGGATCCCTAAAAGGTGCAAACCCCGCTTGCTGGTGGGCTGCCTCTACCACTCATCAGGGCCCCCTCACAGGAAGTAGAGTCTGAGATCTGCATGGCGGCTTGCTCCAAACATAGGTGGAACTCAGGGCAGCATGGTGGCACAGGCCAAAGAGCACTGGACTAGGGGTCGGGAGAACTGGGTTCCAACAGTGGCTCTATGTGACCCTGCAAATGTCATTCAACCTCCCTGTGCTCCACATAGAATCAGGCACATCATTCAGATTCCCAGATTCTGGGACTCTTAAGTGCATATTGGTTCCCCCTTAAATCACATATAATTAACGCAGGGGAAGGGAGGTCAGTCATGGGGCAGTGAGTCTCCTGAAAACACAACTAATCATCCAAATCTGACTTCAGGGCTAGCACAGGCCTGCTCAGGTTTCCCATCCCCTTGTCTAGGCAGAGCCCACAACAATGTTATCACTTTTTAAAACATATGCCTAAACTCGTTCCTATTCCAGACAATTGGCAGGTGCCCAGTTAATAGATTATTCCACCAGACAGTTGAATGCATTGGCCATTGGTCAAAAATGAGATCACCATAATCCTATGTGCTAAAACTGGAAAAGCCTGATGAGAAACAATTGTCTATTATTTTTTAATGAATAGAAATCTATATTTCTATACCATATCCCTAAATTTTCCTTGCCTGGTGAATGATTCAGGAGCAAAGGAGGACTTTGTTCAAGGTCACTTGGTTTTGCTTCTTGGCCCGATATGCTGGGAGTGACAGTCCATGTGGGTTTCACATCAGCAAATCCCCAACCAGATTCCAGCTGATCTGCAGGAATTTTGGACCAACATCACCAGATCCCTGCTCTTTCTCTCAAACCTGCACAGTTGGAAAGCACAGGTCAGAAAGGTCCTTGTCCCAGCTATCTGGATTCTCATTTAATTTATTCACTCACATATGTTCAGTGGGTACAAGTAATACAAAGCTCAGGTACAGAGAGAAAAGGAAGGTTCTAGGGGGTGCAGAGCTGTTGTTACCCGAGGCTGTGGCATCTTCCCAGCACATGGGCATTCACAGACAAAATTCACCCTGACCTTCGTCAGATAAGACACCTACAGATTTTACCAGTGACTCATCCACACTGTTTCATCAAATATTTGATGCCTCTCTAAACATCTCCATTCCTTACAAAAGAAAAAGAGAAAGAAAGAAATCCCAGGAGGAAAACTTTTCAAAGCCACAGTTTTTCTCAGCTGCAACCCTTCCTTCCTTCCTTCTTCCCAAGAAGGTCTGAATGAACTTGCAATTGGACCCCACCCTGGGCCGGCCCGCCACACAGGCATTGTGCGATCCGCTGCCAGCTGCGGCCTGTGCAGACAGAATACCTGAGAACCGCTGCCAAAACAGGAAGGTTGGCGCCTCTCTGGAGGGAGGCCTGGGGAGCATCCGTTGCCCAGTGACTGCAGATAAGAGGCCAAGGGCTAGGGTGCCACACCCCTGCTGGGGCTCTCCAGAGCCCTTCCCTGATATTTTCTTCATTCTATTTGATTCACTTTTTCATTCACTCACTCAACAAACACAGAAGGCACCTAGCATTGTGCTAGTGTTGGGGGACACAGAGGTGACAGATAAATCTCTGTCCCCTAGGGCACTCATGTAGTTGTGACAAGCCACTCACGGGACAATCTTGACACCTCAGACTCCTGTAAAGCCCCCAGTAGATCCACCCCTCTGCCGTCCCAGTGGTGACCCCTGCAACTTGTCACCACACACAAAGTAAATGGGCAAATGGGGGTGTAAGCAAGGGGAGTAGGTAGAGGGTCAACCCCATCTCCTCAATTTCCTTTAGCACCAGCAAGGCTTCCAGATTCAGGTCTGGTTTCTGGTCTCAAGCACTTGTCTCACTGCAGCTGTTTGGCAGGCTGGCCATGGTACCTGGTCTATGTTGAACTTCAATCTAGGGGATGAAGACACTGTTGAAGGCGAGACCTTCCATGCTGCCTGCCTCTGGATTCTCCAAGAGTCCGCTCATCACCAGTATCCACCACTCTTCAGCAAAATAATTAGTAACTTTCATACTTAATGGCAAATTTTTTTGCTTTACAAAGAGGAATTAGGACAGTAATAGGAGGAATCTAAGGTTGGGACAGAAACCCCCACATAGTAGCTCATTTCAAGGATTTAGACACATAGAGGGGCTGATGGAAAGAGATCAGAGGAGGAAACCAGAAAATGAGAAAGGCGAAAAAAAGGGGTCAGAGAGGCTGGAGAGGAAAGGGGAAGAGAAAAACGATGGGAGAGGTGTACAGCAGGGCTAGAAATGCCACTTGTTCCCATCAAAAGTATTCTTCAGCTACTTTGAGGACTGCTTCTCTCTGCTGTTCCACAGAGGACCTGAACACTGTAGCCCCTTCTATTTCCCTTCTAAGTCACTGCTTCTGTATCTGAAGGAATGAGCAGGGGAAACAAGCCTGCTCAGCCCGGCACAGTCATTTGTGAGGGTCACTTGTGTATGTGTGAAAGTCTTTACTGCACAACACCATTTGCCCCATAGCCCAGAAGTACAATGTGAAGGCAGGGACACCACGGACATCTCACACACAGGAGCTGGTGTTTCCTCCTAGAACCTCTGTGGGCGGAGAGGAAGGGCTGAGCCAGCTGCCCTGGGACAAGGCTCTCCAGCCCTCAGGTCAGAAAAGTCAGAATCACAACTCCACACAGAGGCCATGCTGGGCACTGCAGGGCCCTTCCAGGCAGGCCTGACTAGAGCCTGGGAAGCCCTTCCAGGCAAACCCATGGGGCTACCCTCCCACCACAGGGGGCAGGGAGCTGGCCTGGATGGTGATAGGACAGGGCCTTTATGGTAACAGCCAGACTTCCTCTCAGGAGGAAGCAGAGCTTCAGGCAAAGTAGGACGGGGCTGAACGCCCATGCTGGGGCCCAGGTGGGGCCTGAGGGCTTGACTGCACCTGCTGGGGCAGAGAGGCTAGGCATCACTCTCACTTAGCAGGTCATTCCTTGAGCAAACATTTACGGAGTCTCTCTAGGTGCCAGGCCCTGCATTCTAGAAGACTACAGCCTTGTCCTCCCCACAGGTCCAGGCCAACCTCAAGCAGGCCAGACACTGTGTTCATTGTACCTGCAGGAAGAGCCACCTGGGGCTTCTGCAGCCTGCTCTTGGGTGAAGAATCTTAACCTTTAGCTACCCACTGTGTCTGTTTAGAGTTTTATCAGAGAGCTTGTTCTGTTTTTGTTTTTAAAATACAGAATAGTGCAAAGTGCCTCTTCCCATGAATTAATTCCATCTTCATAAACATGGCTCTTTCCCCATCAGATTTCCCCCAGTGATTCCAGCTCCTCCCATTGCTTTACCTACTCCCACACTGCCTACAGCTTCATCCCCACCCTAGCCACACCTCGAGCTCCCTCTGGTCACATCACTAGCCTTTTGGTCACCTCCATGTGGCCTTACTGAAACTCTGAGGTGGACCTGGCCATCTCCTCTACACCTGCTCCCACTGCTGTGTTTCCCTCACCCCCATCCAGGGCCTGAGACCCAGCCAGCCAGCCCAGGGCAGTGTCCTCTTGCCCTGCTCCACTCCACAGCCACCCTCCTTTCCCAGCCCCCTGGGGAGGCTCCCCAGTATTATCCCAACAGCCTCCCAGGGCCTTCCTGCCTCTGCTCCTCATCCCTATTGCATATCATTTTCCACACTGGACCAGAGAAATCTTTCTAAAACACAGAACGGATGCCCATGTCCCACTGTCCTGAGATAAAGCTCAAGGCCCTCAGTGCAGTGGATCAGGCCTTCCCTGAACTGGCTGTGGTCTTTCTAGCTGCCTCTCACCACCACCCGCTCCCTGTTCCCTAGTATGGCTGGCTCTCCTGCTGCATAAGCTTTCCTCCCTGCAGACCCCACTTTCTTCTTTTCCTCTGGTTAAATTCTGGTTCCCTAAACACTCGGCTCAGAGATGATCTCTGGAAAGACTTCCCTGACTCTCCAGCTATGTTAGGAACCCCAGGGATTCCCAGGTCCCTCTGCAAATCTGTCACAGCATTTGTCACTACCTAGTAACATGTCTGGGTCTCCCATGACAGCATGAGCAGTTAAAATGAACGAAATGCCACAGCATGTAGTAACGTGGATACATCTCAAAAATATGTTGGGTGAGAAAAGTAATTTGCAGAATCATTCATTCACCATTCAGTATTTTATCCAATGAATCCATGCAGGATGATAAACATGTTGCAAATTCTTTAAGCACTAAACACTAGGAGTGGTTGCTGTGGCCCTTTACACATGGTAGAAAAATAAAGCACATGGGGAGGGTGTACGTGAGTCTTTGCATCCAGGGTCACCTAGGGGAGAGGAGGGCATGGGTGAAAGCAGTGCTGATGTTTAGTTTCATTTTTAATACCACTGTCAAGCACGACTGGCAAATAGCTATTAAATTTGGATGGTAGACAATGGGTATTTGTTATATTATTTTCAACATAGTTGAAATATTTTATTAGTACACTTTAAAAATTTTTAATAAGGAAACCTGAGTGGCAAATGCTCTCATTAATGTCCCAGAGACCTGGGCAGACTCCTGCAGCTGCTGACCCCAACAGGTCTGCATGGGCATAACTGCCACTCTGAGATTGGCAGAAATATAATCCAAAGAAGTACATATGACTTGTGCGTGTGCACGTTTGTGTGTGTGTGTGTGTGTCTGTGTGTGCGCGCGCGCGCTCCTGGGGACTAAACCCAGGGTCTCATGCATTGTAGGCCAGTGCTCTACCACTGAACTACCTTCCCAATCTTTTTATTTTTTATTTTGTGAAAAGTTCTCACTAAGTTTCCCAGGCTGATCTCGAACTTGTGATCCTTCTGCCTCAGCCTCCCGAGTAGCTGGGATTACAGGCCTGCACCACTGTGCTGGATGCTATGTTTTTGTTTGTTTATGTGTATGGGTGGAGAAAAGAGAAGGTAAAGGGAGGAGGGAGAAACAGAGGATGCAAGCTTCCTTGTCTTTAATTCAAGATGGTGCTCAGATACCTAAGCAGACATCCAGTAGGAGTTGGTCACATGGGAGCTGAGTTTGAGAAAGCTGGAGAAGCAGATGGACCAGGACAATAGTGGTTGGGAGAAGAAAGGAGAACACAGAGACAACAGAGGACTGAGCCTGGGCTCCCCCTGCCCACATGAGGGGACAGGAAGACCAAGAAGGCAGCAAAGACAATGTTGTGTCCCAGAAGAAATGAGCAAAATCCTGGATTTGGAGATCCAGAGGTCACAGGAGCCTCAGCTAGAGCAATTTCAGCAGAGGAGAGGCAGTCATGCTTGCTTCACCCAGGGACTTTGACCTTCACAAGCCAAACACAAGCCACTCCCTCTGCAAGCAGAAGCACTTCCCACCTGCTGGATGCAGCAGGAGATGACATTGGCCCTGCTGAGCTCTGTCCCACTGGCTCTCCTCATAGCAGGTGACAGAGCCACGACAGAGCAACATGCCATGTGGGTGTGGGGAGGAGGATACCAAGAGAGAGGCCAAGGAACTGCCTTTCTAGATAATGGAAAAAGTAAGCTTAGAGGCGCATAATTTCATTTTCAAATGCAGAACACAGAATTAAATGGGCCACATGTCACTTTATTTTCTAAAATGTATTTTCTCTATATTTGCCTGACTTTTATGGCAATAAGATTGTTTTGGCATGACACTCATCTTACATAAATGAAAATATGAGCCAAAAAATGGCATTTTAGGAGTGTTAAGCCAAACAAATGCCTGCGAGAATCTTGTATAAATTGTCAAGCTATTTAGCTTTTTATAGTAATGAAGCGCTGCATCTTCAGAGTCTTGTGCAATGGTGCTTATTTTGAAAAAGATAAGACAGGAGGTGGAGAAAGGAAGAGGGACCCATGCTGCCAGTCTGCAGGGAAAGGAGTTGGGAGGTGAAGAATAGTAGTGATGAGGAAGACCCATGGTTATGAGACTCTGGAGATGACATGAGAGACATGAACCAAAGAGGATGGCATAGAGACTTTGCAATGGAAGTACACAGTGGAGGAAAAGATGGGCCCATGACAAACAATTGACTAAATGAAAGTCTACAGCCTAACTGTAAGGTCTCCAGCCCCTCCTCCTACCTTTCCCTGTTCCCAGAACTGTGGTAGGCAGGCATGTCCCTGAAAGAAGATTGGAGAATTCCTCTTTGAAAAACATGAACTGCACCAGAGGAAAGATCTACAGAAACTGACTGTATTAGTCTATTTCCTCTTACTATAACAAAATACCTGAGGCTGAGTACATATAAAGAAATGAGGTTAATTTAGTTTACAGTTTCAAAGGTTGAAAGTCCAAAATCCGATGACCTCATCTGTTCCACCTCTGGTAGGGGCCCCCTTCATTGGATCACAACATGGCTGAGAAAAGGAAAGGGAACTGTCTGCATACAGAAGGGGTCAAGTACATGGGCTGGTTGGTTGGTTGGATGGATAAATGGATTTATTTGTTTATTCATTCATCCATTATATGCTCTGGGGATTGAACACAGGGCCTCACACATGCTAAGCAAGCATTCTACCACTGAGCTGTACCCCAATCCCTGATCTTACTTTAAAATAATCCACTGTCATGAGCACTAATTCCTTCTATACGACAGGCTTCAATCCTGTTGGAGGACTATGCCCCCTTGTGACCTAATTACTTTCCACTAGGTTTCACTTCTAACAGATTCCACCACCTTTCAACACCACTATACTGGGAACCAAGCTTCCAGCACATGGACCTATGGGGACAACCACATCCATACCAAAGTGCTGACATCTGGGAGTCTGCTCAGGAAACAGCCCAGTGTGTACAGGGTCACTCCCCCTGCCAACTGCCCTGCACTCGAGGTATACACACAGCTTCCCATTCGCTTTTTAGTGCCTCATTATTAAAGATGAATCAACAACCAAGGACTATCAAACTTTTGAAGAAAGTTGGCAGAATTAACAGGGAGAATAAAAGAAAAGAAAAGAAGAATCTAGACGGGGAGCAGGAGGACAAGAGATTCAAAACAAAACCCTTATATTTTATAGTCTAAAGGAGTCAGAAAGAGATATATCCACAAAACAAGAACAGGATGTGATTCTAAAATTAGCAATCAGAGAACAGGGATCTTTTAGAAATTAAGGGTAGACAAGATCAAAAATGCAGTAGAAAGGTAGAAAACAAAGTTGAGGAAAGCTCCCATAAAGTAGGGAGAAGGGAAAAGATATAAGCTACACAAAAGAGAAGATTTTAAAAAAATAATAATAAAAGAAGGTTCATACCAAGAGTTCCAACATCCAACTATAATAGTAGTCCCCTCTTATCTACAGAGGACTGTTCAAAGACCGCCAGTGGTCGCCTGAAACTGCAGATACTACTGAATGCAATGTACATTATGTTTTCTTCTATACACATGTTATGGTTTGGATGTGAGGTATCCCCCAAAAGCTACTGTGTTCATGCAGGAGGCGAAATGATTGGATTGTGAGAGCTATAACCTAATCAGTCTGCCCTAGTTTGAATGGACTCAGTAGGTGGTAACTGTAAGCAGGTAAGGTGTGACTGGAGGAGATCACTGGAGTATGCCCTGGAAGGGTACATCTTCCTGCAGCTACTTCTCCTTTCTCTCTCTCTCTCTCCCTTTTTCTGTTTCCTGAGCACCATGAGGTAAGCAGTGCTTTTCTGCCATGCCCTTCTGCCATAATGTTCTGCCTCATCTTGGGCCCAGAGCAATGGAATTGGCTAACCATGGACTGAACTTCTGAAATCATGAGCTGAAATAACCTTTCATTCCTCTAAGTTGCTCTTGTTGGGTATTTTGGTCACAGCAATGAAAAGCTGACTAACACAACATATCTATGATAAAGTTTAATTTATAAATTGCAAAGTAAGATATTAACGAAAGAAAGAACAACTATAAACCTTATGAATTGCTTATGAAACATCATTTATGAACACTGCTTATTTCTGGAATTTTCCATTTTTCCACCAAAACTATGGAAAGCAAAACTGTGGTTAAGAAGGGACTACTAAAGTCAGAATTCAAAAAACGGGGGAAGAAATTACCCAAGAAATAACCAAAATTCCAAGATTAAAAGTGCCTGGGCCAATGAGTCAAATTTTTCATTATGAAATTTTAGAACATTATGGGTAAAGGGAATACCATGAATACTTGGAAAAGAAGAAACAGGTTACCTACCAAGAACAGAAATCAGAATAGCAACAACTCCTGGTGCCACTGAATCAATGCTAGAAGATAAAGTGATAATGACTCCAAAATTCTATGGAAAACTCTTTTTGACTTAGATTTTTATATACCTTGCCAATTACAGTGAAGGTAGAAAACTGATATTTCTATTGTAGGCAGAGAGGATGATTTGGGATGCAGAGAACAGGGAGCAACCCCTGGGAGCAGAGCAGTGAGGGTGAGGACCCAGACCCTGAGACCATCCATCCAGGAAAAGCAATGCCAAGGAGAGAATCTCCAACAAGAAGACCCTCACAGAGTGAGCACTAGGGGAAATGCCCACAAAATTTTAGAAAATAAAGTAAATAAAAACAATGGAATGCAGTGGTTTGAGTGGTGACTCCTAAAAAAATGTCCACCCCCTGACCCTGGGAAACTACAAATGAGACCATATTTGGAAAAAGGGTCTGCAGTTTACAGATGAACTTCAGGACCTTTAGGTGAGACCAGCCTGGATGATCTAAATCAGACCTGTTCCCAGTGACAAGTTGTCCTTACATAGCACGCAGAGGCAAAAGAAGGTCACGTGGAGATGGAGACTGAGGAAGGAGTACTACTACTTCGAACCGGAAGAGGCTCGGGAGGATCCTCCTCTAGGGCCCTCCAGGGAGACTGGCCCTGTCTGACACCTTGGATTTCAGACTTCCAGCTCCAGAACTGTGAGAGAATAAATTCCAGCCCTTTTAAGCTGGTAGTTGTTGGGCAGCCCTAGGAAATTATCACAAGAAATGTTTAATTTCAAGAAGAGCTGGAAAATACACAAGAAAGCAAGCAATCAGAGTACCCGATTTGGCTCAAAAAATGAATATATTTATGAATACATATTACTTCCATTACATATAAAGTCAATTTTAAAAGGACAAATATCATAATCAGAAAAATTTTCAACATATATAACATACATTGTCACTACTGAAAACTAAACAAATATTTGCTTTGTGTGGATTAATAGTTAAGGTAGAAAAGTTTTTGTAAATCATTAAAGAGTAAGATAACCTAATGGAAAAATAGGGAAAGAGTATGGACAATTCAGAGAAAAAGAAGCATAAGTGGCAATAAAAATATGAAAACATCATCCTCATTAATGATTGAAGAAAAACAAATACAAAAGATTACTTTTTCTCTGCCTATCACACAACAGAAATCTAAAAGATTAAACCTATCCAATATTTTCCAAGATATGGGGAATCAATAATTCTTTATGTACCGTTAGTGAGAGTTTGAAATGGAACAACCTTATTGGAAAGCAATTTGGCAGCATCTAACAAAATTTAAAATGTGCTTGACCTTGACCTTTGTTCTATGAATTCTATTTATAAGACTTAATCCTGCAAAAATAAGCTCCAACTTTGGTACAGCACGTTCACATCAACATCTGAAATGACCACAAACTAGGAAAATGTAAATAACTACCAATAAGTCAATCTTTAATTACAAAGAATTTTAAATTTGTAAAGTGGAATGCCTTGCAGGTATTGAAAAAGAATGAGGGAATCCTAAACATACTGGCATTGATATCCACAATATGGAAAGGGTTGGGGAAGGGCCAGTAGCAGAACAATGTGGAGTTTAATTACATTTTTATAAAGAACTACACCGTGTGTGTTTATGTGCATGCACACCTGCATGTGTGTTCACACGTGTAGAAAATAGACTGCAAAGAGATGTGCTCATCTAACGCCTGCCGGAGTGTCAGAGTGGGAGAATGGAATGCGAGGAGGAAATTTTTACTCTTTAACTTTATAGAGTTCAGGATTTTTTGAAGAAAAATGTAGTGTACATGTATTTTAAAAAACAATTTTGTTCTGATTTTAAAATTAATTACCTTGGCTTAAAAATGTGCCTGCAAATTCACTGAAACTTATCCATTTGAAAGGTGGAAACTAATTCTCCTCCCTTTGAAGGAGACTCAGTGACTCACTCCAACACACAGGTTATGGGGATAGTGCCACTAAGCGGCTTCTGAGGCTAGATCATAAGAAGGAGTTTTCGACTTTTCTTCCTCTCTTTGATTGCTCTGGGGGACGTCAGCCGGCCTTTGTCTTGAGGACACTCAAGCAGCTCTTGAGGGAGGACCACATAGAGAGGCACTGGGGTCTCCCACCAACCATTGACCATGACCTGCCAGGGAGACCTCCTTGTGCCTTGAGATGACCACAGCATTGCTAGCACCCACCTGGACCTCACAAGAGACCTGGAGCCCTGACCACCAGCTAAGTCACACCCACATTCCAGGCCCACAGGGAAGACCAGAGGTAAATGTTTACCAATGTTTTATGCCACTACATTTTCAAGACATTTGTTCGATAGCAATAGATAACACAATGCCAATCTCCCTCTGGAGAGAAGTGGAAAAAAAATGACTGAAAAACATAACTTCCATCTTTTACCCTACTTCCTACATTTTTACATTACATATTTCAGGTTTTTTTTTTTTTTTTTTTTTTTTTTTTTTTTTTTTTGCTGTTGATATTTAAAGAAAGGAAAAGAAATAGGGCTGGGGCTGTAGCTCTGTGGTAGAGCACTTGCTTTGCGCGTGTGAAGCACGGGGTTCAATCCTCCGCACCACATAAAAATAAATAATAAAGATACTGTGTCCATCTACAACTAAAAAATATTTTAAAAGAAGAAACAAAGTTCGGCTTCATTGTATTTAAAATATTTTTTTTCTGATTTAAAAAGCAACATTAGTTAAAAAGTAAAAACACAACTGGAGGACAGGCAAAACCCAACTGTAGGATGTACAATAAAGCTATGATATTCTGCTGGTGTGGAATGGAGAAAGGATGCACATAGATCAATGGGATAGAATAGATAGCCAGGAACAGACCCACATAAATAGAGCCAATCATCTTTGACACAAGAGCTAAGGCAATCTAATGGAGACAGAACAGTGTTTTTTTAAAAAAATGGTGCTCAAACCACTGAACAGTCACATGCAAATAAAAAATAATCTAGATACACCTTTCACAAAACAGGTACTCAAAGCTGATCAGAGACTTAAATGTGAGACATAAAACTTCCATACATCAACAAATTGCTGAGAAAAAAATCATGAAAGCAATTCTATTCACAATAGCTACAAAAATAAGATAAAATACCTAAGAATAAATTAACCAAGCAAGTGAAAGACCTCTGTGAAGAAAGCTACAAAACACTGATAAAAGAAACTGAAGAAGGCACAGAAACATAAAGACCTCCCATCTTCATGGTTTGAAAGAACATTGTAAAATGTTTATACTACACAAAATAATCCACAGATTAATGCAATCTCCATCAAAAAACAAATGATATTCTTCACAGACTAGAAAAACTCACATAGAAGCTAATGCAGTGGTGCACACCTATAACCCCAGCAACTCAGGAGGCTGAGGCAGGAGGATCACAAATTCAAGGCCAGTCTCAGCAACTTAGTGAGACCCTGTCTCAAAAATAAAAAAGGTATGGGGTATAGCTCAGTGGTAGAGCACCCTGGGTTAAATTCCCAGTACCTATACATGTAGAAAAATTCATATGGAAGTAAAAAGACCCCAAATAGGCAAAGGAATCTTGAGCAAAATGAAGAAAGCTGGAGATACCATACTCTGACTTCAAAACATGCTAGAAAGCTCTAATAATCAAAACAGCATGGTGCTGAATACTGTATAAAACAGACATACAGACCAATGGAACAGAATAGAGATTCAGAAAAAAATCCACACATCCACAGCCAACTGATTCTTAACAAAGGCACCAAAAACATCTGTTGACATGAAGACCAATGGTACAGAATAAAAGACACAAACCTCCATAAACACAGTTAACTCATACTAGACAAAGGCACCATAAATAGACATGGGAGAAAAGACAGCTTCTTCAACAAATGGAGCTGGGAAAACTGGAAATCTCTAGTAGCAAAATGAAATTAAACCCCTATCTCTCACCCTGCACAAAACTCAACTCAAAGTAGATCAAGGGCCCAGGTATTAGACCAAAGACCTTGTACCTACTCGAAGTACCCAACTGTCCATCATGTCGGTTGAGGAACCAAATTCTTCAACAAGACTTCTAAAGTGCAAGAAGTAAAATCAAGAATCAATAAATGGGATAGTATCAACTAAAAGGCTTCTTCACAGCAAAAGAAACAATCAAGAATGTGAACCAAGAGCCAACAGAATAGGAGAAAATCTTTGCCACCCATACCTCAGATAGAGCATTAAATCTCCAGGATAAAAGAAGAATTCAAAACACACACACACACACACACACACACAAATAACCCAATCAATAATGGGCAAAGAAATTGAACAGGCACTTCACAGAAGAAGAAACACGACTAGTCAATAAACATATGAAAAAATGTTCAACATCTCTAGCAATTAGAGAAAGGCAAATTAAAACTACTCTAAGATTCCATCTTACTCCAGTCAGAATGGCAATTATTAAGAATGCAAGTAACAATAAATGTTGGTGAGGATATGGGGAAAAAGTTACAGTCATACATTGCTGGTGGACTGCAAATTGGTGCAACCGCTCTGGAAAGCAATATGGACATTCCTCAGGAAACTTGGAATGGAACCACCATTTAATTCAGTTATCCCACTCCAAAGGACTCAAAATCAGCATACTATAGTGACCCAGCCACATCAATGTTTATAGCAGCTCAATTCACAATAGCTAAGCTATGGAACCAACCAAGGTGCCCTTCAGCAGATGAATGGACAAAGACAATGTGGTATACGTACACAATGGAATACCACACCTTTATAGAAGAATGAAATTATGACATTTGCCAGTAAATGGATGGAACTAGAGACTATCATGCTAAATGAAATAAGCCAGTCCCAAAAAACCAAAGGTTGAATGTTCTCTCTGATAGGCCAATGCTAACACGCACTGGGGGCGGTGGAGATAGGGAAGAACCTAAATTCATTGGATTAGACAAAGGGGAATGAAAGGAAGGGAGGGGGATGGCAACAGGAAAAACAGTAAAATGAATCAGACATAACTTTCCTATGTTGATATATGAATACAAGACCAGTGAAACTCCACATCATTTACAACTATAAGAATGGGAAGTTATACTTCCTGTATACATAATATGTCAAAATACACTCTACTGTCATGTATATCTAAAAAGAACAACAACAAACATCTGTTAGTGAAATGACAGCCTCTTCAATAAATGGTGCTGGGGTATCTGGATATCCACATGCAGAAAACTGAAACCTGACTGCTACCTCTCACCCTGTACAGGAAGCAACTCGAAATGGATTGAAGACCTAAACGTAAGACCAGAGACACTGAAACTAACAGAACAACTCATAGGGCAAATACTTCAAGACTTTGGTACAGGCAATAATCTTCTGGTTAGGACCTGAAAAGTACAGGAAACATAAGCAAAAACTGACAGATGATAGTGCACCAACTGAAAAAGCATCTGCACAGCAAAGGAAAGGGCGGATAATCAGAGCAAAGAGACAACCTACAGAATGGGAGAAAAAACTTGCCAACTATTCTTCTGGCAGAGGGTTAATATCAAGAATACCTAAGGAACTCAGAAAACAACAACAAACCCCAGCAATCCTGTTTAAAAATGGACAAATTGGGCTGTGGGTGTAGCTCAGTGGTGGGCACTTGGGTAGCATGTGTAAAGTACTGGATTTAATCCCCAACCCTGCAGGGAAGAAAAAAATTACTTATGATCCAAACAGACATTTCTAAAAAGAAGAAATGCAAATGGCCCATTAAATATATGAAAATAATGCCCAAGGTCATTAGCCATCAGGAAAATGAAAATCAAAACTACAAGAAGGTACCAACTCACCCCACTTAGGATGGCTATTATAAAAATAATAAATCCTGGCAAGGATATGGAGAAAGAGGAATTCTTTCTCTTGGTGGGAATGTAAATTAGTACAGCCATTATACAGAACAATATTGAGGTTCCTCAATAAAGTAAGAACAAATCTACTACATGTTCCAGCTATCCCACTTCTGGGTGTACAGCCAAAGGAAGTGAAATCAGCATACCAAAGAGACAACTGCATCATCATGTTTTATTGTGGTACTATTCACAAAAGCAAAGATATGAATCAGCCTAGTACCCACAGATAAATGGGATCTACAGATGAATGGATAAAGAAAATATATGTAAACACAATGGAATCCTGTCATCTGCAGCAAAATGGTTGGAAGTGGAGCATATTATATTAAGTGAAATTAGCCAAACACAGAAGAACAAGTTCTCTCTCTCTCTCTCCTCTCCTCTCTCTCTCTCTCTCTCTCTCTCTCTCTCTCTCTCTCTGTCTCTCTCTCTCTCATACACACACATATGTGGAAGCTAAAAAAAAAAAAATGACCAGGCATAGTGGCACATGCCTGTAATCCCAATGGCTCAGGAGGCTGAGTCTGGAAGGTCAAGAGTTCAAGGTCAGCCTCAGCAACTTCATGAGGAACTTAGCAACTCAGCGAGACTCCGTCTCTAAATAAAATATAATAAAGGGCTGGTGATGGGTTCAGTGGTTAAGCACCCCTGGGTTCAATCCTCAGTACCAAAAAAAAAAAGAAAGAAAGAAAGAAAAGAAAAAGTCAACCTAGCTGGGGGCAGTGGCATGTGTCTCTAATCCATTACTTGGGAGGCTGAGACAGGAGGATCATAAATTCAAGACCAGCCAGGACAATTAGCAAGACCCTGTCTCAAAGTTAAAAGTAAGAAGGGTGAGGGATATATAGTTCAGGGGTAGAGCACACCTGGATTAAGTCCTCAGTACTAAAAAAAGAATCAAATAAAACAGTGATTACTGAGATTGGGAAGGTACAAGGGCAGGGAGATAGGTGGAAAAGGGAGGCTGGATAGATCAGTGCATGCTAGGTGAATGTTTGGAACTACACACTGAATTCCATGGAAGTGCACAATTAATATGTGTTAATAAACAAAATTTTTAAAAAAACTTCTAGAAGAGAACATAGGAGAAAAATTCAGGTATCACCCAGTGCAAGATCCATTAAAGAAAAAATTAAAATGTTATGCTTCATTACAATTAAAAATTTCTGCTCTACCAAAGACATAGTTAAGGGAGTGAAAAGACAAACTACAGACTGGAAGAAAATATTTATAAAACACATATCTGTCAAAGGGTTTATATCCAAAATATGCAAAGAACCCTTAAAATTCAACAGAAAGAAAACAATCCAATTTTTAAAAGGGCACAGTACCGAGACAGTTCACCAAAGATGAAAGATGAGACACAGATGGCATATGAGCATATGAAAATATGCTCAATATCAGATGTCATTAAGGAACTGCAAATTAAAATGACGAGATACCACCACTCCCCTATCAGAACAGCCAAAATCCAGAACACTGACGTGCCAACTGCCAACAAGGACATGGACCCACAGAAACTCATTCAAAATGCAAAATATTACGGCTGCTTCAGAAGACACTTTGGTAGTTTCTTTCAGAGAGAAATACATGCTCCTTGGTTTTTATCTAAGGGAGCCGAAAAAATATCATCACAAAAACCTGAACAAGGATGTCTGTGACAGTGTTGTTCATAATTGCCAAAACAGGGCTGGGATATAGCTCAGTTGGTAGAGTGCTTGCCTTGCAAGCACAAGGCCCTGGGTTCAATCCCCAGCACCGCAAAAAAAAAAAAAAAAAAAGATTTCATTCATAATTGCCAAAACACTGGAAATAATTGATGTCCTTCAATAGGTGAATGGAGAGATAAACTGAGGTACAACAAGACAACAGAATATTATTCAGTGATAAAAAGAAATGAGCAGACTGGGGTTGTGGCTCAGTGGTAGACTGGTTGTTGATATGTGTGATGTCCTGGGTTTCATCCTCAGCACCACAAATAAACAAATAAACAAAATAAAGGTCCATCAACAACTGAAAAAATATTTTAAAAAACTTAAAAAAAAAAAAAGAAATGAGCTAATGGGCTGGGACTATAGCTCTGTGGTAGAGCACTTACCTAGCACATGTGAGGCACTGGGTTTGATCCTCAGCACCACATAAAAATAAATATATTTTAAAAAAGAAATTGTGTCCATTTACAACTAAAAAAAAATTTTTTTAAAGAAATTGGTTATTAACGCAACCTCAACTCCTAAGTCATTGTCATAAGAAATCTAAAAAAAGATGTTAACTTACATACAACTATTTTTGGAGAATAGTGTTTCCTTGCTAAAAATGAGCCACCACGAAGATGGGATTTGCATAGATTATACTCTCAAGATCCATGAAATTTTAAAAATGTTTGCAACAATACCAACAATAAATAAATAAATAAAAATTTTAAAATATGAGCTATCAAGCCACAAAAAGACACGGAGGAATCCAAAGTGCATATTAGTAAGTAAAAGAAGCTGATTTGGTAAAGCTACATATTGTATGATTCCAACTATATGACATTCTGAAAAAGATGAAACTGTAGAGGCAGTAAAAAGATGAGTGGTGGCGGGAGTGTGCTGTGGGGTGGGATTAACAGCAGGAGCACAGGGATTTACACACTGTTCTGTGTGATACTGTCATGGTGGATACACAGCATTGCACATTTCCAAACTGCACAGAAGATGCAACACCAAGAGTGAACCCTACACTATGGGTGTCAGTTAATAATCATATGTTAGAAGTGGTTCATCACTTGTTAACAAATGTCCCACACTAATGCAAATGTTAACAGGGAAGCTGCCATGGGGGAGGGAGAGAGGAAGCAGGTGGAAACCTCTGTACTATCTGCTCAGTTCTCCATCAACCTAAACCTGTTCCAAAACATCTATTATTATTTTTTTAAAGTAGCACTGGTTGAGAGCCAAGATGGAGGACTAGAGGGAGGCTGCATTCCTTGTCTCTCTATAACTCGGGTTTCAGCAGAGGAAAATCTGTTTCTCTGTGAGGCAGTCATTGCTGCTCATCCATCCCCTGCTGTTTACCCCATTTGTTCACCTTGATCACCTGCCATGTCCCAGCATATTGACTACTTTTTGAGTGCAGATCATTCACTGACTGCCACCTATCATCTGCTATTTGCCCATTTGCCTGCCCATCACCTGCCTTTCACCTACCCATTGCCCACCGCCCAAGACCCACCTGCCAATAGCCTGCAGACCACCTGCAGACCGCCTGAAGACTGCAGGCGAAGATGCCAGTGGATCGCCAGCTGCCTGCTGTAGCCTGGAAGTTCTCTATCACAGTACTCACAGGTCTGGCTACACGTGACTCCTGTCATTTGGGACAACAGCCAGGACCTGCAGGACCCCCGACCCAACTGACCCCTCAGCCCGACCAACCGCACCCTGCCTCCATGACATCTGGCCTGACCAACCACGCCCCACCTCCAGGAACCCCAGCCCAAACAACCACACCCCACATGGACTTGGCACCCATGCCCAGTGCTGCAATTCCCCATTTGCCAACACATTTGGAAGCTAGTACAGCCATCTTGGATTATCCTGGAAGAGGAAGCGGCCATATTTAGGTGGGTCAAATCCCATCCTGAGACGCCAGCTGGAGACTGGAAGCTCATTGTCAGGTACCTCTCATACATCAGGCTACTGAAGACTGGGAGGTTTGAATAGTATATGATGTTATAGTGTACATTTTTTTTCTCCTTTTTGAAAAATTTTAAGTTTTTGCATCTCTGTTTCTTGCTCTATTTTCCTTTTGTTTACCTGTTTCCTCAGAGTCTTTCTCCCTTCTCTCATGCTAACAACCAATTTCTTTTGATTCCGCTTTCACTCTTTCTTCAATCTAGTACTTCTACATACTCTTTTCTTATCCCATTAACAGTTACATTAACAGTTACATCCTACACCCCTCCACATCCTCTCTGTCCTCCATTAGAAACTGCAGATCTCATTTCAAATCTATTTGTTATACTATAGATAATAATTGAATTCATCCTCTCTATTATGACAGTATTGTTAATGTCTTCATAGGTGCAATTTGGTTTAGGGCTGCATATTGTATGTAGTGGGTGCTACCAATATTGATCTCCCCCTTAAAAAAGAGGTTTTGGAAACCTGCAGGGTCACTGTAAGCCTACAGGGGGGAAACTGCAATACCCTAAATATGCACGGCTAGAGGGGAAGATACATGAATAACATGAAAAAACAAGCTCTGAAAGAACATGGTTGCCAACCAAGAATCTTATTCCCAGCAAAACTAACCTTCAGATTTGAGGATGAAATAAAATAATCCTTCCATGAGAAACAAAAGTTAAAAGAGTTTACACATAGAAAGCCTATGCTACAGAACATTCTCAGCAAAATATTCCATGAGGAAGAAACAAAAAGCAACCATGTAAGTCAGTAAAGGGAGGAACTACCCTAAAGGAAAGCCAAACAAAGGAGAAACCAAGTCAAGTGAAAAACTGAAACTAAGCCAAAATGACTGGGAATACAAATCATATATCAATAATAACCCTGAATGTTAATGGCTTAAACTCATCAATCAAAAGACATAGACTGCAGATTGGATTTAAAAGAAAAACCCAACAATACACTGACTTCAAGAGACTCATCTCATAGAAAAGGACATCCACAGACTAAAGGTGAAAGAATGGGAAAAAACCTACCACGCACATGGACTCAGTAAAAAAGCAGGGTTTTCCATCCTTATATCAGATAAAGTGGACTTCAAGCCAAAGTTAGTCAGATGGGATTAAAAAGGTCACTTCATACTGCTTAAGGGAACCATAAATCAAGAAGACATAATGATCATAAATATTTATGCCCCAAACAACGGCCCATCCATGTACATCAAACAAATCATTCTCCATTCCAGGAATCAAATAGACCACAACACAATAATTCTGGGTGACTTTAACACACCACTGTCACCACTGGATAGATCCTCCAAACAAAAACTAAACAAAGAAACCATAGAACTCAATAACATAATCATTAACTTAGACTTAACAGACATATATAGAACATTCCATCCATCAATGAGCGAATAAACTTTCTTCTCAACAACACATGGATTCTTCTCTAAAATAGACCATATGTTATGCCACAAAGCGCCCTTAGTAAATACAAAAAAAAAAGAGATACTATCTTGTATTCTATCATATCACAATGGAATAAAATTAGAAATCAATGATAAAATAAAAAACAGAAACTACTCCAACACTTAGAGACTAAATAATATGCTATTGAATGATGCATGGATAACAGAAGACATCAGGCAGGAGATAAAAAAATTCTTAGAGGTGGGCTGGGGATATAGCTCAGTTGGTAGAGTGCTTGTCAAGCACAAGGCTGCGGGTTCAATCCCGAGCACCGCAAAAAAAAAAAAAAAAAGAAAGAAAAATTCTTAGAGGTAAATGAGAACAATGATACAACATATCAAAATCTCTGGGACACTATGAAAGCAGTACTAAGAGGAAAATTTATTGCATGGAGCGCATTAAATAAAAGAATAAAAAGTCAACAATTAAATAACCTAACATTATAGCTCAAAGCTCTAGAAAAAGAAGAACAGGTCAACACCAAAAGTAGTAGAAGGCAGAAAATAATTAAAATCAGAGCTGAAATCAATGAAATTGAAACAAAAGAAACAATACAAAAAATTGACAAAACAAAAAGTTGGTTCTTTGAAAAAATAAACAAAATTAATAAGCCCTTAGCCACACTAATGAAGAGAAGAAGAGAGAAAACTCAAATTACTAAAATTCATGATGAAAAAGGAAATATCACAATAGACACTATTGAAATACAAAAAATAATTAGAAACTATTTTGAAAATCTATACTCCAACAAAATAGAAAATCTCAAAGACATCGACAAATTTCTAAAGACATATGATCCCCCCAAACTGAACCAGGAGGACATACACAATTTAAACAGATCACTTACAAGAAATGAAATAGAAGAAGTCATCAAAAGCCTACCAACCAAGAAAAGCCAAGGACCAGACAGATTCTCAGCTGAGTTCTACAAGATCTTCAAAGAAGAACTTACACCAATACTCCTCAAACTATTCCATGAAATAGAAAAGGAGGGAACCCTTCCAAATTCATTCTATGAAGCCAGTATCAGTCTGATATCAAAACCAGATAAAGACTCATGAAGGAAAGAAAACTTTAGACCAATATCTCTGATGAATATAGATTCAAAAATCCTTAACAAAATTCTGGCAAATCACATGCAAAAACATACTAAGAAGATAGTGCACCCCGATCAAGTGGGGTTTATCCCAGGGATGCAAGGTTGGTTCAACATCTAGAAATCAATAAATGTAATTCATCACATTAATAGACTTAAGGTTAAGAATCATATGATTATTTCAATAGATGCAGAGAAAGTATTTGACAAAATACAACACCCCTTCATGCTCAAAACACTAGAAAAAACAGGGATGGTAGGAACATACCTCAACATTGTAAAGGCTATTTATGCTAAGCCTATAGCCAACATCATTCTTAATGGAGAAAAACTGAAAGCATTCCCTTTAAAAACTGGAACACGACTGGGTTGCCCTCTTTCACCACTTCTATTCAACATCATCTTTGAAACTCTAGTCAGAGCAATTAGACACAAAGAAATTAAAGGGATACAAATAAGAAAAGAAGAACTCAAGCTGTCACTATTTGCTGATGACATGATTGTATATTTAGAGGATCCAAAAAAATTCCACCAGAAAACTTCTAGACCTAATAGATGAATTCAGCAAAATAGCAGGATATAAAATAAACACATATAAATCTAATGCATTTATATACATAAGCAATGAATCATTTGAAAGAGAAATGAGGAAAACAACTCAGTTCACAATAGCCTAAAAAAAAAAAATACTTGGGAATCAATTTAACAAAAGAGGTGAAAGACCTCTACAATGAAAACTACAGAACATTAAAGAAAGAAATTAAAGAAGACCTTAGAAGATGGAAAGATCTCCCATGTTCTTGGATAGGCAGAATTAATATTATCAAAATGGCCATACTTCCAAAGGCGCTATACAGATTTAATGCAATTCCAATTAAAATCCCAATGATGTTCCTCAGAAATAGAGAAAGCAATCATGAAATTCAAGTGGAAGAACAAAAGACCCAGAATAGCCAAAGCAATCCTGGGGAAGAAGAGTGATGCAGGAGGTATCACAATACCAGACTTTAAACTGTTCTACAAAGCAATAGTAACAAAAACAGCATGGTATTGGCACCAAAGTAGACAGATAGACCAATGGCACAGAATAGAAGACCCAGACACAAACCCACATAAGTACAGTTTTCTCATACTAGACAAAGGTCCCAAAAAAATGCAATGGAGAAAAGACAGCCTCTTCAACTAATGGTGCTGGCAAAACTGGAAATCCATATGCAGTAAAATGAAATTAGACCCCTATCTCTCACCCTGTACAAAACTCAACTCAAAATAGATCAAGGATCTAGGAAATAGACCTGAGACCCTTCACAAAACAGAAGAAAAAGTAAGCCTGAATCTTCATCACGTTGGCTTAGGACCAGACTTCCTTAACAAGACCCCCAGAGCGCAAAAAATAAAAGCAAGAATCAATAAATTGGATGGATTCAAATTAAAAGGCTTTTTCTCAGCAGAGGAAACAATCGATAATGTGAAAAGAGAGCCTACAAAGTGGGAGAAAATCTTTTCCACACATACTTTAGACAGAGCATTGATCTCCAAAATTTATAAAGAACTTTAAAAACTTTACACCAAAAATACAAAGAACCCAATCAATAAATAGGCTAAGGAACTGGGCAGACACTTCACGGAAGAAGATATATTGGTGATCAACAAACACGTGAAAAAGTGCTCATCATCTCTAGTAATTAGAGAAATGCAAATTAAAACCACCCTAAGATTTCATCTAACTCCAATTAGAATGACTATGATCAAGAACATAATATAGGCAAGAACACAATAATAAGTGTTGGCATGGATATGGGGAAAAAGGCACATTCATACATTGCTGGTGGAATTGTAAATTGGTGCAGTCACTCTGGAAAGCAGTATGGAGATTCTTCAGAAAACTTGGGATGAACCCACCATTTGACACAGCTATCCCATTCCTCGGTTTATACCCAAAGGACTGAAAATCAGCATACTACAGTGATGCTGCCACATCTATGTTCATAGCTGCTTAATTCACAATATCTAGATTGTGGAACCAACCTAGATGCCCTTCAATTGAATGGATAAAGAAACTGGTATATATATAATGGAATATTATTCAGCCATAAAGAATACAATTATGGCATTTGCAGGTAAATGGATGGACTTAGAGAACATCATGCTAAGTGAAACAAGCTAAGCCCCAAAAACCAAAGGCTGAATTTTTTTCTCTGATAAGTGGATGATGATACATAAGGGGGTGTGGCAGGGGTGGGCAAGAGAAGAAAGGAGGAACTTTGGATGGTGTAAAGGAAACTGGGCAGGAGGGGATGGGGGAAGGAAAGATAGTAGACTGAGACAGACATTGTTGCCCTATGTACATGTATGATTATATGAATGGTGTGAATCTACGTTGTGTATAATCATAGAAATGAAAAGTTGTACCCCATTTGTGTACAATGAATCAAAATGCAGTCTGTAAAAATAAAAATTAAAAAAAAACTCAACATACCCATGTGTGATAGAAAAAGTGAGCTCTATATATGCTGATACCCAACCATTTATATATGGTACTTCTGCAAGTCATAATATCTACTCCTTTGTTACCCTTACTTTTTTTGGTGCTAGGAATTGAGCCCACAGGTGCTGTACCACTAAACTACATCCCCAGCCCTTTACATTTTTTATTTTTGAGATAGGGTCCTGCTAAGTTGCTGAGGCTGGACTTGAATTTGAAATCCTCCTGTCACAGCCTCCTGATTTGCTGGGATTACAGGTATGTGCCACAATGCCTGGTGTTATCCTTATATTTTAAGTAGATACCAGAGCAAACATTGTACTTCTTTCAGAACACTGGTTACTTAATACTAGGTCTATTTATTAAATGCATAAACCCTATACAAATAATGTTCATGGATTAGTATTACTTTACATGAGACATATACATTAGTCACAAACAGATGTAAAAATCAAAACTCTCTAGATAGAACTAAACCCATATTTTCATTCCATTTCTACTTTTTCTTTGTCCTCATTTTTTTCTGTTCTTGACATTCTCTATATTATGTAAAACTGTTTTTACCTTTTACTTTCTATATTTTGAAGAATGTTAATAAATAAAAGATGTGGGGAAAAAAGTAACACTGGTCAATTGAAGGAAAAGAAATAAAATAATATAGCCATGTGTCATTTCCATAGATGACAATCATTGTTAACACTTAGGCACAGTTCCTTCCAGTCTTTTTTCAAATCTCAATGTATATGTCTTTTTTGTTTTTTAATAGCTAAAATCATTCTGCTAAACCCATTCTGAAGGTTTATGGTCGGGTTTCAGTTTGGATCTTCAACTATAAAAAATAAAGCCTGTATAAAACATTAGTGATACCAAAAACAGATTCTAGAGGGACCAGTTGCTATGGGAATAATTGAAAATAAATTTTGGTTCACACTACACCCTGCTAATGTCCTGACCAGAAGGAAGGAGAAATACTCGGAGTAACTTAGAAGAGCAGCCAAGAAAACTTCTAATCAAAAAGAAGGAAAACACATCCATCTAGTAGGATTCAGAGAGGCCAGCAGGATTGCCCTCCAATTGAACTGTGCCGTTTCAGCAACTGTATTTTTGGAGGGGAAGGCACCCAGGAATCAGGGACTAGAGTGGACACTTTCTCCCCTCAACTGACAGTTTGGCAGCCAAAAGCCAGTAAGTCTCCCTTGGTATGGGAGCCATCTCTGTAAGATGGTTCAAGACCCAGGGGGGAAAGCACCCTTTCTCTCCAATGGAGATGTTCCAAACAGCAAGCCACAAGAGCCAGGCTTCAGGTAAGGAGCGTGGATACCACTGTGGCCCTTAGTACTGGAATGGGCCCTGGGAACCTCTTCTCTAAAGGAGTTAACCCTTAGATGCTGGATCATGGGCAGCCTGGGGATTCTGAGGAAGGGCCCAGGATGTCACAGGATAGGGACATCAAGCAGTTTAGGGGAGTTACAATTTTCCTACAGAACAACTGTAGCATATAAAGAAGTGTTGAGGCCTGACCAGTGTATACTCACTGAATTCTAACCTTTCCACACCAACGCTGTGATAAAAGACAAGACTGTTTAGGACACACATCAGGTACAGCCTAGAAGGGGAAAAGCGGAGTTGCTGTCATGGAATGTGAAAATAGGCTTGCTTCCCACCTCAGGGATCATGCTGTTCAGCTGTAGTGACAAAGAAGTCTAGTTTCAAATCCAGCTCTGCCATGCATTCCTACAAATAGCATCTTTGAGCCTTGGTTTCCTCATCTGCCAAATGGGTATAGCTGTTCTTACTTTAAAATGTTCTAAGAATTAAACAAGAGGGCTGGGGATATAGCTCAGTCAGTAGAGTGCCTGCCTCACATGCATAAGGCCCTGGGTTCAATCCCCAGCACCACAAAAAAAAAAAAAAATAAATAATTAAACAAGATAAGTCATGTAACGTGCCAAGCACAATGCAAGTGTTGTCAAATGCAGCTGCTATCACCACCTACACGGGTCACGGTCCATGCTGTGGGTTTTGTTTTGTTTTAAACACAGCTAAGAGCTCCATCTTTCTTTCCCCATTCACAGTCCAGTGTAAGCTGCTTGGTCCTACTGTCATATAAAGACAGGGTCCCTGAAGTGAAAAACATCAAGAAGTGACCTTTTTACTAGTGTTCTAGGAATAGCTCTGCACTCTGGAGAGAAGCAAAGTTGGCCTTGATGCCAAACCGGAGCAAATCAGAAAGCAGCAGAGTCATGAGACTCTGGGTAAGAGCTTGTCACTCAAGGCCTAAGGCATTAGGGTTGAGTTGCCAAGCATCCCCAAGGCTGAGGAAAACCCAAGGTAAGATTAATAGTGATGGACTGCTTATAAAGATGGGATGCCATCTCCAAAGGGGGCAAAACTATACCTGGTTCGCTGTTTTCATTAAACTTAGTGAATGGATACATACTTTTAATTTGAAAAAAATAATTTAGCACAGAAAACCATAAATAATCAAGCACATATCTGTCCCTACCTCCCAGAAATTGTTAATATTTGTAGCATTTACATCAAGTCTTTCATTCACAGTGCTGAAGATCAAACCCAGAGCCTCACACACTCTTAAGCAAAGTCCTTAACAAAAGAAAAATACAACAGATAAAATTAAAGTCCATTTATCTTCTCTACACCCATATTTATTTCTTGCCCAGTCTTCCAATCACTATTATCAATTTAATATCTGTGTACTTCTGCTTATTCTTTGAATCTCAGTTTTATGAGTTTTGTTTTTAAAAGGAAAAAAAGGAAACAGAAAAAGTGTGAAGTGAAAATGTATGTGTGAAGGGAGACTGTGAATCCACACCAAGACTTACCCACTCACCTGATCAGGAACGTCCCACACGAATTGTGGGAACAAGCCCTGGCGGAGGATCGACTCCAGATGCACACCTATCGGCATTCACAAGGCAGCACAGATCCACAGGATAGGCCACATACTGACTTCGGAAGGGCTTACCTGGGTCCAGGTGGGTGAAAGAGCCCACCACGAAGTCCAGCGTGGACACGGCCAGCAGGAACAGCAGCAGTAACTGGAGTCGAATGATCCATTTGACACCCGCTAGGTTGATCCCCAGCAAGGCCAGAAGCACTGCAACTGAAATTCCTCGCACAGCCCAGATATTCCTGAGGCCCAGCAAATCCGAGATGGACTCAGCGAAGCCAGTGATGTACATGGCACCTGCAACACACTGCCCAGCCATTCCAGGTAGGAAGAGCCAGCAAGACAGAGAAGCATCAGGGGCCCTTGGGCAGCACTGCCTGCACTGAGCACCCCGCTGGCCCCCAGGCTCAGCAGCAAGGGCCAGCACAGGACACCCTGCCTTTCTCACCGGTGAATCTGCCTCGGGCCCCATTTCTGTATGTCTGCCTGACCAAGGGGAGAATGAGCACTGAGCCCACGCTGGGAGTCGACTGCCAGGGTAAGAAAGATGAAGAGAGTGTGAGAGGAAAGGGCGGGGTGCCGGCTGGAAGAGGCCTTTGGATGTCTGTCTGCTCGATTCAAGAACTAAATCTAGAACAAGAGCAAGCAGGGGTCCCATCCTCAGAGCCACGGAAGGGCACTGGCAAACCAGCGTTTCCACGTTTCTTTGTAGGTTAATATTATTTCTGAAATTATCTAAAACTTGGAAATAGAAAAAAAAAGTAGACGGCACATCTTTTCAAGGTTATATGTTACAAAAGCTACCCAAGGGACATCTAGGTGAATATACTCAGTTCAACTCGCTATTCACTATTGACTAAACATACTGAATATCCCAGGCTTAGTAAAATTACATGTTAACTTACATGTAATTTTCTTTTCCTAATAGAAATACAAGTAACTTTTATCCAGGGGAACAGATAGCCCAAAAGATTAGCGTTTGTTGTACAGTAAGACATCAGCTAGCTTTGGATCTAGCCCTGCAACCTTGTCCTTGTCTTTATTTGGTAAATTGCCCTTGAATCTGTATGTTGACCTCCATCCGTCTCACATCCACACCTAGCTTTGCGCGGCTCTTTAACATCCTGTGGGCTCCTCCACTGACTGAGGAGTTAACAAAAGCTTTGGCACTAGCTCATTTTATATTTGCCTCTGAGCCATGAGTTTTCTTTTGGGAGGGACATATTTGAAAGATAAATCAATAGTTGAAAATAACGCCCACCTGACTTTGCCTAATCCTCAGCCTGCTTTGCTTCTCAGGTTCATTCCTTCACTGGCCCCCAGAGTCACCTGTCACTCTCATCCCCCTTGCCCTGCTCTGGCCGTTCCCCCAGGGAACAAACCCCCTTCGGGTCTCATTGGAGACACCCCTTTTCCATGAAGCTTTTCTTCATCTCCATTTTCTGAACAAACGTTATGCTCACTCCCAGTTCCATACAATTCATTATCTGCCTCCACCTCCTATATATCACGTATAGAAGTAACATATACTGATATTCAGTGAACTACTACCAGGAGTGCAGACATCTTTTAAAAACAATAACAAAACAATTAGCTGATTTACACCTCTTCAAATACCTTTCATTTGCTAAGTATGTCACAAGCATCCATGGAATATTCTGTGAAGGGTAGACTGTATAAAAAGTACTTTAGGAAACAGGCACTGCTAAGCCCCAGCCCTTCCATGCAAAGGCCAGGAGGGGAACACAGTTCTGCATTTGAGAGGAGCTCACACACACGGCACACGGTCCCATTCTTCACTGAGAACGTTCAGCATGCACCATTTCTGTCAATGTTCTCCAAAATCTACACACTTAGCTTAAACAGTTATTCCAGCCCTCCCAGTGTCCCATAATGAAAGGCATCTCTGTTCATACTAGAAATGGAGGAAATACAATTATCTCTGACAGAGAGAAGTAGAGAGGTCGGAAAGAGAAAGAGAGGGACTTGTGTTTTCCTACATTCACCACCGACTCGAACTTTCTCTTGACTTAACCCTGAGAGTGTGGTGGTGCTAATAATGCTATGTCCTTAGTATTTGGCCAGGTCAACAGGAATCCTCATGGTCAGATATGACAAGAATGGAGTAATAATGACCATTTATACGGCATCACCTTCTCAGGTATCCCATGTCACCACACGCAGAGGATGATGCCAGAACTTGAATGTGACCATTCGCACCTGGAGCAAATTCTAACAATTTTTTTCCTAGCAGCAGAACAGTGCTTGCTAACGTGAGGGGAACAAGCTGAACACACCACCTCTGTTTCCAGTAACTCCAGTAGAGTCCTTCTTTTGGGTTTGCACCTCTATTCATTTTAGCTCAATTTGCCACAACAGGGCAAAAAGCTCTCTGGGATGCTTGAAAGACCTTTTCGGTGGTTAGAACCATAGACTATGAAGCCACGTAAGGCCAAACCCTGTGTGACTTGTGAAAGTCTCTCAAACTCTGTGTGCCTCATTTTCTCACCTGTGAAATACAGATAATAACAGTACTGACCTCAGAAGGTTATTGGGATGATTAAATGCGATAATTTGTACAAAGCCCTAGACCAATATCTGACTCATAGTTGGAGTTAATAGTAATAATAACTATTGGCATTATCATTATGATTTTATTATAGCTACCAAAGAAGAAGAAATAGGCACTAACTACAAAAACCATAAAACACTTTGCTAAATTGGTGCAGCCACTCTGGAAAGCAGTATGGAGATTCCTCAAAAAACTTGGAATGGACCCACCATTTGACCTAGCTATCCCACTCCTCAGTTTATACCCAAAGGTCTTAAAATCAGCAAAGTACAGTGATGCAGCCACATCTACAATTCACAATAGCTAGATTGCTCAATTCACAATAGCTGCTCAATTCACAATAGCTAGATTGTGGAAACAACCTAGATGCCCTTCAATTGAAGAATGGATAAAGAAACTGTGGTATATATATACAATGGAATATTACTCAGCCATAAAAAAGAATAAAATTATGGCATTTGCTGGTAAATAGGTGGAGTTGGAGAACATCATGCTAAGTGAAATAAGCCAAGCCCAAAAAAACCAAAGGCCGAATGTTTTCTCTGATCAGTGGATGCTGATACATAACGGGGAGGGGGGTGGTGATGTGGGGGATAGAAAAGAATGGAGGAAGTATGGATGGTGTGGAGGAAAATGGGACAGGAGGGGATGGGGGAAGGAAAAATAGTAGACTGAGACAGACAGCATTACACTATGTATATGTAAGATTATATGAACTGTGTGATTAAAAAAACACTTTGCTAATGCTAAATAGATGATGGTAATGCCACTGGGAGGTTGCAATGTAAGTTGTAAATAAGGATTCTCGAAGTCAAAGAGACTGACTTTAAGAAGCAATAATAGTCTAAAATCAAATTATTCTCTCAAAATTTAAGTGTTTGGGAAAGGGGAGAGGGTGTTTATACAGAGTGGGAAAGAGATTTCATATTTGGGCAGGGAGGAGATAGTAAATAACATGTCTTGACTAGGAGGAATAGAAAAGTAAAAGAAACAGGAAATAGGAAAAATAAAAATATGTTTAATCATGGCTTAATTATGACTTATAAGGGTTGTCTGCTACTAGTAGTAAAACTAAAAGCATAATAAAATGCCAAATCAATTAGGGGAAAAATGAAATGTGAATAAATTTGACCCCTGTTGGCAAAGTCAGAAGTAGTGAAAAATAAAATTTTTAAATTATTTATAAAGCAATGAACAGGAGAATTCTAAAACCCACGAGTACAACTAAACTTGTATACAGAGGAGAAAAAAAAATTTAGTCCTAAATGTTTTGATTACTTAAAAGAGAAAGAAAAATAAAGGAACAAAGTATTAAGTGAAAAGTCACAAAACGATGAACATAAATAAATAAGAGAGTAAAAGGAAGTATTTAATATAAGGAAATATAAAATTGAAGAATTAGAAGAACAATAACAGAGAAATGACACAAAAATCAAAAGCTGATGGTATAAGAAAAATCAATAAAATAGATAACCCCTGGCAACCTGATTAAAAAGAAAAGAGAGAATGTAAAAATGTAGACTATTAGGAATGAAAAAGGAAGAAAACTCCTACTACATAAAAGTTAAATGGAGACAGAAATATGCCCATAAATTAGGTATGTTCATATTATTCCATATTTCGTAAGTACTGTGCTCATGAAGTTTTGGTTGAAACCACTGACCGAGGGGACTATCTGTGACTTCAGGTTAAGTGAGACCCTCCCTCCCACACTGTGGAATAGAGTATGAACTTTGTCTCCATTTTTATAAAAAATAAGCAAGTCCTTCTAAAATCCACAGGTGTGTGACTGAAGTGGTGGAAGACAGCATAAGCTGTTGACAGAGGCCACCCTGGGCGGAGGCAGCTCACTTTTCCTCACGTTATGTCTGATGCGTTAACCGACTGCAGTGAAGACCATTTTGCCATTTTATAAGAATTTATAAAGGAAAAATAAAAACAAACATACTGAGAGTACCATTATGTTTATGCAAAAACTACCTTGGGGTACGCTGTAGCCCAGTCATTGGTGTTCAGAGAAGCAGCCCAGGACTCAAGGACTTCACCACACCTGGCTCACAACAGCCATCACAAGACTGTCTGAGCTGGGCCACGAGGTATGGACGCTCAGCGACTGCCCGGCCTTCCGCAGAGCAAGCCCGCTACCGTAAGGAGGTCTACCTTCCTAGCTGAACACCACTCTTTTTGGAAAGCATTCCTAGTGATCTGTATAAACATCTCCAGTGATTTTTCTAGTTTCTAAAATTTCTGGCAGTACCAGGGATTGAATCCAGGAGTATTTTACCCCTGATTCACATCCTGGGCCTTTTTATTTTTCATTTAATTAATTTATTTATTTTTAAATATTTTTTTAGTTGGCAGTGGATATTTATTTTATTATTTATTTATATGTGGAGCTGAGAATCAGTGCTCTGCCACGGAGCCACAACCCCAGCCCTTTAGTTTTATTTTGAGACAGGGACTCCCTAAGTTGCTTAGGGCATTGCTAAGTCGCTGAAGCTAGCCTCAAACTTTCAATCCTTCTTCCTCAATCTCCCAAGTCACTGGGATTACAGGCATGTGCTACTGCACCCAGCATCCAGTATTTATTATATTTTTAAAGTATTTTCATTTCCTCCTGAAGTTTATAATCATGGGTGCTCCTTTTTCTTTTCCATTTTCTACAGAGAAATTTCCCTAACTCCTGCCATAGACACAGTGGGTGTCACTGACCATGTTAAAGAGAGCATGTGGCCTAGACCTCCATTCCAAGGTATTTGTTTCAGAGGAACTGCACATTCATGACCATAGGAATTTCCCCTCCACCTTTGGGTACCCAGTCAGAGGACCAGAGCGGCCGCTTCACCCACCTCCTTCTGACACAAATCCCTGGTTGAAGTGGGTGGATTGTATGTCTTGCGCATGTGCTGATTCCCATGAGGAAAACTGGAGGCCTCTGTCACGTCTATAACAGACTCCAGTTCCCCACTGTTTTCGTACAGAGCCCAGTACACAGCACGGTAGCCATTATAAATGCTTTTAGACAGGTCAGTATGCTGAAGCCGGACACTTTGGTGTCCTGTTAAGCAGCCCCCAAGCAGCCTTCAGGCTGACATGGGTGAGTGGAACAGGATGTGAGGAGGGTCTTAGCCATCTTCCCCTCCTCAGCCCAGGGAGTCTGGTACCACAGGGAAGCTTGCTACATGGGCCTCAGAAGTGAGGGAAGAAGGGTTTGGGATCATTATGGTTTAGATGTGAAGTGTCTCCCAAAGACTCATGCGCTAAAGACTTGGTCCCCAAAGGACCGATGTTCAGAAGTGGGGCTCTGGGGAAGGGACTGGGTGGTGAGCGCTATGGCTGGGCCATTGATGAATTCTTAGCTGCTGGCATCATGGGGATGTAGGGAAAAATCATGTAGGTGGTGGGGCCTGTTACAGGAGGTAGCTCGCTGAGGGCAGGCCCCAGGGGGGTCTGTCTTGTCCCCAGCCTCTTCTGTCCTCTGTCCCTGTACTTCCCAGGTGCAATGAGGTGAGCAGTTTTGCTCTACCAACCCTTCCCCTGTGATGGGCTGCCTTCCCACAGGTCCAGGATCAGGAGCCAGCCAGCCAGGCACTGAACCCTCTGAAACCAAAATCAGTCTGTTCTCTTGTAAGTTGTTTAACTGGTAATCTTGTTACAATGAGAAAAAACTGACTAAAACAGGGAGAGCAAAGGACCCCGGCAAGATTTTTTAAGCTTTAAATATCATTACTCTCAGTGTTTTCATAACCTAAGTTTTGATGCTCTGGGGCAGGGGGCTGGTGAACTGGCTCACTGGCCAAATCCTGTTGCTGCCTGTTTTGAGACAGAGCAATGCCTCTTTTTGTTGTTGTTGGTACTGGGGATTGAGCCCAGGGGCACTTTATCATCACACTACATCCCCACTCCTTCTTTTTATTTTTCATTTTGAGATGGGGTCTTAGGTAAGTTGCTGAGGCTGGCCTAGAACTTGCGATCCTCCTGCCTCTGTCTTCTGAGTTGCTGGGATTACAGGTGCGTGCCACACACCAGACTTCTGTGGCTGCTTTTGCATTTGTCCAGCCTCTTCCGTCCTCTGTCCCTCTACTTCCCAGATGCAAGGAGGTGAGCAGCTTTGCACTACAATGACAGAATTGATTGATTGAGACAGAAACATGCAAACCCAAAATATTTACTATGGAGTCCTTTACAGAAGTTTGCCAACCCCTGCTCAGGGACAAAACCAGACAATCTGCCCTAGCAATCACTCAAAATTAATGAATGTTTGCATACCCGGGGATGAGGAGATGAGAGGCATAATATGAATATGAATGTAATGTGTTCCAGGAACAGGGAACCTCAGAAACCCCAACCACACCTGCAAGAAAGAGCTCAGATGAGTAACCTAACACCCACGAAACCAAAAAAAGAACTAAACTCAAAGAAAGCAGAGGGAAGGAAATAAAAAAGACTAGAGCAGAAATAAATGAAACTGAGACCAGAACAATAAGACAGAAAATCAAAAATTGGTTCTTTACAGACAGTCTTTATCTAGACTGATCTAGAAAAAAGTGAGAAGATCCAAATCACTAAAATTAGGAATGAAAGGGGGATACAAAGATAGAGAGGATTATAAGGAAATCTGTACACACTATGTCAGTATGATAACCTAGATGAAACAGACACATCCCTAAAAAGACACAACCTTCCAAAGCTGACTCCAGAAGGAACAGAAATATGGAATATGTCCATGTAAGTAGAGATTGAATTAGAAGTCAAAACTTTCTAAAAGAAAATCCCATAGTCTCACTGCTAAATTCTACCCAATGTTTAGAGAATTAACATCAAACTCTTCCAAAAAACTAGAAGAGAAGGGAACACCTCCCAACTCAGTCCGTGAGGCCAGTATTAGCCTCACACCAAAACCAGACAAAGACATCACATACAAAACTATAGGACAATGTTCCTCATGAATATGCACAAAAAGTCCTCAACAAAATACTAGAAAATCAAATCCAGTAGCACTTACAGGATTGAATAGAAACCACACCATGCTCAGAGACTGCAGCCTGGGAGAGCTTCAGACAAAGCAGAGGAGTGAGGAAGACACTGATCAAAGGCACTCCCAGGTGTCTGACCAAGGCCCAAATGAAAGAGGACACAGAGGCTCTCAGGCATGGCTGCCAGGGCTGAGAAAACATCTTTCCCATATTTCCTTCCAAATCAGTCCACCTAAGGGAGACTCGGTAAACCAGTTTCCTCTCTGTAGCCCAGGTGTTCAGAGCTGGCACCTGCTTCTGGAAGATGGCTTGTCACCTGCCCAGGGAGTGGGGAAAGCAAGGACTTCTGTGTCCAGCCTGCAGCCCACTTAGCTGTACAATAGCAGAGCTATGCACAAATCCTAGCGGAATAAGGTGCACCAGGCACTTATCATTCATCTCTCAGACGGTACATGGGAAGCATAGAATCAGAAATGTTTCAGATTTCAGAATTTTTCTGATTTTGGTATATTTGCACAGACTTCATGGGTTGAACATCCTAATGTGAAAGTCTGAAACCAGAAATGTTTCAAAATCTGAGACTTTTAGCACCATTCAATGTAAGGTTCAAAAAAATTTAGACTTTAGAGCATTTTGAATTTTGGATTTTCAGATTAGGGATGGTCAACCTATACTATTCTTAAAGAACTTTCTCTGGTAAAAGCACATGCTCTTTAAGAGTCAGTGACAGCCCATCTGCCTTCCATGCACCTGTCCTAGACAGACAGACACGTGCACAAACGTGTGCATGCACACACACACACACACACTGCTTTGTGCCGTTAGAGAATCAGATGCATTTGTGATGCAATCCCTTACCTGTGCTTCCTAAAATGAAAAGAAACAAAACCAATGGTTTCCTAGAGGAGACTCTTGTATTCTTCTTTAGACAAATTCTTTAAGCTGTTTTTCAAACCACCCTTTGGGGTACCATAAAAGCTTTTTCAAGCCAAGAAAGGCTTACAAAGAACTGCTTCTTAGTGTCTACACTTGTTTCCTCAGCATTAAGTCACCGCCCTGTGTTTAAGCTAAGTCAGCCTTAGAACTTCTCCCTGCTTGCTGGTTTTCCAGGTGCCTTCGTCCATCCCAGTGAGGTGGCCTCCTCATTGCTATGCTCCTTCTCAGACACAGCATCCACACAAGGGCTTTCAGCCTCCCTGCTAAGGTCACCTGAGTCATCAAATGTGTCTGAGAGCTCCAACTTAATTGAGAAGGGTCTGCTTCCAAGAAATCCCTTGGCACAGGCAAAATACCCTCTCTTCAGCACAAGTGTCCTGGGCTCAGGCCACATGGCTGCCACCTGGGCTCCAGCTGCTATGGGGCCCACCCTTCCTAGACAGACAGCAAGAATGGTGCTGGGTCAAGCCCCTCGTCAACTCAGGAGTCCATGAGGCAGGAGTGGTGGGAGCAGGAGCTCTGCACTAAGGGGTCAGGGATCTGGACCAGAGCCCAGCCTGCTTGCCTATAAAATGGGGCTAATTGTCTCCACCCTCATCTAATAGCAGGGAGAAAGAGGAAGGGGAAGAGAAGATGCAGGAGCAGGGCATCTCAGTTTTTGCAGCCTCACCTGTCCAAACACATAGAGCAGCCCGATGGTGCCTCCCATCTGCCCGCCGAGGACGGAGGAGATCATGGAGTAGACGCCACCACTGCCCATGCCAACGTGCTCTCCAACGCCGATGCCAGACAGCACAGTAACAAGGGCCACAAGGATGACAAAGGACACCAGAAGCATGCCCATGAGCACACCTGTGTTTCCCTGCAAAACAGCAAGCAGCAAGATCAGGGTGAGGAGCAGAGGCCCTGCCAGAGTGGCCCCAACTGGGAGCACTAACTACTTCCCCTCATCCTGGTATCCACTACCCTAGAATGGGGACGGGGAGCCACAGGCAGGGCAACCAGAAAAGGATAAAAGACACCACCAGAGCTAAGGCCTGTGAGAAATTCTAGATGAACAGAAGGGTCCTTGCTCTACACTCTCCAGTGATTTCCCATCACCTACATAGTAAAGTCAAAGTACTCAGTATACTCACGAGGCGCCTTCTAATCTGTTACTCTGTGCCCTACCCTGCAGGGACATTCTTTGTCCCTCCTACCTACATAACTGGAATGCCTTTACTGCTCATTCTGCTTGTTTGACAGGATAAAGCCAATGCAACGTTGAAAATTCATTGTTTAGGATTTCCTCCTCCAGGAGCCATCCCTGTAACACTTCTGGGCTCCTCTAGTATCCAGGACTTAGTACTTATCACAGTACTTACCATACTAAGTCTCTTTCCAAGTCAGCCCCTACCTCTAACTGTCAGCCCCAGGAGAGCAGGATTCCCTTCTTGCCCTTGGGGCTTAGCATATCCTCCACACAGTAGGTGCATACTCAGTGCTTCTGAGTGAATAGGCACACACACATGCCCAGAGGGGGATACATGTAGAAAGACACATTTCCGTGTGAAAAGCAAGTGTCCTGGAGAGGAAATGGACACAGCGCGCACACACACCTAAGTAGGTGAGGCAATGCCCGGGCCTTCCCAGAGCAAGACAGTGGAGGTGCCAAGAAGCAAGGTTCTACTGTGTGGATGCTGGAGAGAGAATTAGGAGTGGGCAGGGCCAGGGCAATGGCTGAGTGGCCTTGAAATGAGCTGGAGAAATGTCCTGGAAATCAGGGGTGCTCTGTTCCCCATTTACAAGATGACGTTCTGGGCTCCACTGCTGGTCTGCGATAGAGAACAAGGTCTGCAGGGTCAGAGCTGGCCAGCTCTTTGTTGTCCTGATTCCCACTCCCAGCATTCCTGATGCCCTATTCTGAAGAATTCCTACTGGTTCATATAAACAATTTTTGGAGGAGTTGCATTTTAACTCATATTAACTGTGAACCTCACATGGACCATTTTGAGTTTTTCTTCTTTGGCAAAATTCCTTCCAACAACACTGCCACACAGTAGACCAGGAGAAGAAAGCCTTCCTTCCGCCTGCTATCCTTTCATAGACCCCTGGGGAAGGAAGTTCTGGGGACATAGCGCTCATCTAGCTTTGGAGCTCCCGGCAGGTGAGACCTGACTGATGGGATGAGCTCAGGGTGCATGTGCAGGCCCCCTGGAAATCACTGCCATTCCCTAGAGCTTCACCTTTCCCCTTCATTTGTGGGACCTGAGCTTTCTCTCTCATGAGTTTTTCATGTATTTTTTCGCTTGAAGTACTGTGGGGGTTTTTGTTTTGGTTTTTGTTTTTGTTGTTAACTACCTCAAATACCTTATGGGAATAAAGCAGAATAGAAATAAAATGTGGGAATGGGGGTGTAGTTCAGTGGTAAAGCGCCCGCCTAGCATGCCTGAAGTCCTGGATCCTATACCCAGAATCAAAAGAAATGAAAAGTAAATCTGAGATGTTAAGGGAGGGCTGCATCAGGGTGCAAGAGGACAGCTATTGCACTGAGTAGCATTTCCCACACACAAGTCTTTGACAAAAGGGATGAGCCTCTGACCATCTGACCTAGCGTGGAAGTGAGGAGCAATGAGAGGGTCTCCTAGGGGACACTCGGGTCAAGAAAGGGACGAGCATCTGCAGAGGTAGGGCCCTGAGTGCAAACTGAATGCTGAGCACGAGCAGACAGGGCATCTCCTCAACTGTGGCTGCTGGGACTTCGCCTCTGCTCAGTTTCCTCTTCTGTAAAATCAAGATAATATTTATCTCATGGTTGTCAGGGAATTCAAATCTTGGGGGGATTAAATACATACAATGTACTTAGAATGCTACCTGGTATATAGGGGCTTGATAAACTTTATTTGCTATATTCTTGTTTTACTATAAATCCTATGCCACTCTTATTACTATTATTAATTATTATTATGCAGTTTGTAATTACTCCTCCTACTCACTTTCCTCCTCCTTAGTGGCTAGACTGGAGCATGAGGATATCTGTGGCTCCCTCAGGGAACAGGCCATCAACAGATGTGTTGTGTACAAAAACCCAACCACAGCCGGATGGTTCACATGGCAGTTGGGATTTCTAGGGGTGGTGGCGATGAACGATTCTGGAGGTGAGACAGGGGCAGGAGAAGGACTGAGAGGAGCCAACCCTAACGCCCACTTGCCTTGCCCCACTCCGTCGCCCCAGGTCCAGCTGCCCCAGGCAGGTGCCCTCAAACTATATGTGATGATGGCATCTCAACATGCTGGGACTCATTTTGCTGATTTGACACTTATAAGGAAATTTCATAAGGTCATTTTTTCCTTTGTTCATACCTGTCAATTGTCTGCATGTGAAAATAAAATATCCAGTAACATCTTCAAGTTTTCATACCAGAATGACCACTTTACCATTTTCCAAATTTTAAGTATGCTTCCAAATTATTCTTTACAGTTAAAATCTTCTATTTTAAAATAATAATTTTGGCATGATCTCTACCTGTTTTCATTTTATGCCATTCCCTACAAGCCCTATATTTAGAGCTCTATATTATTTGGCATCTCATATGTGCCTTTGTTTTCATGATCAAATATGAATTTTCGGGTAAAATTAGTGTCAGAGCTAAAAACTAGGGATCATTTTAAGGCAAAAGGATATATTTGTGTGGTAGACAAACTTAAAGCCCCAGTGATCCCTAGCCCCTGGTATTTCTGCCCTTGTGTAGTCCCCAACCCTTTGGGTTTGGTCTGCACCAAATGATTCGCTTTTTAAAAGTATGCAAATATTTTGTCAGTCACTCAAAATGATCGTATTAGTTGCAATTTATTTCATAGTTTTTGAAGTGCAAAATTAAACATGCACATACTTCCATTTTAGGCTTTTGTTTTACCCATGTAGTGACTTGCTTTTAATGATTAGAATACTGCAGAAGTGACAGAATGTCACTTTTAGGATTAGAATAGTAAAAAGACTGTGGTTTCTGTTTCAGGCTCTTGCTCTCTTCTACTCTCTTAGATTGCTCACCCTTGTAGAAAAGGTCTGTTGCCTCATAATGAGGCAACCCTAGGCAGACATCCACACGATGAGGACCCAGGCCTGTCAATAACCACTCCCTGCCCCCCAGCTGAGACTTCAGAGAAGACTGCAGCCCTGATTGACATCTTGACCAAAGCCTCACAAGGACCTCAAGCAAGAGGCACCCAGCTAAAACTGCACCTGAATTCCCAAACCTCAGACACTGTAAGAGAAGACATATTTATTGCTTTAGTATTAAGGTAGTCATATGTGCAATAATAATAACTAATGCAACTTGTACCTTCACTTTGGGGATGGAAATAATAGTTCTTGATAGTCTTTTTGTTTTGTTTTATTTTGTTTATTTGTTTTTTGCTTTGTTTTGTTTTTGTGGTGCATGGAGATTGAACCCAGGGTCTAGGGCTTAGGAGGCAAGCACTCTACCAACTGAGCTATAACCCCAGCCCCTTGATAGTCATTAAAAAAAATATATATTAAATGTGTTCATTTCTTCCAAAGAAAATTAAAAAAGAAAAAAGAAAGGGAGAGGGCTAAAAGGTTAAGAGTCTTCTCTCCTTCCACCTTTCCATAACCATCCTGGCATGAAGCAGAGCTCAGGAATCCCAGGCTGATACTAATCAGGCCTCCTCTGCCTTAGATGTCAGGTTGATGGGCCTTCCTTGGACACAGGCTAGAGACTTATTGAGCAGTGAGGTGACCCCCACAGGAAGAGAAATAAGTGGGGCAGGTCCCCAAAGCCTGAGCCTGCCTGCCAAGATGAACAGTCTGATCTGGGGGCTATGATTTTATAAGTCTGGGGCTCCCATAAATTTGGAGGGCTTGTGAGAGGCATAAATTCCTAGCATAAACACTAATTTGTTGACCCCAACTAAGCTTTCTAGGCATTAACAATAAAAATTTTCAGACTCACCCAGGAACAGTTAAGGCTAAACCCTGAGGTAAGGACTGGGGTGTGATAGAACAAGAGTTTAGGAAAATCAGGCCTTATCCAGACTCCTGGGGAGATCCAAGAACTCTGCACATCCCACCACCATGGAACTTTAATCTCCTGGAACATGCCTATGGAATGGTTAATTTTATGTGTAAACTGTGGTAACCAGTGGTTTAGTCATACACTAGTCTAGATGTTGCTGTAAAAGTATTTTAAAGATGTGATTAAAATAATCAGTTGTCACAAAGTAAAGGAGATTACCCGCCATAATGTGGGTGGGCCTCTTCTGATCAGTTGAAGGCCATCAGAGCAAAGACTAAGGTTTCCCAAAGAAGAGATTCTGCCTCTAGGCTGCAATATAGAAATTCTGCATGAGTTTTCCACCTTTAAATTCAAGACTATCTTGCTAATATATACCTCCTATGTGTGTATCTCCTATGGCATTGGCTCTGTTACTTTAGGAATATTCTATACCTTCAAAGGCCTTCTCTTCTACCTGTTTAGTCCAACTCATCCTTCAAGGCTTTCACAAGTGCACCTCCCTTCAGGAAGCTTTCCTGGACACTTCAGTGAACACAGACAGCACCCCCTTGAGGTGTTTCATGCTGCCCTGATGATGTGACTCTGCCCACTATGGGAAGGATGAGGTGATGGGTTTCTCAATCCCATTGGCACTAGTAGTACTAGCACACAAGAGGTGTTCACCTTTGGTTCTGGGTGGCCTATTTGGCCTATGGAAGTCCCACTGTATGAGAAGGCACAATAAGAAGGGCTGAGAGTGCACACCTGTATGGAAGAATGTTTTCGCAGAAGACAAAGACTTTTATTCTCTGTGCAGAGAAAGACAAACTGACCCACTAGGATCTTGTGCAGAGCAATCCATCCCCCAGAGGTAGGGAGCCTACACCTCTGACTGAGCACCCCCATGCATGGTCACACATAGAGACAGGGAGAGTGGGGGAAGGCAACCATGTGGGTGAGGAGCTGGTGCATTAGCAAGACACAAGGTAAGATGAGAGTAAGAAGGCCAGAGAGGGTCACAAGCTAGAAGCAAAACTGCCATCCATCTGATCTCTCTGCCTATCTCTAGTCCCACCCAGGATGACCCCTGACTTCTTCATGTAATCAAATCCACAGTGATGCTTCCATTGGAACCTCTGAGCCCCAAGCTCACAGACTCTCAATTTAAAGAGCAATGCCAAGCTGGGCATGGTGGCACACACCCGTAATCCCAGCGACTAGGGAGGCTGAGGCAGAAGGATCACAAGTTCAAGGTCAGCCTCACAACTTGGTGAGGCCTTAAGCAACTTAGCAAGATCTGGTCTCAAAATAAAAAATAAAAAGAGCTGGGAATGTGGCTCAGTAGTTAAGCACCCCCAAGTTCAATTCCCAGAACAACAACAACAAAAAAAAAACAATGCCAGGGATCTGGGGATGTGGCTCAGTGATAAAGTGCTAGCCTCACACTTACAGCGCCTCGGGTTTGATACCTCAGCACCACAGAAAAAAAAAAAAGATGAAAAAACAAAAAAGCAATGCCAACTAATACAACTACAAATAAAATAGAACAATCATAACAATAAAATATATAAATAAAAAGCAATGCCAGCCCTCCACTGTACTTATGTTCGGTCTCATGTTTCAGGAGCACCTGTACTTCAGGGAACTGTCGCCTGCACTGAAGGATGCCAAGCATGACAGCTTTCCCAGTTGGGGACCCACAGGAGGCACCAGGGCCACCAGCTCATGACTTACCACTAGCCAGCCAGTCCTCAAGAACAGGACAACCCCAAAAATGTTGATCATGCAGGACGTGAACACACCATCCCAGGTCCCAAACAGCACTGGCTCCCACACGAACAGCTGGACCTTCCACCAGGGCTGGGGCTGGGCCAGGGCCCCCTGCCAAGACAGCACACTGAAGTCAGTTGAGCCGCCACCAGGAGGGACAGGGACAGGAGGAGAAGGGAAGTAGACCAGGAGAAGGCAGGAAATCCAACTTTAAAAAGCCCCACCTTATGGTGCCAGAGCAGCCACGTGTTTTCAAAAGTGTGCACACACACTGTCACAAACACACACACTGAGAGGTTTGGGGGTTTTTGTTTGGTACTGGGGGGTTGAACCCAGGGCTACTTTGCCACTGAGCTATATCCCTGGGTCTTTTTATTTTGAGACAGGCTCTCCCTAAGTTGCTGAGGATGGCCTAGAGCTTTCAATCCTCCTGCCTCAGTCTCCCAAGTTGCTGGGATGACAGGCATGTGCCACCACACCTGGCACACACACAGTTTTGCAGATGGACTCTACAACAGGATCACTATTCTTATGTATAGCTACCACTATACCCATGTGTAGCAGAGACTAATTCTTCAACAAACCTGACTTCCTCTGCTTTTGGCCACCCAGGTAGATTGCATTTCCCAGCCTTTCTGCAGGTGTGGCCATGTGACATGCAGGCAGGAGAAATACCCTGGGCCCCAGCTCAGGCAGTGGTTGCAGTTCTGGGCAATGTTTTTTTCCTTTTCAGTCCCAGGTCCTAGGGCTGAAAGCAGCTCCCAGCAGTTACTAATCTCCAGATAACCTTACTTTACACTCTTTGCTCCTTCAGCCTTTCCAACACCCTGTAATCAATCCTGTGTATCAGATTCCCTGCTAATACCTACAGTAGTTTCTGTTTTCCTGACTGAACATTGACCAGGTGACCCCTATGTCTTTTTCCCTTCCAAGACCCTAGGATTTTAAACCATCATTTGGCAGTTATTTAGCATCAGAGGCTAATAATTTGTTCTACACTCTCTGCTTATTGTTCCAATTCAAAAAAATAACCAAGGCATGTATGAATACTCAAATGGAAACCCTTTACTGAAAAAACTAAAAGCTTGTGGAAATGCTAAAATGATCTCAAACAAAACCAATAGCAACTCAGAGTGTAAACTGTTCCTGTGTAGATTGAGTCTTGCATCACCCTCAATCTATGCAGCAGAGATTAACGATTCTCAGCCCACGGATCAGGGTGGGTGGGGAGGAGGAGGCACCCAACAAAAGTCCCTGTGCTGTGAGTCTATCCTGGCGAGTGTGTGTTAGCCATACACAGGGAAAGGCATAAACACCCAGAGTGCAGGGGGCATGGCTCCTCAGTGGCTGAGAACAAGAGATGCAGCCATCACCTAGGCCCCAAACTGGGGCCAACTACTCTTCCTCCTTTCCTACCACATACTCACAGATGAAGGAAGGTCCTCAAAGTGAGCAGAGTCCTCAAAGTGAGCAGTCACTAGAGGCTGGGAAGGGAGGGAGAGGAGAGAGAGGGAGTGTGGATAATGGGAAGCAACCCAGAGACAAGAAGAAGTAGTCCTAATTCCCCACAGCACCAAAGGGTGACTATAGTTTATGATGACTTACTATATATTTCAGTAACTAGAAGAAAGGAGTTCAAAGGTTCCTAGCAAAAAGAAATGATAGGGGCTGGGGTTGTGGCTCAGTGGTAGAGCACTTGCCTCACCTGGGTTCGATCCTCAGAACCACGCAAAAATAAAATAAAGGTATTGTGTCCACCTACAACTAAAAATATATCTGTATATATAAAAATTTATTAAAAAGAAATGATAAATATTTGAGGAGATGGAAATACTCATTACCCTGATAGGATCATTACACATTGTAGTCATGTATTGAATTATCATATTGGAGCCTATATATGTACAAATTTTATATGTCATTTTTTCTAATTTAAAAAGATACATCAGATGGGCTGGGGTTGTGGCTCAGTGGTACAGCACTTACCTAGCATGTGTGAAGCACTGGGTTCAATTCTCAGCACCACATAAAAATAAATAAATAAAAATAAAAAGTATTGTATCCATCTGTAACTAAAAAAATATACATTTTTTTAAAATAAAGAGATACATCAGAGTCAGGCACTGGGGCACATGCCAGTAATCTCAGTGGCTCAGGAGGCTGAGGCAGGTAGATCGCAAGTTCAAAGTCAGCCTCAGACAAAACAAGGCACTTAACAACTCAGTGAGATCCTCTCTCTAAATAAAATACAAAATAGGGCTGAAGATATGGCTCAGTGTTTGAGTGCCCCTGAATTTAATCCCCCCCGGTACTCAAAAAACAAAACAAAAACCAAAAACATCAGGAAAAGGAAAGAAGAAAGCAAAAAATAAAGGAAGGAAGAAGGGAAAGAAAGGGGCTCAAGAAATAATTGGAGACATCAATTCAGCCACATGGGACAGATGGTCTGGGGACGCCTTGGTTTCCCTATCAGCCCAGACGACTGAGTTCTCAGCTCCAGCTGGAGCTTCTTTTATCTGTGTACATGACTGGTCATCTGTCACTCACAAACCACAAACACAGAACCTCCTGACAGACAATAGAGGTGACAACAGTCATTGTGGCTGAAAGAGAAGACTGACAATCTATACCTGTCCTTGACTAGATGGTACCAAGGGACCTGCCTGGTGAACACAGGATTGTTTTCTAGGTTCCTGATCTTGAAATTCAGGACGTGGCCAACTTCCTGCCTCTTCTGGTGCTCAAATTCCTATCAGAGCTTACTGCAGGCCTAATACCATCAGAAACAGTAACGACAGCAACTATCAGCAACAAAAAGAGTAATAGAGAGTGTGGTCAGCTTCAGAGAAGTCTTCTTCTTTGATCCTCAGTACAACAGCCCTGGGAGGCAGGGGGGAGAGGGTGCCTGTCTGGAGCTGAGAGGACTGGCTCCCTAAGTCCCTCAGCTGGGGTTCAATCCAGCACTCCAGAATATAAAATGTGTGCTTTCCTCTCTACACACTGACCTAAATGCTTTTGCCCTTTTCTGCCCTGATTTAAGCCTTCCAGGTTTTAAACATTAACATTCTGGACTAGGCTTGAATGTGCACCCACCTGCCTTACCCGCAAAATGCCTGGTGATTGTTTTCAACTGTCCACTCTGAAGGCTGTTTTGTTTACCCAATGGAGTATATGGGAAGCCTTCTGTTCCCTTGATCTCACTGGGCTAGGAACCTTTAGGAAACCCTTTACCCAGAGAAGGAAAATATAACTGGTTTGAAATAGGTTCGGTGACTGAGCCATGACAGCTTCTTTCAGGAAGTTTAAGGGTGTGTACCTACTTTTTATCACCAATTGATAAAGGAACATGACTGAGCTTCCCACAGCCTGTCATCAGACTGGCAGGAAGAGCCTGGGTTTGACCCTAAGACTGAAATCCAGAAGTTCTTAGAGAGAGACCACATAAGCCCACTTAGGGGGAGAGAAGGAAAAGGAAGAACAACAGCACAGAGAAAGGGAGAGAGGAGGAGATGGAGAACCCTAGAATGAAATGCAAGATGGCTTATGCAGAGGGGCCAAGGGCTATCTCCCGGACTGCCCTGAAATGGTGCCATTACTTCCTAGGCATCCACATAAAAGCACCAGCTTTTATGGGCATCACCACGTGTGCAATGCCCTTCAGCCTTGTGCTACACCACCTGGCACACTGACTCCTTGCTCAGATGGGCTGAGGGACAGAGTCACTCTGTGCAGTAAAGATGGACCCCACAGGAAGGCAGAATATCAGTTCTCATACCTACCACACCCTTTGCGATTCTCCTGGGTCCTCAGACCCACCGCCTTCCTCTGCAGAAGGGGCAGCATCCCCTCTCATCTTCAACATGCCTCCCAGCAAAGCCCCTGGCGTCAGTGATGCTCCCTGAGTAACTACCCAGTCGGGAGACGAATGGCTGGGATGAAGAATGAGGTTAGGCCAGTTCTGAGCTATCCTGCTAAGCAGGACAGAGGTCTGGTCCCAACTGTGAGTAGCTACCTTTAGAACCTAGTTGTCCACAGACTTGAGTCCTAGTCATCAATTCCAAAACAACGAGAATCCCATTTGATGTTGTGTAGACACACAGGTTGGGGAAGGGGAGGGAGCTAAAGGATATATGCTATGCCTAATGTCGGGTCCCCTGGGAAGAAGAGACACAGGCTGAGAAGGATGAAGCAAGTGAGAATTGGTCCCACAGAAAGGGCGCCATAAGTCATGCTCAGGGGGCGGATTCCTCTCTCCCCTGAGAACCCTCAGCCTGGAGGGCAAGCTTGACAGGTTCCATGGGTACTGTTTCTGGGAGCCTGGCCCCAGGCAACCACTCCTTGGACTGCTCACTGCTAGAGGTCTTCTTCCCAAGCCCTCAGGACAAAAAGCCCTCAGCACCCAGGGACCTGCACTCAACACAGGGAAAACCAAGGCTACCTGGTGGGTGTTTTCAGTTCCAAGGTAGCAGTCTTTCTCCTGTGAATACAGAATTTCCAAACACTTGAGCAGGGTCTAAAAGACTGGGAAAACAGTAGGTGGGAAATACTCTCCTTTCTGCACCCAGCAAGCTGAGCTAAACAAGAGACAGAAAAGTCCTGCAGAGGCAATGATATGGGCTCATGCCCAGGAGCCTTTTCCCTCTCATGGCCACCCACTGGGCCTCAGTGAACACACCGGAAATGTGAAATGACACCTTTCCTCTCTTCTGGCAACTGGAGGGGGGAAGAAAAAACTCTGCTTCTTCCCACCTAGTTCAGGGGTGGGTCAAAGTACATGATTCACCCTTTCCTCCCAAGTATACCTGCGAAGACTGGTTCTACCTGGATCACGCTGCAAACAAATGAACCAGCAGCTTGCTGTCTGAAACTTAATTATTCAATTATTAATTAGACACCAGAGAATAGGCTTGAGCTGCTGCTGAACTGTGATCCAGTGGGCAGACTGAGAGGCTTTATCCCTTTCCCCTGGATCTGGACAGGCACCATGTGCCTGAGCATAGTGACCAGGATCTGGGCAGGAGACCAGCATGGCCATGGGCTCAACCTGCACCTGAACCATGGGGTTTCTGTAAAGTTTAGGTGGGAAGATAATTGCAAAAGCTCTGGGTAAGGTTGAAACACCACAGATGATCCTAAATGTGGGTGAGGAATTCCTCAGGGAGGTTGGAAGGCAGACAAAGAAAAGAGGTCTTATTGACTGTGTGGTTCCTGTTTTCCCCAGCTAACTCATCTTCATGGTGAAGGTGGAATTCTTGCTCTCAGGCTCAGACCTCAAAGCTGCCTCACTAGCCCTGCCCCACCCAGGCTTTGAGGGAGCCAGCCCTCTGTACTGTAGAAGGAGTTCTAGACTGTCCTAGAAATCCAGTACACTGCCAGCCCCACTCAATGGGACATGGAACCTGCTCTGTAGGATCTGACTGGATCTCACCTAAACCTTATTACCCTGGACTAGAACCATGCAGTGCCCTTGCCAGTTCTGATTTAGTGATTCCTACAGAGGTGAGGTCTTCCTAGCAGCGTTGCCCTCCTCTGCCACAGAAGCAGCTGGAAGCCAGTGTCCAAGTCCAGCAGATCCTGTGTGTCTGACGGAGTACTCTCCAGGCCTGTGTATCTTCAGACTTGTCCATGGCTGCAGCTCTCTCAAGGGCATAAAAGAGTCACCCAGAGGCACAGCCTCCTAGGGGCAAGGCCCTTAAAGGCTGTGAAGACACTGATGCTGATGCAGAAACCTGGGTTCTGCCACTCAGGACCAACAGCAGCTCCCTCACCAAGAACATCCATTTGTGCCCTAGAATTCAGAGTCTGCAGACAATCTCTAGACACCTAATGCCAGCCCACAAATGATAGAAGCCTGCAGCAGCTAGGCCAGGGCCACCTAAACAAAAGCTTCCCCTGTCCTTCCCCATCTCCTTGGCAAAAGGGGAGAGCCTTTCCTGCAGGGCTCAGGTTGCTGCTAGGAAGTATACCTGGATCCCACCTGGATTTAACACAAGGAGGAGCAACATGGACCCTAATGCCCTCCCCACAACAGGCAAACCAGTTAAAAATCAACTGCAGGCCTGGGGCTGTAGCTCAGTGGTAGAGTACTTGCTTAGTATGCATGAAGCAATAAATAATAAATTTCAAAAACTGCAAGTTTTATTCTTCTAGGTGTTCAATGGATTATCCAATATTATACCCATTTAAAGAATACTTTATGTAATAACTATATACTCTTTCCTATAGTTTAGAGTTTTGGAACCATGTTAATATTTTACATACTCAAATGGAGAATTAGAGGTAAAAATTAAAATAGAATGCAAAGAGAAGGAAATTAGCCTAACTGTATTTCAAAAGGACAACACAACCACACTTAAGGTGGAAAAAGAATGAGATTGTAGGCATGGGCCGCCATGCCCCGCTTGTGGTGCTTTTTCTGTAGAGGTGTACATTATCAATTCTGAATCTGCTTTCTGACAATTATAGGACTGTGTAAATACTTCAATATATTGACTGGAACTCAAATTTCTCACTCTTGGAGAAGAGGTTTCAACTAAGGAAAGAGGAAGAATAGAAGAATAAACCCTGTGGGGAAGAGCTTGAATTAGAAGTATCAGTTTGAATTTGTAGTTTTTAATATATATACATATATATGCATACATACAAGGTGTGTGTACATATATATAAAGAGAGATAAGCATACATGTGTATATTTATATTTATCTTCCTTTTCTCTGTCTACTTAAAGGGTCTATAAGCAAAGACATCCCAGTGGCAATGAACAGATCTAGTACATCAGATTTCTAGATACCATTCCTTACCTACAGGAACTAGGCAGGGTTCTTTGAAGAAGTTGCTGGTTCAAGAGTGGGCCAGAAAAAGTACAATATGTGTCTACAATGGCTTGTACCAGAAAGTAAGGAAGTGCTAAAAAAAAAATAGCAAAGATGTGTCAAAAGTATATAGGAGGGGCTGTAGTTGTGGCCCAGTGGCAGAGTGCTTGCCTAGCCTTTCGGAGGCACTGGGTTCGATTCTCAGCACCACATATACATAAATGAATAAAATAAAGGTTCATCCACACCTAAAATAAATAAATAAATAATTTTTTTTAAAAAAAGTATATAGGAGCCAGCCAAAAGGTCTCCCACTGGCCAAATACTTGATTGTCAAAAGGAAAAATAATAGCAAAAAAAATTCATGGAATAGAACAAGAATCTGAATCTATACAAATATAAATAGTGAATAAATTGAAATGGGAGCGAGAAAAGAAAGCCCTTTCTTACTATAGAAAACCAACTAGTGAACGTGGAAGGAATTACATTGTTAGAAAATTACCATTTGCAGTCATCACAGTGAGAGCTGTTGGCCAAGAATTATATCAATGTATGCTAAAGCTTGTGGGCAAAAGATCAATGAGGAATAGGATATTTCCATAGTCTCAGAAGAGCCCCAATGAATGATTTATTAATTATGAAAGAAAAATAATTTTAGATTGGATTAACCTAGTGAACACCACCTTATGTAAGTAACCAAAGTTCCCATCACTAAGATGGGACAAATGGAAATCGTCTACCTCCTGAGACGATTCCTTCAGAAGAACCCAACCTCACTTCTCCAGTATTCCTGCCAAACTACAATACCTTAATCAAGTCATGAGAGATCATGTTCCAAACTGAAGCACATTCTACAAAATAACTGGCTTGTGTTCATCAAAAAATGCCAAAGTGGGGCTGGGGATATAGCTCAGTTGGTAGAGTGCTTGCCTCACAAGTACAAGGCCCTGGGTTCAACCCCCAGCAACGCAAAAAAAAAAAAAAAAAAAAAAAATTGCCAAGGTCAATGAAAAAAAAGAAAAGTCACGGAACTTATCCATGTTCCTCTCAACCCCTCCAATATTCTCCTCTAGGAACTGTTTCTTAGTCTCCCCTGGTAAAGGGACCAAAGAGATACAACAGCTAAATGCAATGTCTGATCCTGGATTGAATTCTGCACCAGGGGAAGAGGAAGAAGAGGATATTAATGGCATAATTGGCAAATTTTGCATATGGAACTATGGATTAGATACTAGGATCACCACGATTGGTAAGAGAAATTCTCATTTTTAAGAAGCACACATGGAAGTGTTTATGGCATTTATGGATAAAGAGACATGAATGTCTGCAAATTACTTCCAAATGGTTTAGGGAAAAATGAGAAAGAGACCAAGAGTGAGAGCAAGAGTGAGAAAGAGAGAGAGATCTAAGAAAGCCAAAGGCAAAATGTTAAACAGTGGTCAAAGAGTCAAGAATATATATAAATATTTTTGTTTGTTTTGGTACTCCTGCAAGTTCACTATGAAAGTGAAATTTATCAAAATGAAATTTAAAAATAAATAGGTGGTGCAACTTTATCAATGCATTGAACACCATCAAACTCTACACTGAAGAATGTTTAAAATAGTGAATTTTATGTTTCATATAATTTACCACAATAAAATATTAGATGATGTTATGGTTTGAATGTGAGGTGTCCCCCAAAAACTCACGTGTGAGACAATGCAGGAAGGTTCAGAGAAGAAATGATTGGGTTACGAGAGCCTTAACCCAATCAGTGAATTTATCACCTGATGGGATTAATTGAGTGGTAACTGGAGGCAGGTGGGGTGTGGCTGGAGGAAGTGGGAATTTGGGTGTGGCTTTGGGGTATATATTTGTATCTGGCAAGTGAAGACCTCTCTCTCTGTGCTTTCTGATCATCATGTGAGCTGCTTCCCTCTGCCACACTTTTCTGCCATGATGTTCAATCTCACCTGGAGCCCCAAGGAGTGGAGCCAGACTTTATAGACTAAGACCTCTGAAACTGTGAGCCCTCAAATAAACTTTTCCTCCTTTCCAATTGTTCTAGCAGGTCCTTCAGTCACAGCAGTGACAAAGCTGACTAAAACAAATATAAATAATAACTTCAATCAAAGCTCTTTTATAAAAGGATCTCATCACTTATTTAAAAAAAAAAAAAAAACAACTTGTTTGCTCTTGAACCCCTAGTTGCCCTAAGTGGACTAGGTACAGTGGTGCCTCCTTATCCCATTTTGCTGTCCATGGTTTCAGTTACCTTTGGTCAACCTCAGTCTGAAAATATTAATATTTGCCTTGACTCTTTCAAGAAAGAGACTACATTTACATAACTTTCATCAGAGTACATTTTTATAGTTCTATTTTATTATTATTGCTAATCTCATACTTGCTTAATTTATAAGTTAAACTTTATCACAGGTAAGGATGCATAGGGGAAAGCAGTGCATACAGGGTTTAGCATTATCTGTGGTTTCTGGCATTCACTAGGGATCTTGGGATGTATCCCCCATTGACAAGGGTAGCTGAACTTACTAAATGTGAGTTAGCTGAATCAATGTATGAAATATGCTTTAGAAAGTGACATCAAGCAACTTTAAGATGGCAAAGTAAACACTTTCCTACCTTCTAAATTACCATGGAAATGACAGAAAAGATGAGGGTTTTCTTAAAGTTTGAAACTCTAATTATAACTAGAAGGGGGAAAAATAAGTGCCACCAGACTTTTGGAGGGATTCCTGCAGATGGGGTTGGAGGGGCAGAGAAAAAGCAAAGGATAGAGCAGAGTTAAGGAAGTGCTGTTTTCCACAGCACCCGACAAGCCCCAGTTCAGAGCCAGCTCGTCCCAGAGCTGGGGCCCAGGCAAGCACAGGTATAATGCTGTCTTGAAGACTTTATCACATACACGGAAGTAATATATGTGACAGAGAGCATAAAATATGGAGGGTTGGTAAGTGAGCCAATATGACTGCCAAGTTCCTACATTTTACATGAAGTGGCAAAATAATAACTCTAAATAAACTGAAATGCTTAAAATATATATTAAGTTCCTACAACAGCCATTCTCAAACTTTTTTGTCTCAGGCCCCCTTTACATTTAAAAATTATTGAGGCCCCAAAGAACTTTTGCTAATGTGAATTATTCCTATCAATGCTTAGCACATTATGAACTTAAAAGGAGCTATTAATTAATTAATTTTAATATAACAATAATAAACCTCTTTCTTATTACGATAAAGGACATTTTCCCAAAAGAATGCCTATTTTCCAAAATGAAACCATTTTCTCTTTGTGAAAAGAAAGATGTTATAAATTTTGCAAATCTTCTTAAATTCTGTCCTGATAGAAGACAGCTGGATTCTCATATCTACTTCTGCTTTCAATCTGCTGCAAAATGTTGTGTTTGAAGAACATGAAAAAAAAACCCTGACTTCCCACAGTTCTAAAGTTAGAAAAGGAAGATGCCACTTACTACCTGTGATACATGTGTGAAAAAATTAGTCACCCAAATGATAAGAGACTCACCAGAAAAAGGTGACATAAGATATAAGAAACAGCCGTAGCAGCATATGAACCAGAATTAAAGAAAACTTGAAAGAAATCAAGACTTTCAAGCAGAAAAGCCTAAATGACTTTAGATTCTGTTCTTCTCCATGATTCCAATAATATCACTTGGTTTTTCAGTTACACACAAACATACATCCATACATTTTACTGTTTTTAATTACTATTCTAAAATTTTGGAACCAACTAAAATAAACATGACAATGTTCACTGCAATTACAAAAAATATATAAATGTTATAACCTTGACAATGTAAAAATAATAATCCAACTAACAAAAAACTAGAAATGAAAGAGAAATGAAAGGAAGAATATGTGTGCCAATGTCTTTTTCATATCAGAAAACAGTGTATTGATAACTTTATCAAAACATTGAAGTATATTATTTAAAGTGATATTGATAACCAATAGGGGAAATAAAAGCCAGGAACCACCTGCAGTGACGGCCTCTGGAGAATGGCAGGGAAGGAGGAGGGGGAGGAAGCTTTTTATCGTCTATCACTCTGTCTTATTTAAATGTTTTTTCCTTCATATATGTAGTACTTCTAGGGCAAAAATATGTAAACATTTTTTATTTAAAGAAAAAATTCCCACCATTAGAAATATTTTAAAAACAGAACAGATTCTTTAGCTAACTTAACATTAGTTATCTTGTTTATAGTTGTATTCAGTGGATGAATTTTCCAAAGATGTTTATGATCTAAATCACATTTTAATGCAGTGAATGGGATACTAATATATGGTAAAGACTTGTAAAATTAATGACTGACCCCAAATTTGTGTATCTTTAAAAATATGAACTTGTTTGTGCTTTGTGTTGTTCTTACTGATAACTGCCTAAATTTAAAAACGACTCAAAATGAGCCAAGGCTGTTTTCTTTTAAGTGAAATTCTGTGAATACTGAGATTCATGTTAGAGCAAGGACACAACTCTTTCTGGCTTACTGAGAGTTGCAAGGCCACTGTGGCTTCATGCTATTCCTAAGTACTGATGGCCGGTAGCCAGTGACAGTGACCACGGATGTGACTTAAGAGTCCTGCAGATTAGGAAAGGAACATCTCAGAATTTCTACATAGATGAGTGGTTTTTAATTCTACTATCTTTTTCTTTCTTTCTGCTTATGGAGAAGAAAACATTCTTATACCAAAATAAAAACAAAGGAAATGTACATAAGACCTGCCCTGGTCCAGATATTGAATGTCCCCCAGAGGGCCACAGGTAAAGGTTTAGTTCCCAGAGTGGTGGCACTGGGAGATGCTGTGGACCTATAAGTGGTAGGGCCTAGAGTGGGAAGTCTTTAGGTCACTGGGGATGTGCTCAGAGAGGACTGTGGGACCCTGGTGTGTGTGTGTGTGTGTCTCTCCCTGTCTGTCTGTCCTCCTCCCTGCCCTTTTCTCTATGCTTCCTAGCTCAAGATGTGATTGCTCACTGTGCCACATGCTCCCTCCACTGCCATCTGCTACCCACAGCAGAACTAAGTTGATGCAGACACCATACCTTTGAACTTCCCAAACTAAGTTAAATAAACCTTTCCTCTTTGTAAGTTAATTGCCTCAGGTATTTTGTTGTGCTAGTAACATGAAGCTGACTAATGCAGGACTTTTCTCCTGAGAAGTGGTAAAGCACTATCCTATTAGAAATGCATCAAAATCTAAATGGGTGTTACCTTGAAAGACTTTTCATATCAAGTTGTCCTAAACCACCATCTCTACAAGTAGACACCTTTCAATTAAGGCATTAAAACTCAGGGGGCAAAAACTAATTTTAAAGATTAGATTAAATTATACTTGATAATTATTGAAAAGCAAAGAGATACTGATTTGAATTTTACTGAGGTATGTGTATTTCTTTAAGTCTAACTATAATTAATTGATAGTTTTCCATTACTACAGAACTATCTAGTTTTTAAACTATTATTCCAAAGGAATATAAAACTCAAATATCCACCCCTAGAGGAAGCCCCCATAGTCTAAACACCACCTAGTGGCACCATACTCAAATTACAAGAATAGTTCTTCAGCATCTTTAACATAACATCTAGGACACGTCTTGTAAACCCCAATCTATTAAATGATGGCAAAGACAGTAATTCTTTTTCTATATCTGGCCATAGATGCCATAGATGAAATAAATAAATGTGCCACAGTAAGAAATTTTGGAGTCACTTAGGCCATCCATTTACAATTAAGCGGACAGTATTACCCATATTTTTATTTATTTATTTTAAATTTCCATATCTTATAATACTATGACAACTGAAAAATTGTACTGGCTTGGAAGAGACTGACCCTCCCAGGACTAGCCAATTCTTAGAAATAGCAAAGGACTTGACAAGAATATGCCTTTCATACAGAAACCAACCAGTTCTGCGTCTACAGTTCCAACCACCACCTTGTCTAACTCTTATACACCAAGGCAGTATATTCCCTGACCTAAATCATCCCAGGGTCGGGTACCAGGCAACTAGAGACCACTCCTATAGTTCAGAGTCCATTGAAATTAATTCAAGCTGGCCAGTTCTAAACTGTTTACTGTTCTCTGCCTTGCCTTTCCTGCAGAAACCCCAATAAAGGCTTTGGCCCGGGTTCTTCATTCACTCCTGTCTTTGGTCATCTGACCAACCCTGGAGCTTCCCCTGTAGCCCTGCATAACGTGGCTTAGTCCCTTCTCTTGGGAAGTGTAAGCAATTAAAATATTCTTTTGCACGCAAGTAATCCCAGCACTTGGGAGGCTGAAACAGGAGAATCGAAAATTCAAAGCCAGCCTCAGCAACTTAGCGAGGCCCTAAGCAACTCAGTGAGACCCTGTCTCTAAATAAAATACAAAATAGGGCTGGGGATGTGGTTCAGTGGTGGAGTGCCCCTGGGTTCAATCCCCAGTACCAAAAAATATATATATATATATTCTTTTAATGACATTGACCTGTCTGTGTTATCATTAAGTAACCACCATGAATTAAAATTTTGCAGATACAAATGAGACACAGTTTCTAGGTAGGACCCCTCTATCCAGAAAATGTCTCCATTTTACTTTTCCAGACATGCAGCATTTTTGGCCCATTTACCATTTGGAGGCAAAGATGCTGAAACGGTCTTTTTAAAATGCCTAGTAAAAATGGGGCTATAAAATGGAAAGAGGAAAGGCAGTGAAAAAAGAGAAGGGAAGGGAGTAGTGTCCACATGAAATGCCTCAGATGCAACTTGGTCCTGAGAATCTGTCATTTCTTCTCTCCCACTGATTCCAGGATCATAAGCTTCTTTTCTTCTGCTACCTCCGAACGTTGGTTTTATCCATTTTCTAGAGATGGATTTATGGTGACACTAAGAGTTTAGATCCTTCACTTGCACTGGATGCCTTTCAGAGATTATATCTAATTTTTTTCTAATATTTCTTAGATGTTAACAGACCTTTATTTTATTTATTTATTTATATGTGGTGCTGAGAATCGAACCCAGTGCCTTACAAATGCTAGGCAAGTGCTCCACCACTGAGCCACAACTCCAGCCTCAGATATCTAATTTTGTATTTATAATCTGTATCCTTTTTACTAAAGACCATCCTAAAAGTTGTGTAAGCTTCTTGTCCTTCAGAAACTGAGAGGGCAAGGGGGTTCACCATTCTGGAAATGTTAAGACAGGAGCCCTCGTTTCCCATCCAATCATCTGGGCCCAGGTTTCCTTATCTGTAAAAGGAGGGACTAGCAAGACCATCTTGTCTTAAGTTCCCTTCTTCTTCCTCCTCACTTGCATTCATTTCTGTACTTATTAATAAAGTAATATGCTATTGCCTAACACAGGGAGGCCCATGCTTACTTTGCACAATTGTGTGTAGGGTTTGTTTTATTTTTGTTTCAAGGTACTGTGATGGACCTCAGGGACTTGCACATGCTAGGCACAGTGTGGCTTTTTAAAAAATAGACATTTTTTTTTAGTTGTAGATGGACACAATACCTTTATTTTATTTATTTATATGTGGTGCTGAGGATCAAACCCAGTGCCTCACAAGTGCTAGGCAAGCACTCTACCACTGAGCTATAATCCCAGCCCCAGTGTGGTTTTTTAAAGATGCTAAAATAGTCTTTTAAAAAATGCCTAGTACCTAAACTCATCAGTCAAAAGACACAGACTGGCAGATTGGATTAAAAAACAATATGCTGTCTCCAAGAGACTCACCTCATAGGCAAAGACATCCACAGACTGAAGGCGAAAGGATGGGGAAAAACATATCACTCACATAGATTGCAAAAACAAGCAGAAGTTTCTATCTTCATATCAGATAAAGTGGACTTTAAGCCAAAATTAATCAGAAGGGACAAAGTAGGCCATTTCATACTGCTTAAGGGAATTGTACACCAACAAGACATAACAATTGTAAATATTTATGCCATGAACCATGGAGCATCTATGTACATCCAACAAACCCTTCTCAATTTCAAGAATGAAATAGACCACAACACAATAATACTGGGTAACTTCAACATGCCTCTGTCACCACTGGATAGAGCCTCCAAACAATACTAAATAAAGCTATAGAAGTAAAACATACAATTGATAATTTAGACTTAACAGACATATATAGAATATTTCATCCACCAATGACTGAATATACTTTCTTCTCAGCAGCACACAGATCCTTCTCTAATATAGACGATGTTATGTAAGCTATCACATATGTTGGTATGCAACTGTAATATTACCTTAATATATTTTTAGCATCCATAGGGTTATTTTGATAGCTCCCTTTCCATTGCTATTAATTTTTGTGTTGCTTTTTTCTTGTTAGGACTTGTTTATTTTTAATCAAATTTTAGCCATATTATTTCTTCTCTATTTCATATATTTCTGTTCCTACTCTTATTTTTTCCTTCTTACCACATAATTTGAAATAATAATTGAAAATAAAGATTTGAAAATAATTTATTCTAGCTTCTTTCTGATACAAGTACTTTATGTTATAAGTATTCATCTGAATACTGTTTAATCTCAGAGATCCTGATTTTTTTTTAATATCTCTTAGTTCAAAGCACTTTTTATTTACTTTTCTTGTGCTTTCTTCCCTGATCTCTAAGATATGTATAAGTGTGCCTTTTAATTTTGAAATAGTTAACATTTGGGGGTAGGGCTTTACATAACTTGAGATGATTGATTTCTTTTTTAAAATATTTTTTAGTTGTCAATGGACCTTTATTTAATTTATTTATTAAAATGCAGGGTTGAGAATGGAACCCAGTGCCTCATACATGCTAGGCAAGTGCTCTATCACTGAGCCACAACTCCAGCCCAAGGGGATTGATTTCTAATGTAATAAATCATGCAGTCTGCATGATTTCAACTTAAAAAAAAAAGTAATGGAAATGCTTTTTATATTGATTGTATTGGTTGCATACATGTTAAAACTGATCAAATATGTGCATTTTATTGTACTTCAATTTTACCTCAATAAAGCTATGGGGGGAAAATGCCTAGTAAAAATACAAGTCAGTTCTTAGGTGTGCACTGGCTAAAGAAATAGGAGAAAAGCTTTTGAGATGACAAAGCCTAGCACCAATGCTCAATATTATATATAACCTGAAGACTGGATCAACCCAGATCTATATTGTGGGGTCAGTAGCCTGGGTTCTAACCCGACTGCCACCGTGTCTTTGCACAAGTCATTCAATATCTCTGGCTTACCTCCTAACACACTAAGCAAGGAGACTAGGCTAGAGGATCTCTGAGTACCTGGCTGTCTCTTGACCAAACCAAAATTCAGACTCTCTTACTGTGCCAAGCTAATTTAGGTAAGACAATTTGAGAAAGAAAAGAGAGAGAACAAGGGAGGAAAGGAAGAAGAGAAAGAGCAGGAAGTCAGGCAGTGCTGGGAGAGGAGGGGCAGGGTCCTAGGTGGATCACACGCTGGGTCTCACACAGGCCTCAGACACAGGGAAGCACCTCCTCCCACACCCCCACATTCTGTGCTGGCCAATGATGTCATTCTGGCTTTGAGGCTCCTGCCTTAGGTCTTCTGCCTGACTTTGCTGTGCTGAGTCATGCATTTATTTGCCAATAGATCCTTCTGAGAATCTATACACTACTCTTTGGAATAAATGCACACTCCCCACCTTAATTTTATTACTGGCCAACATTTACTGAATGCTATGGACTGATCACTGTACTAAATATTTGCAGGAATTATCACCTTGATTCTTTTTAAATGTAGCCATTTTATAGGTGAAGAAATGGAGGCTTAGCAAAGTAAGTAAATTGCCCGAGATCACCAAGTGTTAGAGCCAGTACTTGAACCCAGGTGGCACCTGTACCTTTGACCACTACATCATCAATCCTTAGATCTACTGCCCCTCTGTAGGGGATGCACTTATGACTGACAAATACACATATACACAGCTACCCCATCTGGTCCTAAAATGATTAAAGCCAAACCAATGAATCATGCATCTACTTCTCTACCTAACTCAAAACCTGTGAGCAACCTTCTAGTCACAATGACCATGAGAAATACAGGTCAAGACCAAGGGTTTGACATGACCACTAGCCTGAGTTTTCCCTGGGCACTGCCTCTTTAACCCCATGTTCTGCAGCCCCAAAGCTATTAGCAGAATTCCTGAACCCCAATACTGGAGAAAGGGTTAAAAAAGTTCACTGGAAACTTTTTGAGGGCCAGGTAATCCCAGAGTTCAGCTTCAAATACATTAGCCACCCAGCCTACCTCTTGCTCCCCTGACAAAGGCCCTTGATTTACCAACTGGGTAACTCTGCTTATACAACTGGAGCAGATGGAATATAGTAGAAAAGATCTATTGGGCCTGGGCATCAAACATGCCTGCATTCATGTGCTTCAGTCCAGTCTATTTAGCCAAACTAATCATATCTCCTCCAGAACAATATTGTGAAGATTAACTACGGTAATGCATATTAACTGCTCAGACCATAAGATGTACACAGCAACCGGCAGCAATGATCACTTCCTTAACCTCCCCTCTGGGATGTGTTTCCCATTCTGCCATGTGGTCCATTTCTACCAGTACTTGAAGACTAATGCAAATAGCAGCTTCTCTAACCCCTAGCCGGAAGAGTTCAGCTCAGGAGGACCAGCACTGATGAGCATCTTCTCTGCACTGAGCACTATGGCAGTGAATGGGATGTGACATAAATAAGACGTGTCCCTGGGGTTGGGGTTGTGGCTCAGTGGTAGAGCACTTGCCTAGCACGTGTGAGGCACTGGGTTCAATCCTCAGCACCACATGTTAACAAATTAAATGAAGGTATTGTGTCCATCTACAACTAAAAATATATTAAAAAAAAAAGATGTGTCCCAAATCTTGCGGAGTTCACCAGCTTGAGGAAGACAAGAAAGAAACAGTTCATTTCCGTGCCACGTGGGCAGTGATACAGGATCCCACAGGAACAGGACAGGTTGGTCAGATCATGGAGGGCCTTGGGGGTCAAGACAAGGAGTCTGAACTATATTCTGAAAGGAAATGAGAAGCCACTGAAGGGGTCTAACCAGAGGAGACAAATGCACACATTGAGACTTCAGGAAAGGTCACTGCAGTAGCAATGTGGAGAAAGAAGGAGGGTATGAATAATCTAGTGACGACATGGTACCCTGGACAGTGCAGGAGAGAGAGAAAAAGGAATGGGTTTCAATGTATCTAGTCAGTATAGGTCAAAGGTCTTGACACTGGACATTGGACAGTGTTCAACCTCTCAGTGTTTCGATATTGAGAAAGAAAGAGTTGACACAGAACTTGGTGTCCATCACATTTTAAAAGGCAACATTCTCATCAGGCATGTAAGATCACTGAAATTGCCCCTTCAGTCAATGCATGTTCATTGTCACTTAAATGCCAGGCATAGCCTTAGGTACTGGGAGGGTTCCAATGACAACACAATCAAGTGTGAAGTATCAACAAAGACCAGGGAAGATACGAGCACTAGGCAATGGTGTGGTTTGCCTGAAAGTGAGGACACAGAGCGGAAGATACAGGAAACCTATCTGGGTAAGACCACACAGGGTTTTAGCTAAAGACTGAACTCATGATGGTGGACGTGGAGAGCCACTGAGGGTATCCAACAGGGAAAGAGGATGAGAGCTAAGCTTGAACAGATTCCTCTTACAGAGAAAAACCCAGAATGTCTTCTTTGATTCTCTTTTTGGAATTTCTAGGCCTCATGTTTTCCATTTGGGGTTCTTTTTCATGCTTGACACAGTGCTAACTAAAAGAAGTAGTCCACAAATAAGTGTTACAATCACTCAGGTTCAGTCTTACACACCCAAAGAAAACACAGGGGAACTATGTGAGAGACTAGTCAAACTAAAGAAATATAAGACCCTTAGCAAATCAAACTAAGAGTCCCCAAACACACCAAGAACACAGTCCTGGGCTTTTGACCTGGAGTGAACAGCTCTGGGCAAGGGTAATGAAGTACCATTGAGGAACAAGTCCAAATTACCAGTCACTCCTTTCTAAGCAGCTTGAATCCTGCAGGATGAGAGGCAAGTTGCTAAGTGCTGAGGTGCAGGAACATACCTGGACCCAGGGAAAGGCAGCAGTAGTTTTTACTGAGGGCTTACTGCCTGCCAACCTGCATGCTACATTTTTTTCACATGTGCCTGTGAAGAGAGGGTTACCAGCCAGTTTGGACCTCCCCATCAAGCCTACGCCCCATCTTCCTCACCATCCCCTCCCTTTGGTTCTGGGTATCTCTGGATCCTGCTCTTTTGCTATTGTGTGAGCACTTGAGTTAGTTCTTTCCCCTTTGGGGAAGGCTTATCCTCCCTGTGAAAATACTTGAAAGTCCTCCTGCCCCTTTCCACAAAGCATGAGAGAAATCCAAAGGGCAGTGAAAACTTCAAGTTGAGTGATTGTGGATGGCAGAGACCCTGGGTGTAAGTAGTTTCCTGATAAACACTAAGTATAGATTTTCATTTCTTTTCTTTTTTTTTTTTTCTTACTCCCCCCTCCCAACGCTAGGGCATTCCTTAAGGAATCAACTCTCTATTTCTGGGGAGAGCCACTTCAATTGCATATCCACATGTTGAATATTTACTATAAATAATGATCAAAAGGGAAAGGATAAAGAAAAAAAATCCAGTAGTCATTAGAGAATCCAAGAATCCATTTGACTGCAGTACATATGAGGTTTTCTCACATTGGTTTGAGAACATTACATGGAATTCATATTATCTGAGGTTCTCACTTTGTTCTTGAATCCTCACTAAGGATTCAAGCTGCTTAGAAATGAGTGACTGGTAATTTGGACTTGTTCCTCAATGGTACTTCATTACCCTTGCCCTGTGATGGGGGCAGGGGTGCAAGATTCAAGATCCATTACAAATAATACCAAAGATTTTCTGCATGCAGACAGTGAAGAGTTGTCTATGAGGTGTTCTCAATTAAACTGGAATGCCAAAATGAATTTCTGAGATATCTGTTTTCACAATAGCACTGTCATGTTCCCATTCAGCTGGCTCACAGGCCTCTGGCAGCTCCATCACCAGCCCCATACTTACTAACCTACCTGCTGGGCTGCCTCATGGAAGAGTTCCTGCACTGTAGACATCTGTGGCATTCTCCTGGAAATGGGATCCTGTCGCTCTGGGTGGAGAGACGCCTGTGGAAAGTAAACACCATTCTTGGTCATGCTGGTTCCTCCTTCCCTGCCTCCTTATTGTCCATACTTCCTCCACACCAGGCAAGGCCCTGGGTGCAGAAAAGACTTATTGTACCTCCGGAGACTCCTCCTAATGGCTTCTTTGCTACTTACATAGAAGCCCTTGTGCCCAAGGCACACCTATGCTCAAATTCTGCTGTTCTAAAGCCACTGTGCCCCAGTGTGCTTTCTTTTCTGAGCTCCTTCAGTACATGGGGGTCAGAGCAGGCTGCCTAGCCCTTGAGGACCCAGTTTACACTTCTTCCCCATCCTCCTGTGTATGCATGTGCCTTGGGAACCCTTTGCCCAGGGCAAGGGTATAATGGGGGCCCTTGAACAGGAGCCAGGTGGTGAGTACATGTGGACTGGGCCAAGATCAGTGTGGGGAGGGAAGATTAGGAGGTTGTCTTGGGAGACTGATGGAGGACAAGAATGGGATTGAGGAGTGAAGCCAACAGTGAGTAAAAGATTTCTGAGCATCCGTGTAGAGCTTAGTACTCATCCACCAGAAAAGTCTTCCCTTGGCACAAGGCCTGGCTTTCTTTGGGGTAGGGACCTTACCCCTGAGACAGGGCTCATGGCGTTTTGGAGGAAGGAGGAAAAGACAGGGTGAGAGAAGGGGCTGTCCACCCTGTGGGAAAAGCATGACCAATGATAGCTGCCATGGATAGTGAGTGAGGGAATGGGCACTAAGGGATATTCAAATGCAAAGAGCTGGGAGCAGTGTTCGCCCAACAAACCCTGGAGGGACTGTGGGGACTTGGACTGAGGTATGCTATAAGCAGGAAAATGGGTAGGGTGCTCGGTCAGGTCCACCCATATAGACCCTACTGCGCTGGTGCCTGCCACGCGGAGCTGGCCTCTCACGTCTAGCAGTCTAGCGGCAAAAACCCGGTCCCACGCCCACCTTTCCCCACCCGCGCAGGCTCACTGAGCACAGCCCCGACCCCCCGCATCTCAGACCGCCCTGGGACGCAATCCCTCATCAGGATCTCAGATGAAGGGCTGGGCACTGAGCGCAAGTCTGAGGGACCGGGCTGGCAGTGGGAGATAAGCGTCTACCTGGGTCGGGGAGCCTAGATGACCCCAAGCCTGGACTCTTGCTGTGGGTCAGGGCTCTTCCTGGGGAGAGGCGCTGTCCTCGAGACCACCTTCTCACTCCCCCCACTGGCCCGGACCGCCCTCACCTGTTCCCGGGTCTGCGAGCTCCAGGCGCTGGGCCCGCCCCATCCCCGCCCCATCCCCGCCCCGTCGCCACGTGGCTGACCCTGTTCCGGCCACTCGGGTCCCAGCTGTCGGGCTGGCGACGTGGTTCCCTCCCAGTTTCGGACACTCAACCACCCCAGCACCCCCGACCCTTAGGTCTAGGTGGAGAGAGGGGGCTGCCCGGACTTCTCTCCCCAGGAGTCAGCGGCACACCTCCCCCCGCGAGCGGGCGGGGCTTTCGCAGACCCGGGGGAGGAGACCAGAACCTTTACCTGGCGGGCGCTGGGTGCCGATGCGGTTAAGGTGCGCACGGCCACCGACCGGACCCGGGCATCACTGCCGCTACCGCCTGGACAACTAGTTAAGTGCAACCAGCTGAGGTGCCCCGCCCTGGGACTGGGGGACTGAGAGTCCAATTGCCACTGCCGCAGCGGCCCACGGCGTGCTGGGGACCACTGCCGGCGTGCGCGGGAGGCTGCGGCGGGGGAAGCCCAGGCTCCAGCCCTGGCCCCGCAGAGGCAGAAGCATCTGGACGGGAGACTGAGACCCTGCGCACCAGGGGTCCCACACTCGCAGGGAGTGAAGCTTCTTTCGTTAGGAGAGTGCCTCCCGGCATGCTGAGGTGTGGAGGGATGACTCTCACCACCTCAGAAACACCTTGACTCGGGGTGAAGTGAGGTTTCCAGGACCTCAGATTGCAGGAAAATTAACATACAGAGAGATTAAACTATCTCCATTTCCAATCTGGCATATTTCCTAACCCTTAAATAACTTGCTAGGTTTCCTCCTAGGCTTCTGAGAAACAGGAGGGCAGCTGGGAGCACTTCCCACACCCACATAGGCCTTTGTGTGAAATCCCTAAAAATAGAGGTTGTTCTTTTAAAAACAAAAGGGAAGGCAAAGCCCCGGGAACATTGACAGAGCCTCAACCTCTCTTTCTGCTCCAGCAAAGAGGTTGCATGTGTGGAGATGTATTACATAAAATTTGCCATTTTCTTTCCATTTTTTTTTCGTTTAGTTCCATTTTTAAGTGTAGGATTCAATGACAATCACATTTGGAATTTCATGCAACTATCATCATTTATTTCCAAAATTTTTCATCACCTCAAACTCCATACTCATTAAGCAATAACACACCATTTCCTCTAACTCCAGCCTATGGTGGCCTCTAATTTTGTGCCTCTTTTTATTTGCCTATTTTGGATATTTCACATAGGTGGAGCCATACAGTATTTGTCCTTTTGTGTCTGGCTTATTACACATTGCATAATATCCTCAAGGTTCATTTCCAGTAAAGAAGTTTTTAATAACCCATCTTTGCAAGAAAAGAAAAACAATAAATTAGAATAGCCATCTGTGAATAAAGAATGGATGGGTGGACAGGATATTTTTGGAATCTAGTATATATCCACATATTCATCTGTATGGCCAGTAGAGTCACCTTTCTTACTTTTGGCTTATACATGACACTTTTTTTTTTTTTTTGCCTTAATCTGGTGTCTTATTTGCCATCACCTTCTGATAAAGCCTCTAAGCATCAGTAGAATTTTTAAGAATTCACATTCAATTCTATATCAGCTTGTGTTAAAACAAGTAGAAAGGGGGCTGGGGATGTAGCTCAGTGGTAGAGTGCATGGCTGGCCTGCATAAGGTCCTGGGGAAAAAATTGAAAGGAAACCCACCTACTTCCTGCCACTTATCATTTTCTAAATAAATGAGTTCCCTTCAGAACTTACAAGCTACTTAACATTAGAACAAATGTGCGTGTTTCTTTCCCTCATGTTAAAGCTAAGTAGAGAAACTTACTTCTGCCAGGTGCCACCTACACCCACCTGTAATCTCAGAGACTCAAGAGGCTGAGGCAGGAGGATAGCAAGTTCAAGACAAGCCTGGGCAATCTAGGGAAACCTTGTCTCAAAATGAAAAATAAAAAAGCTTAGTAGTAGCCACACACCTGTAATACCAGCTGCTCAGGAGGCTAAGAAGGATCTGGAGTTCAAAGCCAAGTCTTAGCGCAAGCAAGGTACTAAGCAACTCACTGAGACCCTGTCTCTAAATAAAATACAAAATAGGGCTGGGGATGGGGCTCAGTAGTCAAGTGCCCCTGAGTTCAATCCCCAGTGGCCTCTCCCCCAAAAAAGTTTAGTGGTAGAGCAACCCTGGTTTCAATCCCCAGCACTGCAAACAAAACAAAACAAAAAGCATATCCTGCTTAATGTAGATTTACCTTATAACAATGACACTAACTTAAAAAAATGCTCGTGTTGAAAAATAGCATCTTACATATCCTTTCAACAGAACATTTCCATTTTTAAGATACTACCATACAGAAACTAATAGAAGGATATTCATTATATCATTAGGTTTTTTTGTTTGTTTGTTTTGTTTTGTTTTGGGTAGTGCTGGGGATTGAACTCAGGGCCTTGTGCTTGCAAGGCAAGCACTCTACCAACTAAGCTATATCCCCAGCCCTATATCATTAGTTTTTAAGAGTTGAAAGAAATAAGAACAACCTAAAAATCCATCAAGAGAAGAACTGAGTAAATACATTATGGTGCGACCATACAAGGACAGCCAGCATTACAGAATTAGGTGATTTTATGTGTACTAACATAAAATTCTGTTCATGATATAACATTGAAAAAATAGCAAATTGCAGAATAATATATATGGTGCATGATTTATGTATTTATATATGCATACAGTTTGCATAGAATTTACTAGCAGTGTTTATATCCAGGGATTGGGATTGAAATAGTGAAGTGGGAGGGGAAACCCACTTTGGTATAAAAATTCTGGACTTCTATTGCATTTTTTCCTACAATGAGCACGTTAGTTTGGAATCCGAGTAAAAACGAGTAGACAATGTAGGGAAGACTATTTTCCAAAGTAGGCTATACTAATATATCCATCCCATATGCTCTTCTTACAATATGAGGTTGAGTTTCCTTCCAAAGGAGATAGATTTATGTTCCCTCTCATTTAGCCTGAGTGGACCTTTATAAGTACCTCAACTGATAGTAGAAATGGCACAAATAACAGCTTAACCTCATAGGCTGTCTCAAAGGCATTTTGAGAGCCCTTCTTCACTATTGAGCATTTACCCTTGGGATTTAATCACCATGTTGTAAAGAAGCCCAGGCCATATAAAAAGGCCAGATGTGGGTATTCTAGTCAATAGCCAGTATAACCCATCAGACTTGTGAGTGAAATCGGCCTTCAGATGATTCCAGCGCCCAGCTGAGGTCCCAGACATTGTAGATCAAGGATAAGCTACGCTTGCTGAACTCTGCCTGAATTCCTGATCCACACAAGCTATGAGAGAATAAATTACTGTGGTTGCTTTAAACCACTTAGTTTTGGGATAATTTGTTATGCAGCAATAGAAAATGTATAATACATCCCACCAAGGTAAAAATGTTTTGTTTTCTTTTAAAATAGTTTTATTCATTTCAATGTTTGAATTTACTGGTATTGCAGCCCAGTTATGTAAAATAAAATAATATTGTTATTAAACTTATCTTTTTTTGTTCCTATTCAGTAACACTCCAAGCTCAAGTTGAAGTACAAAATAGTGAGGCTGTTGTGTGGGTCTTTCCTGGCTCAACTGCAGACAACTCCTTCATCCCCTTCCTTAGTGGTAGGAACTGAGAATTGCCTTCTTAGAAAAATGGTGAAGAAACCATGTCTTGAAGTTGATCTCATTTTTTAGAAAGTCTGAACTCTGGGGAGGTATCAGAGCTTGGAGAGAGTCAAGTAGTATAGAAATGTGAAAGCAGGTTGGAAACATTGAATTGTGATGTAGGTATGTATGTACACAAAAATATGTCTTACAGCCTAAATCCCAGAACCAGAGTCCCAGTGCCGCAAGATGGGGGTCAGGTATGCACTTTACAATCCCTGGATGTACTTCACAATCACCTATGGGTGATTTTAAGAAAGCCCACCCCCAGAGATTCCATCTTCAGTTTTAATTGGTCTGGGGTGGGGCTTAGGTATTAGCATTTTCTTTGAAGCCCTCCAACATTTCTAACATGAAACCAAGATTGGAATTTCTCGCCCAGTAGCTTTCCCCCTCTCTAAAACACCTGAGAGACAGAAAGCACCTGCTAGCTGTGGGGTCTTCCTCTAGTTAAAATTTTTAATGGCAAGGAGTGTGAAATCTGTCCCTGAGAAAGCAACAGGGAGTTTACCACATGATAAATGTTTAGTTGGTCATTGTGATGATGTACCTCCCGAGGGTACACCTGCCTGTTTAAAAAATTATGGCAATTCTGCACACACTCAGAAGGCCTGCTGGCTCTGAAGGTGGAATCAGGATTTGAACCTTGGTCTGGTTCCAGTTCTAGGCTCACCTCTACACAATGCAGCTTCTTTAATCCTAGGAAGGAATAAAACTGCAAAAGGTTATCCTTCTTCCTGGAGTTTGAAGTGTGCTTCAAGAACCCCAGACCTGGGAGGGAAGTCTGTCTGAAAGGCTGACATGCATTCCTGGTAGCTGGAGTGATGCAAACCACAGCACAAGCCCCTTGCAAGGCTGAGGGCTCCTGAGTACCAGAAAAGTAGAGGTGGGACTCTAGGGAGACCTCAGTCCTGCTCCGGTTCCTCTGGGTAGAACTGAGTGGAGAGGGAGGGGCCACCACTGTCCTGCCATCAGGTGTCCCCAGCTCCTGTAGAGCAGGTTTTTCCTCCAGGATCTAAGCTATTTATTGACCTAAGAGTCATTTGTCCTTTGACAAGAGAAAGCCATTCACCTGTATCAACCACCTGACACCTGTCATAGGCCAAGATCTGGTGGGAGCATGAGAAAACATTTGATGCAGAGTGGAAGCCTCAGAAGCAGGGTGCAGTTTGCTTTATGATGTCAGTGGCAGTGTTATGGGACTGCGACAGCAGTGTAATTATCATTCACTGCTCACTTGAATATTGTGTACAGGAGCCACAGAGACAAAGCTCCAAAAGTGTAGGTGTGAGTAGTCAGGTCTGAATTTAAGTCCCGGTTCTCTTTTCTCTATGTGACCTTGCCCAAGGTCTTTAATGTGTTCAAAGCTCAGTTTCCTTATTTGTAATATGGAGTTAATGATAAGACAAGCCTGGCCTACCTGGCAGAGTTGTTGTGGACATTCTAGGATTTTGCTGGGGATTGAAATCAAGATCAGTTGTTGTTTTCAGAACCCATTATACTTCCTCCCTTTCTGAAAAATCACATGACCAGTTTTCTGGCCTGCCTGCTGTTATCAACGCAGACTCTAAACCCCTGACACTGCTTCTTCTGTGGGATCTGCAAGCCCTCTTGGCACACTTGTATTGCCTAAGCCCTGTCAGCCACATCCACCAAGTATCTGTGGGTCACCAAGCACTGTGGCCAACATGGGATGCACAATGAGAAGAGAGACCATTCTGGACAGGCAGGGCAGACAGACATTAATAAAATTCTTGCCTGATAAGCACAGCATTACAGACAGATATCTATGTTAGGGAAACTGTATGGGCTGTTCAGAGACTCCAAGATGATTGAAATTACCTAATCAGGAAAACCAGGGTAAGTTTTTCTGAGGAAGTGACACTAGAACTGAAATCAAAGGATGAGGGAGGGGTGGAGGTTTTAATAGAATGTAGAGAGAAAACAATGCATTTGTGGGGAAGGGGGATATCTTTAAGTACCCAGAGCTGAAAGCAGTCAGCCTGGCCCTCCCATGAGTTGACAAGCTGGTTGATCAGATCATAGACTATTTATTGAACCAAATCCAGCAGTGAGCAAGGCCATTTTCATTCATTGGCCATACATGTAAACTCATTCATTTTTTTCCCTTCTTCCTCCCTTTGTTTCTATGCAGCTGGATTGGGAAAAGGACTGGGGGTTGAAGTCCTGGCCATTCCACTCTTTAGTCTAGTCTTATATATTGAGATGCTCTGGTCAACCACAGGGTGCCACGGGAAGGAAATGGCTCTAGAAGTCTTCAGTCCTGGCCACATCCTCTGCTCCTTTCTATGCTAGGTCTTGGGAACTCATTTCCCACTAACCTTGGATTCTTGGGTGTCTCCTTTAGGAATGTTGGTTAGAAGCCTATGGCAGCTGTGGTTGAGTGCAGAATTCTGTATCTCCACCAGATCCTGGCACTGAAAATCCACCATCATTTCTAATACCTTCAAAATGAAGTAGTGCTTCCCAGCCCCTGTAACATTGTTCATTCACTTATTCATACCGGCTTGTGTGTGAGGCAGCTTGATGCTCTGTGAATGAAATGCTTCCAAAAAGCTTTACAAACTAATACAGGGTTCCCACAATCTTCTCCTGATGAACAACTGAATTTTCCCAAAACATAAATGCTAAATAAAACAAAAAAAAACCACTTAGGTAAACCTAACTTGCACAAGAGGCAGGGCATTACATACCATCAGTCAGTTTTTTGAGTGATATTTACCTGCAACACACATATATAAGTTGTTCAGGAAGATGAAAACAGAAACAAAGAAGGGATGGAAATAGAGAATAAATACGATTAAAAAAAAAAAAAGTACAACGGAAGACCCACCGCCTCCACAAAGATCAAATATGTCTTCCTTCCTCCCACCTGGTAAAGCTGGCTACAATGTTCCAACTTCATTGTCCATAATTTTGCTTTTGCCTCTTGGGCCAAATTCCTGTTCATGATTAACTGATAGCTTGGGACTGAGAAATTGGGGACCTCTACAAACTTCGTGTATTACTTTTATAGGATATTTCCGCCTTGTTTCCAATGTGCTGATATACCTCAGTGTTAAAATACTCTTCAGAATGTTCCATACCTTTCAGGTTTCCGACAATGAAAAACATTTGCGGGGGGACCACACTGGGGACTGAATCCAGGGCCTCACACATGGTAGTCAAGTGCTCTACCATTGAGCTTCATTCCCTGGCCTTTACATTTTTGAGACAGGGTCTAAGCTGCCCAGGTTGGCCTAGAGCTTGCAATCTTCCTGCTTCAGCCTCCTGAGTAGCTGGAATTACAGGCATGCACCAACACTCCCAGCCTTTTTTTTCTCATTCTTCTTCTTCCTTCTTCTTTGAGTTGTTTGAAATCTGTGTTCCTTAAGTTTAGGGCATGTACTTGATAATACTCTGCACTCCACTTGTCAGCAAATGCAAATTGTAAGTATTCTTTCCCTACAGAATTTCTATCACTTCCACATCACTACTTTTTGCTGCCAGACACATTGACTTTGTCGTTAAAATCTTAAGTCTTTTGAAAGATAATACAAGTTGAGCATTCGTTATCTGAAATGTTTGGGGTTACAAGTATTTTAAATTTTAGAAAATTTTCATAAATGCAATGAGGTATGTTGGGATAGGACTCAAGTCTAAATATGAAATTCGTTTGTTTCATACTTACTTTATTCACATAGCCTGAAGTTAACTTTATACATTTTTAGTGCACCTGCAATACTTTCAGAAACCCACGAGGTCATTTGTGGAATTTTTCAGTTGTGGCGATATGTCAGCACTCAAAAAGTTTCTCATTTTGAAGCACTCTAGGTTTTGGATTACAAATGCTCAGCTTATATTTTCTGTAAGTCAGAAATGTATTACATGCTGTTTTATATGAAATGAAGTTTTCAACACTTGTCCAACTCTGCTCCTTTGTGATAATTAAAACTCTGAACTTGCTAAAAATGTTTACTGCTTTACAAGTTTAAGACATTCACAGCAACTGAGATAGTTTGTCATCCTCCCTTCCAGATGTAAAATATTGAGGTTCAGAAAGGGCAAGTGGTTTGAACACGTAACACAGATAGCTCAGATAACTCAAGGCAGAACTGTGATTTCAAAGTTTCAACCAAGTCCCCTGCTCACTTCATTGCTTATTTGCCCATGTGGCCTGTAGATTATCAAACCCCAGCCCTCCCACAATCATCCTAATGACAGCTCATTTAAAGCCATCCCACAATACACTAACCTTGCATACTCTATTACCAGACTCTGTATATTCCATCCTATGCTGAGTGCACAACTGCTCTCAAACCAGGAGGGCTCAGTAAAACTTATGCAACTGCCCTCACCCAGTCATCTTATGTGAGGCCTGAAATTGAGAGGCCAATGCTGTGCCTTCTTCCTGTCATTTTATTTTGTGCTCTAGCAAGTAAAATGCTGGAGCACAGGTTGCACTGCCACATTGCACATGCAATGGTGCTAGAGCTCGCATAGACAAAGGAAAGCTACCAGGTTAGAGGTTTTGAGTTTAGAGGGGAGTTTACAATGGCCCAAACACCTTGAAAGAGATGGAGCACCATAAACATAGTTGTTGTCTAGGAGTACTGCACGTTAGTATATGACTTAAGGAACTTGAACTATTAAGATTGGGTAAGCATGACTAATTAGGCTTTGGTTCACTTAGTTTCCCTACTTCCAGGAAAGCACCACCCCCAACACCCCAGGGGGTACAGATCAGCCTCTGGTCTTTTACCCTCAGGTTTGAGAATCCCTATTGAGCATTCATTTCCTGCTCCTGTGATAGGTCAGTTTCTTTGGAAACAAATCTATTTCATTTCCATAGGCTAGGCTTGAATCCTATTCATAAATCTGGATTTTAAGTAGGGGGCAGTTTTTTGTTTTGTTTTGTAGCAGGCATTGACACTCAACCATTCACACCCCCAGCCCTATTTTGTATTTTATTTAGAGACAGGGTCTCACTGAATTGCTTAGGGCCTCACCATTGCTGAGTCTGGCTTTGAAGTAGCAATCCTCCTGAGCCACTGGGATTACAAGCATGCACCACCACGCTGGGCAAGTAGGGGGTAATTTTTGACAACATTCTCTATTCCATTGCATTGATCTGCTTATATTGTCTATCTTCTGGAAGTAAGTTATTAAAATTGCATTTCCTAGTAAACTATCCTAAAATAAAGAACTGTACTTACCTATTTGTTGAGGAATGAGATGTAAATTATTCAGCAGACTACCCAACACATCTTCACACTGAACGTTTGCTTTAATAATCTCAAGTACAATACTGTAACCTGTAACTGATAACACTACCAATGCCTTCCATATGCTCAAAAATGCCAGTAGCCTCAACTATCTATTATTTGCATCTAGTACAATGTCTGTCACTAAGTAGGTAATCAATGCTGAATAAATGCAGGGCCAATGTTCTATATCCCAGCAAGTAAGGATTCAAATCAACAGAAAACACCATGACTATCACAGGTAATGCACTCCTTTGGCTTCCTTTCCCACCTTGACAGGAGTATGATAGTTTCAGAAGCTTATTAAGAACTGGAGTAGTTAGGGAAAATTAAGGTTACAACTTTAAAAGTTCACCTGCAAAAATGGCTCAAATGTTCTCTTTTACAATTCAAGATCATTTTTAAACTTGAGTTTTCTGTTTGAAAATTTCATTCTTGTTTACAATACTACATTTTTCATCCCAGCTTTTACACGTATGTATATACATCTGCATGAATGTGTGGGTAAGGTTTTACTCAATAGTCATTTTCATTTGAAAATGAAAAAGAACCACATTTTAAATTTTAGTTCACTTAAAAAAATTCACCTCTATTCTTTATTCATCATATAGATGTTAACTTATTCTAATAGTTTGATCAGATTCATCAGAGGGCAATAACAGATACAACTCTGAAAAAATTTAAAATTCTATCCAAATATATAATAAGAAAAAATGTTCATATTCTTTTTGTGTGTGATAACTAATCAAGTAAGACTCAATGACAACACATTAATTCAAGTGATTTCAATTTTATTTTTTTCATATAATCTTCAGGTGGGAGAAGTGTCATGTAGAGTATCTACCCATCCCTCACCCCACCAATTTGAATCATTCAAGAACTGGGATCTAAGAAATGCATTAGTAGACTATCAGCGGTATTATTATGTACAATTGGTTACAGCACCATGCTAATAAGCCAGGGTCACAGGACTCATCTCTGCAAGGGCCAATTAGTTTACATTTGTCCCAAGGACCCTGGCTGCACTCCTGACTGCTGACAGCTTTCTTACAATGCATCCCACTATCATGAGATAAGGTACTGGCAAAAGTGGTAGATAAATGAAAACAAATCTATCTACACTAATGAAAGGGAAAAAAAAAAATCCCATGTATGCTACTGATGATGGTTAACAGAATCTTATCTGTAAAGAAAAAAAAAAACACAAATGCTGTTTGCTCTACATTAAACATATTTCAAGTCTAAAATATTCAATGACAGTAACATTTGACTCTCGCACTTTATAACTGTCTAATAAATAAAACATTCCACATAAAGCTACAGTAAAGACCCTGGTAATTATTACCCAATCTGTTAACTGTTAATTCCATACAGACATCCTTTTTAATATTAACTATGTACCATGATTTTTGCATATTTACCACTAGTTATTTGGTTCAAAGTACTGTGAAAAATTCAGCTAGAAAATTCGTCATAAAACTGTATTCTGTATTTTATTTTTCAAACAGCCAGTGTCCACATTTAAACGCAGAATTTGAAATGTAAGTCTAATAATTCAATTTAAAATAAAGCAAAACAACTTCCTTTAGTATCACAATACATAAAATGGTATTATAAACTTAAGTGGCAAGACTAACTATATGACTACAGTGTTAAAAGCCGTGAAACTCATTAAACCTCTTAATGAATAGGTCAGTTTAAAGAACAATTCTGTTCCATGACTACACATGAAACAAGCTTTCACTGTATTATAAAGGCTCAGCAAATCATTTATGGCAAAATATGGGGTCAACCAAGATTTTTTTTTTTTACAATGATGATAAAAATGTATTCAAACAAAAAATCCTCCCAACTGTTTAAAAACAATTATATATGGAGGACAAAATATATTTTAAAATATACTGACTTATTAAATTTCAACCATCAGGCTGCTGACTACTTACTGATGTAAAAGTTTGTATTTAAAAATATCAGAAATATCTTATTTAACAGTGAAAATTTCAATGTGATAAGTTTCATCGCAAAGCGATTTTCACCTGAGTAGATTTTGAAATTTAGTGCTCATATTTTGGGGGGAGGAGAAGGAAAGAGCCACTTTTTATCTGAGTTTGCAGTTGGTTCCTTCACACTAATTTCCTAGGGGGTTGAAGAAACAATCTGCTGTGACTTTCCCAAGTCATACCATGCCCCCCTTTCCCTCATAAATTTGCTCTGGCATTTCATGAATTCTCAGTATTCATCAAATATCTCCACTTAGTTACCCATTCGAGCATGGCAACCAAATTCATTCAGTTCTATACAACAGCATCTATTATATTATGTACATGTTTAATTATCAATAGTAAATCGAAAATAAAATTTTACAGTGATTGGGAAAAGGGTCAGAAAATAGGATAGGAAAAATAATACTGTATAATCAGAATACCCTATTATCCTACCAGTTTCAATGACAGGGCTTTTCTTTTATTAGTAGATATACAAAGAAGGTGTGGGGATCCCAGGAAAATAACACTATGTATCAGAAAATTCAAATGCTTCACCATTAGGATTTCCATCACACATTTAATTTCTTCTGTACAATTTTTATAAACTTGTTTTCTTTTCAAAATCATCAGATTTCCAGATTAAATTCAGCACTACACAGTATGCCCTTGAAGTAAAATGAGGTTACCTGCTTTATTTGGATACCAAGTTCCCTTCCAGACAGCATTAAAATAAAGACAAGTAAGACTACACAGATAAAATCCAGTATAATTCAAATCCAACAATGAAAAATTTCCCCCATATTGTTGCAAAATTCTTTCTACTGAAATGCTTTGCTACAATAATAAAAAGCATACATTACATATAAAAGATACCAGTGTACTAAAAAGTGACAGAAGTGGACTAGCAAATCCTTCAAAGCACATTATATAAATGACTAGCATTTAAAAACATTTCTCCTATAAAATGTAGGTCATATACATTTATAAATTGGCGGTTTTATTTCTAAAGCAGTGATGTGTGTTTTCAAATAGTTAGCTGTTCTGTACAGTATAATATCGACTCACTTCAAACTACAATGTTTGTCTTTCTTTGTATTGAAGTTGAATAAATTCATCTGATCAGCAGAGAAATCAAGCTTGAAAAATAAGTATCTAAAAATCAAAGTAGAAAGTTTAGAATTATTGAAATGTAGCTATGAAATATGAAGAGAACTATCTATTTCACAATGGAGCTGAAGTCACCTCAAAACTTACGGGCTTCAATCTAAAACAGAAACAATATTAAAATCCAAAGCAAACCACAAAGTTAGGTAGCAGTACAGAAGCAGGGAAAAACAACAACAACAACACATCCCTTCCTTCAGTGTGATGGGCACTAAGTTTTGCGGTCTTCCTCCATCTTGCAGAAGAGTGGTAAGGCCATTCAATGCTTAGTGAAAGTGAGTACAGATGAAGCCAGATTTAGCCTGTCTCCTCTGCAACTTCAATTATGCTGTGTAAACAGTGTTACGTTCCAATAGGAGGAACAATGGAATTTGCTTATAAAAACTGATTAAAGATAATCATTATTAAATGAAATAAGGATAATTAATAACTCTGAAATGTTTTTAGAACTTTCCTGATGCTACTTGTAAAGTTAGCACTGCTATGTATTATTGCTTACATACAGTACAACATCATATGCCTTCTAACATAAAGCAGTACTGTGATTTGTTTGTACATATTTACAGATTCTTAAAAACAAGCTGTAAAAACATTACATACTTTCAGACAATACAAATTAGCACATTGGTACTCACTTCAAAACAAATGGAATGCATAACATTAATAAACATCATAAAGGAAGACTCACATGAAAGTCCTTGATTGTCAAGACACGTTTATATATAAACTCTAACTGTGCAGAATTAAAGATTCAATCATAGGTACATCCTTACTTGATGAACCGTATTTACAGCATGGTATTGCATAAAAAAATAAAATAATGTTTACAGGGTTTTACTTTTTTATCCATTGGATTAAAGAAAGCAACAAACATAACAAGAAATGTTTGTCTGCTTTAGTTTGTTTCCTACCAAAGTTTAAGTGAAAAAAGGAAACATACGGTTTTTATTTGCAGAATATAGCAAAAACAACTGGAAAATTATTTCCCTGAAATAAAGCAATTTGAAACGGAAAAGGTTTAAATTAAAATTGCAGACTCAAAAAATTTCTCATTGATTATAATAGTGCTTCTTCAAGTAAATACATACTGTGAAAAAATGAGTTCTAGTTTAAAATGTTCTAAGATACGCAGTACTACAGTAATGCCTACTTTTAAAGTTTCCCGGCTTTTTTTTTTTTTTTTTTAAACAGCCCTTTAAATACCCAAATTAATAAAGTGAAAGAAGTGGCAAAAGATCTAATCTCACTAGCACTTTGCAAGTGTCTCCCATCTGTGGAAATGAAAGCCTGCCCTGAGCACAAGGCCTTTTCTACCTCTCAAGAGATAAAATGACCTAATTGCTGGCATCTTCAGCCAGAGCTAAGAAGATGGATTTCTACCTTATCAGGTAGCACATTTGCATGTAGATCTAAAAAATTTAGGAGCCACTCAAATATTCTAAACCAAATGAAATATATGTGCAATAAAAATTTAAGTTAAAAAAAAGACACTTTTAGAAGATGTTCAAGAGATACTTTATCTGATGTTTCCAATGCTCAAACATAAAAGTAGGACCTAAGTGAAAAAGCACACCTCACTCACATAGATCAAGGGTTTAAGGGTGTAAGAGCATGTTTTTATAGAACAACTTGTTCACTGAGAGAAATGAGAAACATGAATTACAAAGGATATCTCATATCCTCCATGTTTCAATCTAAAGCAGCACACAAGGCCACTTATTTTCTCTACTAATGCCCAGATAGAAATTAAACAATTTTCTGAACCAAAATGGGGAAACCCAAACTGTTGAGATGTTTATCATAGGATGATAATACAAGGTGAGTCTAGTAGGCATTCAGAATTTCACAGTAAGAGTGTGATGACTTTACTTAAATGGTAAGTCAATAAGTTATGCTGGCTAAATATCAGTTATCTGAAAAATGCTTATAACCTGGTAAAAGTCTGCCATTATGTAGATTTAAAGAAATGTATTGAAGACAGGAATGCAACACCTGAAAATCTGCTTGCATAACTACCATTTTCAAAGGCCTTCCTTCCTAAGCTTATCCAAACTGCCCAGCAATAGTCACATTCTTAAAACTGTGCTGGTGATGTTAAAACAAACCAAAATTTTTACACAGTACCAAGAACTGCATCAAGTTCTCAAAGGAACAAAATATTTGATCAGACTTAAAAAAAAAAAAATCAACTCAGGGAATAAATGCCTACTCTCATCAAAAGTACTATGAGAAAAATGCCTATGTAGGGTGAGCACAGTTCCATTTTTAACATCTCACCTGAAATAATTCTTCTTGCAATTAAGTGATGCATAACACAACACATCAATCTTAAGGTTGATAATGGCAGAACTTAAATATTTACTTCAAAGAAGTCTAAAATTATCGAAAACTTTGGCAGCAAAGAAAGCTGTCAAATGGGAAAACTAGTATTTCAAACAAAGCTTAATAACCAAAGTGTAGAGGAAACCACATTAAACATAATTTATATTCTTACCATAAAAACACCAATATATTTAAAATAAATGAATATAAGTGAACAATGTTAGGAGGGGATAATTCTTTGTTCCCTTTCTTTATGAGAACAGTCTTGGGATAACATTAAATAAGAGACAAAAATAATTTAAATGGATAACATATTCTATACTGAAACAAAGAATGTAGACCTACAGGGCCAATATAAAAGTTAAAATGGAAATAAACAACTTCATCTTCCAAGGCTATTAATTTTAGGTTACCACTGGTGCTATAGCAGGATGTGCACTGTGACAAAGATGGCGGAAATTTAAAATACAAAAACCAAAAAGTTGGAACAAATTAAAGAGGATGATAGCATCAATATGACTAAAGTTATTCTCCAAAAATCAAAACTGTTCAATGTGTAACTCAAACCATCATTCTTCAGAAAAGTATATATATAAAAGCACTATTTATTGTACCATGCCGTATTATTTTAAGACAAAGTATTAAAAAAAAACATTCATGGTATAAGGATAAAGTCTGTAGTTTATTTAGATTTTGAAATGCAACAAAAAATTTTCGGTCACTCATCTAGCTGAAAAAGAAATTGTAGTTACTGGAATTAGTAAACACTTTTGGTTTGTAAAACTGTAATGAGCAGTGTTCATTAAAAAGTAACTCAAGATAAAATAAGCAATTAAAAAGCCCATTTCTTGTTTCTCTGGATACTGTTTAATAATCCAAGAGTCTAGAAAGAGAAGGATTAAACCAGGTTTTACAGTTCCAAAGATATCCCAATTTCCTTTTATTGCCAAAAATTAAAATTGTCAATTATGAGATGATTATGACACAACCATATCAAACCTAAAAATCTAATTTTTTCACTTTGAGAAATCAAAAATACCAAATAGATTCTAAGTGCTCTATGTTAACTGAAGTGTATATGTAAAGTAAAATACAATTAAGCTTTAAAACGTGGAATATACATTTTGTGTAAGCATTATGTTCTTGGGAATGTAATCTACAGAATATTTTTTACTAAAACTTCAAAACCTTGATACTTGCACATGAAAAAATCATAAAAAATATCTAGGTACAACTGTACAAAGAAACTGACACCAATATGCATACTTCCATAGAGAAGTGAATGCTTCAACAGTTATGTATTTTGGTAAAAGTTTTGAAAGTATGCATATTTTAAAAGTAATTAGGCTTTTAAATAGTGGAGTCTTAGACTATGAGATTTTTATTACTTTTTTTCTTCAAAAAAACACGTCAGTATAATGCAAAATGAAAATCAAGGGTATATGGCATATCATTCTTTTTGAAAGGTGTTTTTTTCCCCCCTTATAGGACAAACTAATGTATTTAAGCCATAATCTCTTGACATTTAAACTTTTAAGTTCACTCTGTAAAGTATACTCAGATTCCCTGCTGAAGTGCAATGACTATGCTGAAAAACTTAGAAACAGTATGAGTAAATTTCACACAATTACTAATCTCCTAAGAATGTACAATGTTATCAGTTAGGAAACAATTGTGCGAAAGTCTTTTTTTTTTTTTCCTTTTTAACTTGGTGTAGGTGGAATAGCAAGTTTCTGATCTAAAACAAGTATATGCATTGCTTCTATAAAGGTGACAACATGTAAGGCAGTTCAAAGAATGCTGACTAACCAAACAAAACGCAATTATGGGATTATCTTGCTATTCATATCAGCTTAACTTGTTATAACGCATTGCTCTTAAATCTGTACAGCACTCCATTTTACACAGAGTAACCCCACTCTTGATTAATCTGTTCTAAAGTGCCAGTATTATTTACACATTTTTTTTGTTTTTTTTCTGTTTTTTTTTTTTTAGCCAAAAGTCTGGCCAGTTGTGGCATCTGGTGAAGATGTCATCCCAGCTCTATTATCATTTACATTCACCAAGGGAAATTCTGAAAATTCAGCACTTGTCCCTGGTCCCCGAAGGTTCACCTGTCCATTGGCAGTGCTAAATTGAGTAGCTATTCCAGCTCTGGATCCATGATATGGAGCACGGAAGGGCTGTTCAAAGGAGCTCATTTGGTAAGCTTGGTGGACAGGCTGAGCTTCAGCTTTCTTCTGAGAAGTCACTTGATCCAAAAAGTCCTGTGTTGATGTGGCAGAAGCATGGTTTGTCTCATCACCTGAAAAGGGAAATGAGTGCTGTGAATCACCAACTATTAGTCCAAAGTGGGACTTATCTGGAGTTGTTCTTAGTGGAGAATTCATTCCTGATCGAAAGCTATTGATGGGCATGGTTGCATAGACTTGCTTGTCTATGGAAGAGAATGCTGGCTGATTTGGAAGGGTCTGGTTATCAGTCACAAAGTTAAGGCTCGGGCTATTCAAATAGGCATCATTTTGGCTAGTTCTGTCCAAAGCCTGTTGCAGAAACTTTGAGTATTCCTGCAACATGTTGGCTTTATCTGATGAGGATGCTTGGGAGCTTGATCCAACATTCTCTGACTGGGTGACTTCAGGTACTTCTGAAGAATTTATTGATATGCTAGAAGTCACTTCAGTGTCTGCAACACTGAAGGAAATCTCATGCTGTCCATTAGCTTTATGGGAATAATGATCCAACAAAGTCTGCAGTACCTCATCTGGAATAACATTTTTGTCATGATTACTCTTAATCTCCACATTCAGTGCTTGTGAATCTAATATGGATGCTGTGGTACTTTCATCAATGACACTTGCCACAGCTGCTTGTGTTACAGAAGGCTGAGAAGCTATGGTACCCACATTCAGCGCATACTCCCTGCTGTTGTTACTTGCTGCTTGAAGATACCGCTTCTTCTTCAAAAACTGCATGGCATCATCATAATTAGTACTACTATGCACAGGTTTACTGGGCCCCTCTTGCAAATTATCAACCTGATCAATGTCAGCATTGCCTTCTGAGTCCAGTAAAGCTTGTTTATCCACAAGTTCAAATGCATACTTTGAAACTTTGCTTTCTTCATATGTGGATAAAGGTGAAATTGTTTGATTTTGCTCCAGTGGCTGTTTCAGACTTCTCTTACTATTAATTTTTTTGAGAACCAACTTCGGTGGATGTATTTCTCCTGATGCGTCTTCTAAATGTGATCCCCCAACTGAAGAATGTGGCATTTCAACAGCATATTCTGCCACCATATACTCATCTTTTACTTTAGTACTTGAAGAATAAAGAGGCAAGTAATCATTTTTGTCTTTCTTCAGGTCAGATTTATCCAAAGAACTCTCTTTGTCCATTCCAGATGATTTCTTCTCAGTTTTCTGCCTTTTCTTTTTTGGCAGTGAGTTATCTTTTGGTGATGTAGAAAAGCCAGAATCTTCTTCAGATGTCAGAAGGCCACCTTTGATGGCACATCTGTTTAGTTTTTTGTCATGATTTTCATGGCACATACGTTTATGTTTCAATACACGATCTGTTCTGGAAAAATACTGTTGAATTCAGAGATTGGAAGTGGTTTTTTTGTTTGTTTGTTTTTGTGTTTTTGGTCAAAGAAAAGAAAAAAGAAAACAATTAATAAGTATAATATAAGCAATTTCAAACACATTAACTGAGCCAATTTTCTATTATAAATCTTATCAATAAGAATTTAAAAGTTCTTCAAATAGTTCTAGCAGTAAACAGCATTTTCTATTTTCTTAGAATTACTTTATAACTTAATGAGGATAGAACAATTGCAAACTGCCTATCTTACCTGTAAACAGTATTCACACTGGTAAGGTTTTTCTCCACTGTGAGTTCTCTTATGCCTTTCCATATGATATTTTTGTATGAATCTCATACCACATTCATCACAGCGAAATGGTTTTTCACCTAGTACATGATAGAAAGTTTAAAACAAAACAAATATTGTAAAACAATGAATTGTTTTGCCATTAGAATCTCTAAAATAAATATCCTTTGGCAGTTATGATAATTCAATTTTAAAAAAATATTTTTAGTTGGAATGAGACAGACATCACTACCCTATGTACATGTGTGATTAACAAGAATGATATGAATGTACATCATGCACAACCATAGAAATGAAAATCTGTGCCCCATATGTGTACAACGAATCAAAATGAAGTCTGTAAAAATAAAAAATTAATAAAAAAATAAGAGAAAGAAAAAAATATTTTTAGTTGTAAATGGACACAATACCTTTATTTTATTTATTTATTTTTATGTGGTGCTGAGGATCGAACCCAGTGCCTCACATGTGCTCTACCACTGAGCCATAACTCTATCCCCAAATTCACTCTAAAATGACAAAAAGTATTCCTTATACTAAAGGCTGAAAGAAGGCACACTCAATTTTCCTCCCTTCCGTTATGTGTGCATAGAACATAATCTGTCTCTAGAAAGACCAGCAGTACCAGGAATTTGTAGCAATATGGACATTCTTTCAGTAGAGTAGCTACTGAAAGATAATTTCTAATCTTTCTTTTCAATCATATAAAATAATATATTAGAACTTTATAAAGTGTTATTCATGCATACTCTAATATAATTCTCAGGTACAGCTTCTTAATTCTTAATCTATTTTACAAACATTTGAGGTTAAATGAAATATGAATCCTAGGAAAATATTCTTTAAAATCTAATTTAAGACATAAACAAGCTTAGAGGCCAAATTTCAAATATAAGACTCATTATATTGATTCTTTTTTGGGGGGCGTGGGTACTGGGGAATGCACCCAGGGGGTGCTTTACCACTAAGTTACATTCCCCAATCCTTTTTATTTTTATTTATGTTTTTTTTTTTAAATTTTGAGACAGGGTCTCACTAAGTTGCTGAGGCAGGCCTTAAACTTGGAATTGCGACCGTCCTGGTTTACCTCCAAGTCACTAGGATTACAGCCATGTGCCACCATGCCCAGCTATACTGATTCTTTTTTTCAACTCAAACCAGAATTTCTTGTCATCTGGGGATGAATTATATATAAATTGAATACCGTTAATTATACATACAACTGCTCTACCCCACCACCATTGAGCTATAATCCAAGCCCATAACTTTCCATTCTAACAAGAATGATGTACATGATGTGGAGTTACACTGATTGTGTATTCATACACAAATATAGGAAAGTTATGTCCAATTCATTCTACTGTCTTTCCTATTCCCATCTCCCCCCTCCCTTCCCTTCATTATAGTTTTTACTGATAAAACTGAAGTCTAATTAAAAAAATAATAAATTACCTTGTATAATATTTGTCCAGGGAAACTACTGCTTCTACCTATCATACGTTTAACAAAATTTTGCTGAATACTGCTCCTCTACTCAGAGCCCTGCTGTAGGAAGTTAAAAGTGTAAGGCATGCAACTTGTTTTTTAAGTTTATACCAGAATTGGAAAAACAAGATACAACTCTCAAAACTATGTCCAGCTCTGGTTTACTTTTACAACTTTTACATCACACTATTTCCTTTCTTAACCTTATCCTTCAGTCAAAACATCTGCCATCTCACATTTCCTACTTTCACCTTGATCCATTCTGCTCCTTCAGTCAGGAAGGCCCACTAAGTGTTCAGAGACCACACTCCTAATGAGACCCAATCCAACTCCTATGGGATACTTTGCTCCCTCTTTCTAAATTTCCACAGAACTCCATTAAACTTCTCCTATGGCACGTATTACTTACAACTCAATAATTACTTCATACATTTCTATTCTTTACCATATTACACTTGCTTAGACTTAAATTATATTTATGTAGCTCAGAGTACCTTTTGAGATCTTTAAGTGCCAAACAAATGGCATATATAATGATTACTATGGTGAATTATCAGAGAAAAATGTTACTATGAGTTGGTATGATTTGGAAGTTTCTTGGAAATATAGGAATCTAAGAGGAGTAGCACCTGAAAGTTAAATGCCACAGAAAGAATATTTGGGGAGGAATAACAGAGCAGCTAACTGTTTAGATACTGTCTGATATCCAGGAGAAATGAGAAGAGAATTTAATTTGGCAACAAATTATTTAACCTGTTAAGTCCCAAATTTTCAATTCTATGACAATTTCAACAAAATTAACAGAGGTGCATTAAAATAGGTTGAAATTCATAATTTGAGTTTATATATTATTTATTAACATAATTTTTATAATTATTGTTATGGAATTATATATTATATATAGTATTTAAGATTTTATATGAGTTTCTTATCTGGGACAACGGGGCAAAATGGGTTAAAACCTTCAAGGATGTAACTTCTATAACTGCTAGAGAGTTATCAAATTTTAGGGCAAAAGAGACTTTCCAGTGGCTTTCAAATAGTGCTCTTGCAGGTTCCACAGAGGCCCCCATGCACTGCTGCTAGTGTGGCAAAAGGTTCAAAGCTTCTTAAGCAAATTCAGTTGAAGAGTAGCTCACTTTCATATGCTGGGACTCCAAGGAAACATTCCAACAGTTCAGAGGTTAGAGGCTAGAAAGCTTTACCAATAAATCTAGACTAATTCACAGCAAAGAAATATTGAAGTCCAGAAAAGTTAAGGAACTTGCAAACCAAATAATACAAAAGAAGTTGGGAGAGGAGAATACTTATTAAGGAAGTTTGGAAGAAATGGAATGAGATATGAGATGGGAAATAATAGAAAGTAAATCATTCAAGAATAAAATTGTTAAAGAAGAGAAGGCAAAACTGTTTAAGGGCAGAGGAATCTGTATAGAAGAAAAACTGAACTAAAACTGAATTGTTACAGTGAATAATCAAAGGAATAAGATTCCAGAGAACCAAGACAAGAAGGAAGGAACAGATAATGTTGGAAAGAAGAAGTAAGAATAGGTACACATTTTAAAATAGAGAATGTAGATGATAGAGATCATTAGGTTAGAACTTAAAATCATTTATCAAAAGTGAGAAAGGAGGGCTGGGCTCAGTGGAAGAGCACTTGCCTGGTGTGTGCAATGCACTGGGTTCCATTCTCAGCACCACAAATAAATAAGTAAAATAAAGGTCCCTTGACAACTAAAAAATACTTTTTAAAAAGTGAGAAAGGATAAAAGACAAAATTAGTGTGTTGATTAGAATTCAATTACATCTGCCTAATATCTGTGGACTGGAAGACTTAATATGGTTAAGATGGCAACATTCCCCAAACTGATCAGAAGATTCAAAGTACAAAATGACAAACTCATCCTAAAATTCATATCCAAAAACCATCTTAAAAAACCACATAATCAAGCTAATGTGATAATGGCTTAAGGACAGATATATATCAAGAAATGAAACTGAGTGGGCTGGGTGTGGCTCAGTGGTGAAGTAGTAGCATATGTGAAGTCCTGGTTTAATCCCTAGCACCATGAAAGTAACAAATAAACAAGCACAAAAGAAACAGAATTGAGAGTCTAGAGAAAAACCCTTACATTTATGGTCAAGTGGTTTTCTAAAAAGGTGCTGAGGCAATTCAATGGAGAAAAAATAATGTTTTCAACAAACGTGCTTGGACAATTTGATACTCACATGCAAAAGAATAGAGTCAGATACCTCCTACCTCAGACATCATAAACAAAAAAAAACTCAAAATGTATCATAGGCCTAAATGCTAGAACCAAAACTATATAAAAGACAGAATAAAACATAGGAATAATCTTCATGACTTTGGCTTGGCAATGGTTTTTTATGTATGACACCAAAAAGCACAATAACCAAACAAAAAAAAATAAATGAACTTCATCAAAGTTAAAAGTTTTGTGCTTCAAAGGACACTATCCCCACCTCACACCACAAAAAAGTTTGCTGTTGTGGGAAAGTCTGGCAATTTCTCAAAGTGCTAAACACAGAATTACCACAGGACTCAACAATTATATTCTTAGGTACATTTTCAAAGGAATTGAAAATAGGAACTAAACAGATACCTTTATACCAAAGTATACCACAGCAGCATTCAAAGCAGATGAAAGGTGAAGCAAGTCACTGTTCCATCAACTTAAATGGAGAGAAAAATGTGATGGATACAAATGGAACAGTATTCAGTTGTAAAAATGAAGTACTGATATATACTACCTACAAACATGGATAAACCTTGGAGATATTTTGCAAAGAGAAAGAAGTCAGATACAAAAAGGATAAATATGGACCAAGTCTAAATATATAGGAAGGATCTAGAATAGGCAAATTCAGAAACACTGAAAACAGACCAATGGTACCAGGACCAGGGGAGGCAGGAGTGGGGTGGGGGGAGGCTGCTGGGGGTGTTATTGTTTAATGGTTACAGAGTTTCTGAAGGCTGTTTTTTTGTTTGTTTGTTGTTGCTCTCTGAGATAGAGTCTTGTTATGTTGCCAAGGCTGGCCTCAAATTCACAATCCTCCCATCTCAATCTCCCAAATAGTTGGACTCACATGCATGCCTGGGCTTGGTTATAGAGTTTGTTTGTTTACATAACCTTGTAAATTTGCTTAATGCCACTACATTGTATAGTTTAAAATTATTCAAATAATAAATTCCATAAAATAATTTTTAAAGTGAAAAGACACTCAGAATGGGACAACTTATGAATCATATATTTGATAAGGGATATAATTGAGAATATAGAACAGCTCTTTGTCCAAAAACGATATAAAAATGACCAATTAACATACAAAAAGGTGCTCAACATCATAGTTATTGTAAAATATAAATCAAAACCACAATGGTTTCAAATCTACTAGGGATGGCTAAAATAGAAACAAGTATTAGCATTGGGTTGTAAATGACTATGATGATTATAAAATAGTGCAGCCATCAAAATGTTAGTTACCATATGACCCAGCAATTCTATTCCTAAGCTTACACCCAAGAGAACTAAAAATTTAAGTCCACATAAGCACTGTAAACAAGTATTCATAGCAGCATTAGCTACAACAGCCAAAAAGTAGAAAGAGTCCAAATACCCAATTCATACCTGTATTATTCGGCTATACAAACGGAATAAGGTACATGCTACAACATGTCCAATAGGCAGATCCTTAGTGACAGAAAGTAAATGGTTGCCTTGGGCTGAGAGGAAGTGAGCAATAGAGGTGAATGCTAATAGGTATGGGTTTTCTTTTTGGGGTAATGATAATGTTCTAAAAATTAGATAGAGATAATACAACTCTGTGACATGCTAAAAACTACTGAACTCTATACTTTAAGTAGATGGGCTTTCTGATACTGTGAATTTTATCTCAATAAAGTTACAATTTTAACAGTACTACATAAGGGCTGGGACTGTAGCTCAATCCTCAGCACCACAAAAAAATAAGTAAATAAAATAACAGTATTATGTCCATCTACAACAAAAATATATATATAAAAAAAACTGCACAAGCAAACAACTGGCACCACGGCACAACACAAAGTGCATGAATTAAAAATTCTTTCATCCAGCTCAAAATTAAACAACATAAATTAACTGGTGAAATCCCATGTTAGAATTATTTATATTCAAATAGATGACCAACAAGTTAACAACTTATGAACTAGAAGTAACACAAAGAAAATTCTTTTAACAAAGAGTATTAGAAACATAAATGCCTTAAAAACAATTTGTGTAAATGTTCCTTTGTCACTACAAACAACCTCTTGCAGCTCCTGCAAATTAAACACAGGCTGCACATCCCTAATTAAAAAATCTGAAATGTTCTAAAACCTGAAATGTTGAGAGCCAACATGTGGCTACAAATGGGAAATTTCACAATGTGAATCTGTATTTCATGCATAAAATTTAAAATACTGTATAAAATTACCCTCAGGCTATGTATACAAAGTGTATATAACATAATAAATTTCATGTTTAGACTTGGGTCCTATCCCCAAGATATCTCATTATGTATATGCAAATATTCCCAAATCTGAAGAAAATCTGAAATCTGTAATACTTCTTGTCCCTAGCATTTCAGATACTCAACCTGTAAAAAAATCATGTCTAAATAAGTCAAAGATTAATGTAAAATACAAATTCACCTTCCATAGTCATTTATTATTTTTTGATTACCCAATGTTGTTACTCTCATTTCTATTCATCTTTTGCTCCCCTTTAATATTTCCTTCTTTTTATCATCTTTCTTCCTATTTTTTTCCTCTTTCACTCCCATTTTCATACTCCTCTTCTTTCCTCCCTTTTTACTAGCCAGTCTAGAAATTTTTTAAATTTGTTTTGTCACTTAAGAATCTGTTGTTTATAAATTAGGTAATAATATATACATGATTTTAAAAAAATCAAAACAATATAAACAAGCTATCCTAACTTATCCTTGCCCTTTCCACATATTTATTTGTTTCTAAGTTTCTTCCAAGAGTTTCTTGAGCCGGGCGCAGTGGCGCACGCCTATAATCCCAGCAACTCGGGAGGCTGAGGCAGGAGGATCGAGAGTTCGAAGCCAGCCTCAGCAATTTAGCGAGGCCCTAAGCAACTCAGTGAGACCCTGTCTCAAAATAAAATATAAAATAGGGCTGGGGATGTGGCTAGGTGGTAGAGTGCCCCTGGGTTCAATCCCCAGTACCAAAAAAAAAAAAAAAAGTTTCTTGACATAAGTATAAGCTAAATACATGGTTTCTTTTCTATGTTCCCCTCTTTGTTTTACAAAAATAATATACTTTACTCACTGTTCCCATATTGTTTTGTTTGGTACTGGGGACCAAATCCAGGGCATAGCTCTACCAATGAGCTACATCCCCAGCCCTTTTATTTTTTTATTTTGAGACTATCTTGCTAAGTAGACCGGGCTGACCTTGAATTTTCAATCCTCCTGCCTTAGCCACCTGAACTGCTGGGATTACTGGTATGTATCCTTGGGCCTGGCTTGTTCTCATGTATTTTCCCCTTTAAACAATATATGTTGGAGACCTAATCATAGAAAGAGCTATCTCATTCTGTCTGAAAGTAAATATTTTTCACTATTATTTCCAAGTTATTTGTTATTATAGGTAATTCTGCAATAGATAATCTTATAAATATATTATGTTTAAATGATAAATTCCTAGAAACAATTCTTGGTCAAATATTAAATATATTTATAATTCTAAAACATATTATCAAATTGGCATCCCTCTACAGCAGACGTTATCAATCTATACCCCCTTCCAGCAAAGCTATTTCCCTGCAACATTGCCGTACACTACTATGTTGTCAAACTTTCTGGTGACTATACACCTAACAGGTGAAAAAACATGATCTCAGCTTGAGGTCAAGCCATCTTATATCTCATTCAGTTTTTATGAACTATCCATTCATCACTTTCACCCAATTTTGGGGTAGGCTGTCGGTATTTTTCTTGAAGATTTGTCAGGGTTTTATTAAGGAGGCTGATCTTTTGTTTTTGAGTTCGAGGTTATTCCTGGCCTTTCTATGCCCTTTGAATGGTGGGGATGGAATTATTATTTGGAATTAAAATTTTTATACAGCTGAATTTGTCAATCTTCTCCTTCATGGATATTGGATTCTCGATGTTATTTAGAAAGGACTTCTTTACTCCAATCCACATTTTTACATAAGTACTTGTAGCTGTTTTTTTTTTTTTTTAACATTTCATGTGATATATTTGGAAGTCATCTTGTAGCAGAATGAGAGGTATGAATAAAACTGGTTTCTAGATGGCAATCCAGTTTTTCCATTTACTGAAAAGCTCAGCTTTTCTTTTCCTTTTCTCTTTCTTCCTCTTATCTACTATCTACTTTCTCTGGCTATTAATCTCAAACATTGTATTAAAAAGTAGTAGTGATAATGGATTTGTATCTTGTCCCTGGCTTTTGGGTACTTTGGTGTTTCCTACTTTTGAATGCTAACAAAAATAAAATAACTATTGCCTATTTGCCTTAAGAAAAATAAAAACATTTAAATATCTATTGGAGGAAAATCCCTTTATTATTTTTCCTGTTGGGGGCCTGAGCGCCTTCACTGAAAAATGAAGACAATTTATATAGCACTACGGTACTTCTAAGATCAACAGGAAAAAACTTACTTGAAAAGTAGCAAGAGCTTTGTAAATTTTTTTTTTTTCATTCAGGAAAGTAATAACATGGTGAGAAAAACAATCCCAATATGTCCCACAAATGGGGTAATTTTCTAATACCCAAAGACCCTGGAGTTTCTTTTCTAAGGATTATCCACTAAAACCCTCACTGTGCTATTTTTCCCTGGTAACTCTAACACTGCACATAATCTGTTTCATACAGGTAAAAATTCTTTCTATAACAGATGGGTAACTGCTATGGTTTCAATATGGTTTGAGTGTGTCCCCCACAGGTTCACCATGGATTGAGAGCTTGGTCCTTGCTGTGATGGTGTTGGGAAGTGCTGTGGATTAAAAAGATGGTTACTACTGGGAAACACTGAAGTCACTGAGGGCACTGTCCTTTAAAGGATTTTTAAAGGAAGGTAGTTCTCTTGGGACCCTGATTAGTTCTTACAAGACAGTTTACAAAAGAGTACCACCAGCCTCTCCTCAGTTCTCTGGCTTCCTTCTTATCATCTGATCGATCCTTCACACACTCCTGTCATGATGCCATCTGTCATAACGAAGCCAAGTGAGTCCTCACCAAAGGCTGAATTAATGGAGTTACATGATCTTGGACTTTCAGCCTCTAAAACAAAAAAATAAGCTTCTTTTCTTTATAAAGTACCTAGACTCAGGTATTTATTTTAGCAATGGGAAATAGATTACATTAGGGTAAATTATAAATGAAAAAGTTATAAGGATCTAAGCTTTATGTATCATCTACCTCACTGTGCCTTGACATTAAGTCTGATTTTTGACAGTTTCAACTAACACTTTTCTCCCCCTCGTCATACCATTCCAATCTGGCTTCTTCAACTACCAACCCATCAAAATGGTTCTTGTAGGGCTGGGATTGTGGCTCAGTGGTTGAGCGCTTGCCTAGCATCTGTGAGGCACTGGGTTCAATTCTCAGCACCACATATAAACAAATGAATAAAATAAAGGTCCACCAACAACTAAAAAAAAAATTTTTTAAAAATGGTTCTTGTAAATCCCCTTCAAGTCATTAATAAAACCAAATCTCTTCCATTATTTCATTAGTCCTCTCAACGTTGTTCAATTTAAGTGATCTCTTTCTTTTTTCCTGAAACTCGCTTTGCCCTTGGCTTCTATAACATCCATACTCCTTCAACTTCTCTGATTGATCTTTCACAACACTCTTTCCAACTCACCCTCCTCCTTCCAAATGTTGAAGACTTCTTTGTAGGCTTTCTGCTTTTCTCATTCTATATTCTTTGGAAAGAAGGGAAGCTCACCTATTTCCATGGCTTTCATTACTCTCAATTTGAGCTCCAGATCCACATATCCAAAGTGCCTATTTAATATATCCACTTCTATGACACAGATCTCAAATATATTATATCTTGCACTAAACTTGTGATCTTCAACCTGCAGCTGGGTTGAAGGAAAGCAATAACATGATGAGACAAAGGTCACAAGTGGCATGTTTATGCACCTAGTTATGTGAGCCAGGAGCATGTATGACTTTTCTCTGCTTTACTTTCTCTTTGCATATTCACCCAATTAATACGTCCTACTGATTCTGCTTACTAATTGCCTGTCAAATCTGTCCATTCTCTCCATTTCCACTGTTATCACTCAAGTTCAAGACACCATCATCCTCTGGTCTAGACTATAACATTCTCTTAACTAGTAGTCTCTCTGGGATCTGTTTTCTTCCCCCATCTCCACACTATAGTCACATTCTGTTAATATAAGTAAATGTGACCATGTTTAAAGCCTTTCAGTGGTCTAAAGTTCTGAGGATAAGATAAAAACAGAGTCCATTATCATCTGGCTTCTACCTTTCTCTTGTGTCTGACCTTTCTTTACAATTCACCTTTTGATTTCTCAGCTCTAATCAAAGTTGCCTTCTTTTAATTCCTAAAATTGGCTTGCTTTACCTCACCTCCAGCAACATTTTCTCCTTAACTCCTCCACAAAATTTCTCCAAATTAGTTCTTGATTATGATAGTAAATGTAAAGCATTTAATAGTCAAAAATGTTTTATCTTTTGTTATTGAGAATATAAGTAGAAATTTTCATAGTCTAGTTAAAATATTCGTGATGATACCTATGACAAAGTTCATTTGGTCTAGTAATACATACTTAACAATAGAAGTTTATAACTTACTTTTTAAATGATTTTGTAAGTCATAAAAAAGCGGAAACAAAGTTTAAAAGTAAAATAAATACTATACTAACAAAAAAGAAAAATCAATGTACTATTTAGAAAAGTAATATAAAATAGTACTTAAGAGTATAGATTTTAGAGCTAGAAGAGCTGGTTTTTAATGCTGGTCTTAAGCATTTAACTGTGAGAAATTGTATGTATTATATAAACTCTTCAAACTTGCTATTCTCTTCTGCAAAATGGAAATATTAATATACCTCAGAACAAAACATTAAATTAGATAACTCATGTAAAGCAACAAACTGAGAATAAAGTCTGGTATATTATAATAGCTCAATAAGCAACAATAGAAATGAAAAGGTTGCAAGGCATGGTAGAGCACACCTATAATCCTAGCAATTTGGGAGACTGAGGCAGGAGGACTGCAAGTTTGAGGCTAATCTCAGCAATTTAACTGAGACCTGTCTCAAAATAAAAAATAAAAGTGCTGGGGAGGAAGCTCAGTGGTAGTGAGCCCTGGGTTCCAACCACTACCCCAAATGAAAGAAGGAGAGAGGTTGACAGCAAATGATTAGCATTATATTTACATATTGATTATAGCTATAACCCAGTGACTCTCAACTCAAATGAGAACACTCTGAAGATAAACTTAGGAAAAAATGAAACACAGAGAATTATTTAAATAAATTCATGGATTAGTAACCATAGACCCAATAATTTTGCTTTGAACTTTAGAGAACATAGAAGTATCTTTGGCATAGCCTTCAAGGAACTTAGAAAGACAATTTGCCAGGCTAATAAGAAAGACCATACACTATGCAAAAAAATTACACTCTATGGGAAATCATCTTAGACTAAAGTACAGTCAATAAAGTACAAATAAGGCTATTAAATGAAAACTCTAGAGCTGCCACAGTAATATGAGGATGTGTCACTCAATGTCAGTTATACTAGAGTGACAAAATCCAAAAGGCCCTAAGATAACTAGTGAAAGATCTAATTTTCCTAGGTAGCAAATTTTTTAAAACCCACCTTTCTAGAATATAATGATTTTCTTTTCCTAGAATGAAGGGCAGCAAAAAACTTTACTCCTATATTTTGAACTTTAGGAACAATGGCAATGTTTGACCACTTTTAAAAAAGAGGTTGGGATCACTGCGACCCACCAAAAAAAGTAGAGAAAAATTCTGAGTTTCTTTTGCAGAGCCTGAGAATTATATATTTATAACCACCATAATATTTAAAGTGGTTGAGAGCTGGGAGGATAGCTCACTGGTATACTACTTGCCTAGCATGTGGGAGGCCCTGCGTTCAATCCATGGAACCACAAAAAAATGAATGAATGAATGAATCCTAGATAGAGTTCCTTAGGATAAAATAGCTAATGACAGGAGGAGAATTATTTCTTGGCTCCTGAAGATTAGATTTTAGACTTCTACTTTATGGGACAGATAACACTGGAAAATGATCAGTGACATCTAGTAAGAGCAACATCCCAGGAAAACCCTAATTCCAATTTTAAAGATTTGAGAGTTGGTCTAGGAACCATATGTGAAAACAAACAAAGCAAACCAAAAAACAAACAAAACCAAACTCTCCTTATACAGAAGTAAACTGAACATTACATGAATGTGCCCATTTCTACATCTCATGTTTCTATCATTACTCAACTGGTACAAGCACCTAAATATATTAATACTATGTAATTGATGTCCCAATGATGGAAGACCTTACAGACCTAAATTAAAGGAATATGATTAATTTGTAATAAATATACCTAAATGTAAAATAAGCCATTAGTTAAAATGGTTGGGTATGTGAATATTAGTGTATCCTTACCAAAAAAAAAAAAAAAAAAAGAGTTAGAATCCCAAAATGTAAAAATACATTTTAAACAGTGTTTAAGTTAACACTATCTTGACTTCAAGCATTTCAAATCAGTGTAATTTATTTCTGAACTTCCAAGACAACTCCTGAAAATAATAACTCTCAAGTACAAGATCAACAGTGAAGATGTCAGTAAGCACATGAGGGGTTGGTTACCAAATCACATGACTCCATATTCAATCTGCTAAAAATAAAGAAATCCATTACCAGTTTATTTTATTTTCTATACAAAAATATTTTTAGACTTCTGTGTTGTTTTTTTCTTGGTTGATTTTTGGCGGTACTAGTGACTGAACCCATCCTCAGCCCTTTCTATTTGATTTCTGAGACAGGCCTTGCTAAGTTACTGAGGCTGGCCTCAAGCTTTCAATCCTCCTGCCTTAGCCTCTGGAGTCCCTGGGACTACAGGTGTGTGCCAACATGCCTGGCAACTGCCTCCTTCCTCTTCTAAATAAATAATTTATAAAATGATGAAGGGCCAATCTCTCAAAAGAATACTTTGCCATCACTAAAATCCTTTTCCTAATCAGGGCCCTACATAGGGGTCCTTTGGCTTTTTGCCATTCCACCACAACAATGTCTCTATTATTCTGCCACAATAAAGTAATTTCTCATATTAACTGCATGTAAATTTGAGAAATGTATTCAGATGCTTTAATTTGAGCACTGAGCATTAACACTATTATAATGCAAAGAATCCAGACATTATAACTCAGAATGAGCTACAACTGAAGCAACTATGTTTTCTGGATATGGCTGTCAATTAAATAGTTAAAGAGAACTAACAAACACTATATATTCTAAGACCATAAAGTGGTCTGCTACAAGCACAATACTTTTTAAACTGTCACCTTAAAAATACAGGTGAAATTTACATCCCAATCTAGAATATATGTTTTATTACATCTTAAGCTTAAAATTTTGTTGAGTATCTACACGTGCGAAGGACTTGCTGAGCACTCTTACATTTAAACAAACTTGTTGTACATTATACAACAAAAATAAAATCAAAATGGATTAAAGACTCAAACATAATACCTGAAACTTAAAAATCCTTAGGATGGGGGTGGGGAGAGAAAAGCTCCTTGACAGTGGTCTTGGCAAGGATTTTATGGATGTGACTCTAAAAGAACTGACAATAAAAGCAAACAAAAATAAATATATCAAACTAAGTAGTTTTGCAGAGTAAAAGACACAAAGCAACAAACTGAAAAGGCAACCTACAGAAAAAGAAAAAATATCTGAAAACTGTATATTCAACAAGGGGCTTATCACCAATATGTAAAAGGAACTCACAGGAGCAGGGGTCTGGCTCAGTGGTAGAGTACTTGCCTAGCATGTGTGAGGCTCTGGGTTCTGTCCCCAGCATGGAGGAAGGGCAATACAACACAACAGCACAATTAAAAAATAAGAGATCTGAATAAACATTTTTCCCACAGAACACATCCAAAAGGCCAACCAGTACATGAAAGGTATTCAACATCACTATTCATTAGGAAAATGAAATTCAAAACCATGAGATATCACTTCATGCCTATTAGGATAGTTATTATCAAAACATCAAATGGTAAGTGTTCTTGAGGTTATGGAGAAAAAGGTACCCTGGTACACTGTTGCTGAGACTATAATGTGGGATAGTCATTAATGGAAAACAGTATGGAGGTTCCTCACAAAATTAAAAATAGAACTACAATATGACCCAGTAATTCCACTTCTAGGCATTGATCCAAAGGAACCAAAATTAGTATCTTGAAGAGATAGCTGCACTACCATGTTCACTATAGCATTATTCACAACAGCCAAGATATGGAAACCTAAGTGTCCACTGAAAGATGAATGGATAAAGAAAATTTACTATGTAAGTACATATACAACAGAATATTACTCAGATTTTAAAAAGGAGATCTTGACATTTGCAACACAGGGATGAACCTAAGGACATTATGTTAAGCGAAATAAACCAGGCACAGAAAGACAAAGATCTTACATATAAGATATAAAGAAGCAGAACTCAAATACACAGAAAGTAGAATGGTATTTATGGTTAGGAGTAGGGAGAAATGGGGAAATTTCAGTCAAAAGGTACACAAGTTCTGCAGACCTAATGGATAGCATAGTAACTATAGGTAAGACTAACTGAATATTGAAATACATACTTGAAATATGCTGAGAGTAGATCTTAAGTGTTATCACCACATACACACAAAGGTAACATGTAAGTCAATGATGTGTTAGTTAGATTTTAGTAATCACTTCACAATGCATATGTATATCAAAACATGTACACCTCACACAACTTTTACTTGTCAAATATACCTCAATATGGCTGGGGTAGGGAGGGGAAATTATTCCCATTCACCAGGTAATGAAAAATTTGCCCAATATCATGGTGCTAATAATGAACCAGGTCCAGGAATGAACCTTGGATGACCGATCACCTTTCTTCTCCAAAAAAGTTACTTTTGCACTGTATTCATCTTAGTCTACTTCACAGCAGTCCCCAAATGTGGACACTCTGGATCACACATTTACACTTTTTAAAATAATCTGTAGCTCACCATTAAGAAATCAGATAGTGTTCACTATTTTCTATAAGGAAAAAAATAGTACAGAACAATAATTGAATAAGTGGTACCTCAGTCACAGATTCATTTGGGAAGTATTAAAGAGTTTGTTAATATAATGATCTTTTCTCAGGAAAATGACAACAGCTGGGATGGCTGGAACCTAGGTTTTCGGACTTTTTAACACAATTTGACTATTTGGTTAGTTTTCACAAATGCATATTCCTTTGCAAGCATCACCACAATCATAACAATTAATTTACCTAAAAATACAAGGGTTTCCTATTCTTCTCCGTAATGCCTCCCTCTGCCTCTCTGTCATTTCTTCCCTGCTTCTCTAGGTCTGCTTTCTGTCCCTATGGTTCATTTAAATTATTGTTAGAGATCTTTTCAAACATACACAAAAGTAGAGAAGAAAATAAAGATCCTTCATGTACCCATCATCTAGCTTCAATAATTACCAGCAATGTGCAAATTTTATTTCATCCAGCTTATTTCATTATTTCTTCCTTTATTTTAATCAAGTAAATTTTTTATTGGAGTCATAGAAAAAGTAAATAAACTATCATAACCATAGTTCACTTGAATTTTTACAAAGCCCACTAACTCAGAGACAGAACAGGACAAGCTCTTCTTCCTAAGTGCTGCCTAAAGCACCATCTGATTGCCACCCTCTCAAAGATAACCACTATCCAGACTTCTAGCACCACAGATTTTTCCCTTTTAATTAACCTTGTATCATAAAAAATTTAAAACATATCAAAAACACACAGAAGTTACACTCACTGTATTTTTCAAATAAACTTACTAAAATGTAATATGCCCACAGAAAAGAACACAAACCATAAATGTAGTCTAAGAAACACACTGTACAATTAGTATTCTAAGGAAGACAGAACATTGTGAACACTACAGAAGCACCTCTGCCCCTTCATCAGTGATCACAATGCCAATTTCTGCTACAATTTTGCTTTGCTCACATAAATGGAGTCTTACAATGTATAGTTTTCTGTGTCTGGTTTCTTTTTACTCAATGTCATATTTAACCCACAATATAGGTCTAATATGAATATACCATGATTTACACTTAACTGTTGACAGAAATCTGGGTTGTTTACAGTTTGGGATTATTAGTAACAATGCTGCTTCAACATTCTTGTCCATGTCTTTTGGTGAAAATACATACACAATTATACAAGATACATAGTTAGAAGCAGAAATAACAAATCATAAGAGCTTGTACATGCTCAGTCTTGGTACATAGTTTATCAAAGTGGAAGCACCAATTCACAGGCCTGCCAGCAGTGAGAGAGTTCCAAATACTCTCTAAATACTTTACACTGCCTGTAGTCGTTCTGGGGTATGTTCTAGTACCACCAAAGTACAATATTAAGATAAATTCTCCTGGCGAATGATGAAGTTTAGTCGTTTTTCAATACATTTACTAACCATTTTGATATCCTTTCTTGTGTATGTGTGCAGTGTCTGTTCTGCTACTTTTCTTTTAGCTTGTCTTTTCTTTAGTACATTTGTAAGAATTCTGTATATATTTGTCAGGCTTAGTTTTTTACCTTCTTAACAGTGACCCTGGTGAATAGTTGGGCTTAATGTATCAGAACCAATTTATCAATTCTTCTCACTATAATTAGCACTTTCTATATCCTGTTTAAGAGCGGCACAGTGGTGCCCATCTGCAATCCCAGAGACTCGACAGGCTGAGGCACGAGGATCACAAAGTCCAGGTCAGCCTAGGAAACTTAGAGATACCCTATCCCCAAAATAAAAAGGGCTGGAGAGGTAACTCAGTGGTAGAGCACCCCTGGGTCCAATCCCTAGAACTCTTAAAAGAAAAAAATTATATATATATATATAAAATATATATGTAAATAAAAAATATATAATATATATAATATATAAATATATATAAAAAATTTTATATATCTATATGTATGTATGTGTGGGTGTATATATATATATCCTGTTTAAGACGATTTTTCCTACTCTCAAGTTAGGAACTGATTTTTATGCATGGTGTAAGACAGAAAGTTAAGATTTATATTTTCCCCATAGATTCAGCAACATTCAATAAAATATCATCCTTTCTCTACCATATTACAGTGTCATGTTCAGGGTAAATTAAGGGAATATATATGTGCAGGCCTGTTTCCAGACCAAGTGATCTTTGTTTCTCCTTGTATAAACAAAGCACTGCCTCAAATGATTATAGTTTAATACTACATATTGATATTCAACACTATAAGTCTATCAGCTTCTTGAACACAAGCTATCTTGGCTATTCTTAGCTCCTTGCTCTTCCACATAAGTTTTAATTAAAATCAGTTTCAAAGTCCTCCCTCCCACTCTTCTTCTCCTCCTCCGTCTCTCTGTCTCTCTCTCTCTCTCTCTCTCTCTCTCTCTCTCACATACACACACACACACACACACACACACACATACACAGGTATTTTATCTATTTAAAAAAATTTTAGTTGTACATGAACACAATATTTATTTATTTATGTGTGTGTGTGTGTGTGTGTGTGTGTGTGTGTGTGTGTGGTGCTGGGAGTCAAACGATCTACTGCCACAACCTCAGCCCCAACCCATTCGTATTTTCAATAGAATTAATTCAATACATAAATCAGTAAGGAGGGTAGAGTAGTAAAGTCTTCTAATCAATGAACACATTATTTCCTTCCCTTTACTTTTTCTTTAGTATCTCTTAATGTTAGTTTAGAAGTCTTATGTATCGTTTGTCAGATTCATTTCCAGTTATTTGATATTTTTGCAATTTTAAGTGGTATCACATTAAAATTCTCATTTTCTATTTGTTCATTGGTAAACATAAAAATATAATTAATTTTTGAATACTGGTGCCATGATGACCTTGATAAATTCACTGTAAATTAGCTGTATATTATTTTGGATTAAAAAATGTTTTAGATGTTGATAGACCTTTACTGTATTCATTTATTTATATGTGGTGCTAAGGATTGAACCCAGTGCCTCACACAAAGAAGCAAGCACTTTACCACTGAGCCAAAACCCCAGCCCTATTTTGGATTTTGATGTATATCAAATAATTTATGAATGATAGTTTCACTCCTTCCCTTTTTATTGCATTGGCTAGGACCTCCAAAACAGTGCTGAATATAAGGGGTGATACTAGGCATCATTACCTCATTCCCAATCCCAGGGAAATTTCACTGCTAAGCATTTTAATAGTTGCTAAAGGTGCTGATACACAGTATTCCCCTTTTATCTGAAAGGGATAAGATCCAAACCTTCAGCATATGCTGGAAACATTGAACAATACTGAACACTACATATTCTTCGTTTTTTTCCTACACATACAGATCTATGATAAAGGCACAGTAAGAGACTAACAACAGCTAATAATAAACTAGAACAATTATAAAAAATACTCTAGAGAAAGTTATGTGAATGTGATCTCTCTCAAAATATCTAATTGTACTTTCAGCATTTTACTTAAATGATGCACTTTACAGCTTCTCTTTGGCACATTCAAACTACCAGCATTACTACTCTTATGATTTGTAATCATTTATTAAGTAATGATTGAACACAAGCACTATGATACTATGACAGATGACCTGCTGACAAGACAGTTACTAAATGACTAAGTTGTTGGCAGTATATACAGTGTGGATATGTGAAACAGGGAATGATTCACAATCTCAGGCAGATGAAACAGGAAGACACAAGATTTATTTACATTATTCAGAATGGCATGTAACTTAAAACTTATTCATTATTCCTAAAAATTTCCATTTATTATTTTACACAACAACTGACAACAGGTAACCAATACCTTGGAAAGTTAAATCAAGGATTAGACAGCACTACCATATATTCTTATTCCCAGTTACCTAAAAGTTTACTTTCTTAATCATAAATGAGATGTTAAATTTCATCAAATACTTTCTATCCATCTACTGAGATAAAATTTCCCTCCATAATGGGGTGGATTAGATTTACTAATTCATAAATATTACACTAGTTCTGCATACAGAAAAGTCAATGCTGACATGATAAAATTATCACTTTCATATATTCTCGGATCAGATAACTAATATTTTGCATAGAACCGTTATACCTATGTTGACATGATAGAAATAGGTCTGCAATTTTCTTTTCTTGTCCTTGGAATTTGGTATCAAGTTATGGTTTCATGAACAAGTTAAGAAGTGTTCTTTTTCTATTTTCAAGACGAGTTTCTGGGAGAGACTAGTAATTCCTTGCTTAAATGTTTAGAAGAAAACCCCCTGAACCTGGAGACTTCAAGAAAAAAATTTAGATTCAATGGCTTTAATAGATACAATACTCTTCAGATTATTACTTTTTGGTAAACTTATTATTTAAGGAATATAGGCAGTTATTTTTCAAAAATTTAAAAAACTGCAATATTCTCTTCTTTGTATGGATCTGCAGTGATATACACATTTATATTCCTAATAATAGCAATTACTATTATTAATGTGCTGAGGTAAGGTTTATGGCCAAATACATGATCTCATTTGACAAAAGATTCATATTCACTTTGAATTTATTTTTTCCTCTCAATATTTGCTTGACCCATGTACATTCAAAAAATTTTTAATGTTCTGCTACAGTCAATCTGTCACCATTGTGAAATGTTTTCCTTCATTTCTAGTGTTTCTTTCCTAAAAATTCCTTTTGTCTGATATTAATTTAGCTGTATTTGCTTTTTATTGTTTAGTGATTTTTTTCTATCATTTTATATCCAATTTATTGACCCTTAAGGAAGTGTGACATAAGAGTTTTGTTTTGATCCAGCTTATTTCTTTATATTGGCACCTTTAGCTACTCACATTTCTGAACTATTTTGGATGGAATCTATTTTAATATTTGTTTTCTGCTTGTCCCATTTGTTCTTTGTTCCTTTTATTCTTCTTTACCACTTCATTAAGAATTATTGAAGTACAGGTTGAACACCCCTAATCCAAAACTCTGAATTCTGAAGTGCTCTAACATCAAAACATTTTAGTGCCAACATGATGCCACAGAGAGGAAAGTTCCACACTTGACATCATGTGACATGTTGCCAACTACAGGCACACGCACAAAAAAACTGTGTAAATTACTTTTAGGCTACACATACACAAAGCACACAAGAATTTTGTGTTTACACTTGGGTCTAATCCCCAAGATATTTAATTATGTACATGCAAATGCTACAAAAAAGCTTAACAACTTTTGGATAAGGAACACTCAAGCTATACCTTTCATTTTTCCCTTTTTCTGCCCCATCTGATCAGGCTGGTTTGTTTCTTTTACCATTTTTAGAATGGTTACACAGAAATGAATTATACTCCAATATAAATTACTTTTACCAGGGGCTGGGGTTGTGGCTCTGTGGTAGAGTGCATGCCCAGCACATCTGAGGCACTAGGTTTGATCCTCAGCAGGACATAAAAATAAATCAAACAAATAAAGGTATTGTGTTCATCTACAACTAAAATAATTTTTTAATTACTTTTACAACTTCCATGAAAATATTAGGTTCTTAGAATATTAATTCCATTTACTCAACTGAGTCCTTTTGTTACTGTTATTATACATGTTAATGCTACAAATAATTTAAGTCTCTTAATTACATTATCATTGTTAGGAATGTGAACATTCATTTACACTTAGCCACATGTTTAAAGTCTGTTACTTTTCATTCCTTCCTGTATTTGTCTTCATATGGGTTCATTTTCCTCAATCTAAGGAATTTTTTCATGTGTAGTGTGAGACTACTGGTAACAAATTTACTAGGTTTTATTCATCTGAAGACATTATTCTTTTACCCTCTTTTTTAATATATATCTATTTAAAACTTTAATTAATTTTTTCATGTGGTGCTGAGGATCGAACCCAGTGCCTCACATGTACTAGGCAAGTGCTTTACCATGGAGCTTCAACCCTAGTCCCTTTACCCTCATTTTTGATGGACAGATTCCCTAAGTGCAGAATTTAGGCTGGCTTTCAGTATTTTAAAGTCAATTAATTTCCTCTCTCATCATTTCTACCAGGGGAAAAAAAGCCATTGATATTTTTGGTTCTTTGAGGGTAATTTGTCTCTGGCTATCCTTAAGATTTTCTCAGTTTTTAGTCTTCAGTTGTTTGAAATATGCCCCTATTTTTCTTTTCTTTCTTTTTTAAATTCAACTTGCTTGATGTTAAGAGTGATTCTTGAATGTAGCTTGATACACATCATGAGTTTTATAAAAATCACAGCCATTCCCTCTTTAAATGTTGTCAGATCCACTCCTTTTCTTCTTCCTGGGATTACAATTATAATTATGCTTTCAGTCTTCTTCAACCTGAATTTTATGAAAGAATTGAGTCCTAAATCCACTGTATGTAGTAAGTTAACTTCTCTCTTAAGAATCTAGAACATAACTAGTTATGTACTATCTTTGAGAGAAGTGAGAAATGCAAATTATGAAAGGTTGTGTCCTATATCTCTTTTTTTTTGGTCACTCTGTGATAATTGCTATTGATGCCCTGCAATTCATTAATCTTCTCTTCTATAGCCTCTATTCTTTTTTCCACTGGGCCTATATGTTAAGTTCTTTATATCAGTTATTGCATTTTTCATTTCTAGCATTTCCACTGATCCTTTTTAAAAGAACGTAATTCTCAAGTAAGATTCTTTATCTTTTCATCTGTTCTGTATCCTCTCTGTTTTCTTAAATGTATGGGTCACAGTTTAAATTTTAAAGCTCTTCTCTGATAATCATAAAGAATAGATTATCTAATTTATATATCTAAATAGATTATCTAATAGATATCTACAAGATTATCTCTTAGCTTTCTGTTATTCTCTCTCATCACTTGGCATGACCTATAAATTATTATTATTATTTTTTTGGTACTGGGGATTGAACCCAGGGGCACTCCACCACTGAGCCACATCCCCAGCCCTATTTTGTATTTTATTTAGAGACAGGGTCTCACTGAGTTGCTTAGGGCCTCGCTAAGTTGCTGAGGCTGGCTTTGAACTCGCAATCCTCCTGCCTCAGCCTCCCAAGTGCTGGGATTACAGGCGTGCGCCACCGCGCCCGGCTATGATCTATAATTTTTGACTGAATAAGAAATACTGTATATCATGAACTATAAAGACTCTAGATGATTACCTTCTGAGAGGGATTTTCTTTCTTCTTCAGAACATATAGAAAAAATTAGGCCAATTTAAGACTGGGTTATTTTATAGTAAATCTAAGACTGTGGCTTTTCAATAAGGAAATGCTTCATTTCCACTCTACCCTCAAAAAATATATATATTTTAATTTTAAATTTTAAAAATGCTCAAACCTTACCCTTGGCCTCACAAACTCTTGCATATTGGGGCAACTATTACACTTATTTCTTCTTTCTTCTCAATTCTCAGATTTCCCCTCTTCTGAATACCACTTTATCCTTGCTTATTTATTTATTTTTCTATTCTGCTTCTTTCACTTTCTCTACTTTTATAGTCCTCTGGTCAGAGACAAGCAAACTGTCATTGAGATTTACAACATATTATTTGGTATTAACCACCACAATACTATTAAAATAGTTCACTTAAAATTCTATAACCTGAGGCTGAGGCTGCAGCTCAGTGTATAGCACTTGCCTAGCACTGGGTGAGGCACTGGGTTCAATCCTCAGCATCACATAAAAATAATTAAATAAAATAAAGGTATTGTGTCTATCTACAACTAAATTACTCCTTAAAAGCACCAGGTCTCTATGAATTATTATGGACTTTAGATTATTCAATGTGAATGAGGGTCTTTGCTTGCTGAGACTACAAAGTTAATTTCACATATAATGTGATAAATGCATTTTTGGAGGCAGGAGATACCAGGGATTGAACTCAGAGATGTTTAACCACTAAGCCACATCCCCAGTCCTTTTAATTTTGAGACAGGGTCTCACTAATTTGCTTGGGGCCTCGCTAAATTGCTGAGGCTGGACTCGCACTTGTGATCCTCCTATCTCATCCTCCCAAGCTGATGGGATTATAGGCCTAAATCATGGTGCCGAGGTAATAACTGCATTTTAATTGTTCCAAGTATAGCAAGACTTATGAATTCATCCCCCAACCCACTGGTTTTGGGGATGGAACACAGGGAAAATCTACCACTTAGTTATATCCCCAACTTTTAAAATGAAACATTTTACAGCAAATGTTTATAGATGTTTTATTCAAAACACCAAATATTAGAAACAACCCAAATATACCATAACCAGGGAATGGTGGAACCAATTGTGGTATACACATACAACATAATACTACCCCAGCAATAGCACGAATAAATTATTGATACATCGACAACATAGACTGCACTATGCTAACTAGGAGGAGTTACTCAATGGCTATATGTCATATGATTGCATTTAAATGATATTTTCGAAAAGGCAAAATTATAGAGATTTATAGAGAATTAAAATTATAGAAAACACACTACTGTCTGAAACAGGATTAAAGACAAACTACAAACTCAGATTTGAGGGAGTGAAAGAACTCTTGATTGTGATGGTGGTTCACAAATGCATATTCATTAAAAGCCAAATACAATAAAAATTGAGAAGTAGCCGGGTGTGGTGGCACATGCCTGTAATCCAAGCGACTTGGGAGGCTGAGTCAGGAGGATTGCAAGTTCAAAGCCAGCCTCAGCAACTTAGCGAGGCCCTAAGCAACTCAGTGAGACCCTGTCTCTAAATAAAATACAAAATAGGGCTGGGAATGTGGCTCAGTGGCCCAGTGTCCCTGAGTTCAATCCCTGGTTCCAAAAAAAAAATTAAAAAAAATTGAGAAGTTATGCTCCATTTGTGTACAATGTGCGAAAATGTATTTTACTGTCATGTATAACCAAGTAGAACAAATAAAAAAATAAAAAATACAATAAAAAATGGTAAAGTTCATTATGTTAATTATGTCAAAAGAAATCTAAATAGTTTAAATAGATAATTAAAATAGCCATTTAGTGCGCAGATTTCAAGAATCTTCTGTTTGCATTACAATGTACAACCTAGTGATTCTACCTCCCTCAAATCTTCACACCCTTATCCAATCCAAATTCTGTCATCATTCAAAAGAAGGTTATTAGCCCACCTTCCTCCAAAATATCAAAACCTTCCAACACAAGAATGAACAGATGCAGTACTACAAACTTTATTGATAATATTTCTCTTTTTGAGTCATCAATTCGGTTATATAGGAAGCAGGCAATCTGCTAAATGTGAGAAGGGATGAGGACATGTTGGAGGTTTATGGAAATGAAGTATGAAGTATTTGGGGAGAAAGGCTGACAAGCTCTTTTTCTGAAAAGGGCCATAGACTCTGTCCAACTACTCAGCTCTGCTTTGTAGGGAGGAAACAGTTACACACACACACAAATAAGTGTGGCTGTTTCAATACAATTTTAAGTACAGTAACAGATGGCAGGTGAAACTGGCCTGATAGCTGAACTACAAATCCAACCTAGATGAGTAGAAAAGTGAATGGACTAAGGAAATAATTTCCAGTAGGCATTAAAAGTCCATTTGAAGCATAAAGTGACCCAAATTCAGTGTAGCTTTCTGTTTTATTCCTACAGTTGGGTGAATGGAAAGACAGAGTTAAATTTACCTAAAATTTTAAGCCAAGTAAGTGCTACATATGAGAGAGGGCAAAGGTGGGGAGGGCGGGGCCAGGGAATACAAGTCACTGGTAGAATACCTACGCAGAAAGCATGAGGCCTCAAGTTCTATCCACAGCACTAAAAAAAATCCTATTTACAGAGGGCAAGGGTATGAATGTAAGCAAGCAAGTGATTACGAAGACAGAATTCAGTTTGGGTAAGGATAGTAAAGATTTGAGGGAAATGAGGGACTGTGAAAAGGAGGCAGTCACTAGGTTACAGGTGCTACAGGAGACAAAAGACTGATGAAATCTAAGTACTAAATGGCATGAGCAGGAATGATAGGAGGTAGTGTTCTCTGAAATCTTATAGAGAAACTGAAGTAACTAATAGTCTAAGGTATGACCATGAGTGAACAGAATGAATACCATCAATAAGGCAGAGGTCAAAGAACTGAGATAGTAGGGCATTCAAAGAATAATCTTTGATAGGGATAGGCACACTTTCTCTACAAGGGTCAGATATGAAGAACATTGGGCTTGTTGGGCCAAACTGTAAAATCAAGGCTATCATATGCACATTCACATAGCAAAGGAGAAAAAAAACTTCCATAGGATTTTATTAATGAAGTTCAAACTATAATACGATTATGTATAATTTTTCATCACACAAGTTTACTAATGAGAAGACTAGAATTCTCTTTTATGGGGAAAGCTAATTTTTCAGCTAAGGGAGGTTTAAAGTTAGTGTTCCCTGCGATCAAAACCAACTGCAAATGATTACCCATTTAATGCTCACCTGCAATGAGATTTTTATGTATTCCACTTCTGAATCTATTGTCAATGTACTGATATCAATCCATGAAATCATGATTATGTTATGCATTATTCATTACTTGGAAGGCATTTAGAAAACTGTATTAAGGTTCTTGATATATGGCTTTTCATATGTTACATCACAGATTAATCACTTTCAGCTGAAGATTAGGTAGAATGGTACAGTTAAATGGATTCTGAAACATGGGAATTTTTTTTTGTACTTGTATCAAGGTCCACATACTGATGAAACTATAATTTGAGCTCAGAATATATGCCCTTGGAGTATTTGGATGGGAATGGAGATTTTGCTTGTTGTTGTAACTTATAACAAGGGAAGTAAGTGTATTAAGTAGCATTTTGTGATTCAGTAAGAGCTGCTGTCAAAGTAACTTTATCACAGCAGAAGTTCTAAACATAAGTAGAAGTTCCAAATGTAAGGATTGTTTTCCTTTGTAAAATTTAAGTTAAATTTGTAAGAAACACTTTAAAGGAAAAACTAATTTTCAAAGCCATTTTTTGGTGTTCAATAATAATGACTGAAAATAGTTTCATTCATTCAGAAAATAATTACTCTTAGCTCTACACTCAAAAACTTCCAACAAATCTGCCATTTCTAAGGCACCAGACTGTTACATAGTAGGGAAAGTCATGACATTCAGCTTCTTTATCTGGCAAAAATTCACAGAATCTACAAATAAAGTTAACTGCTGACACTGCTGACTCAATGACTAATAATACATTCAAGTGTATTCTTCAAAGTACTACCTGAGAATAAAACAATGAACAGTCACAATGTAAATCTTGTGTAATGCTTTACATTTACACAAGTTGATTTTTTTTCTTTGGAAGAAGGGTAGGCAGAGGATCACAGTACTGGAGATTGGACCCAGCGGTGCTTTACCACTAAGCTATACCCCCAGACCTTTATATTTTTTATTTTGAGACAGGGTCTCCCTAAGCTGCTTAGGGACTTGCTAAATTGCTGGGGCTGGCCTCAAACTTGCAATCCTCCTGCCTCCCAAACCTCTGCGATTATAGGGGTGAGTCACCATACTGGGTTATGTTTGTTCAAGCTTTATAAATTAATCCAACTTAACTTTTTTTCTGTTTCACAAATATTTTTCCAATCATCAGCTTTAGCTATAACAAAACTTGGCAGATCTACTTCAGGTTATACCAAAACAATGTTTTCTTACATTCTTTAAAAATATTCTTAAAAAAAAAACAAAAAACAAAACCAACTTTATTGACTTTAAACTCACATACTATACAGTTCATCTATTTAAAGTGTATAATTTCATTTTGAAAATATTCTTCTTTTTTTTGGAGGGGGGGGGAGTACTGGGGATTGAACTCGGGGCACTCAGCTACTGAGTCACATCCCCAGCACTATTTTGTATTTTATTTAGAGAAAAGGTCTCACTGAGTTGCTTAGTACCTCACTATTGCTGAGGCCGGCTTTGAACTTGCAATCTTCCTGCCTCAGCCTCCCAAGTCACTGAGATTACAGGTATGTGCATCCAGGCCTGGCTTTTCTCAAAATATTCTTGTCTCTCAGTTGTTCCATAGAGGTTAATTCTTCAGTCACTTTAAAATCAGCATTGACTTCTTGAATAAACAACAGTTCTATTGGTACAGCAAAATAAAAATATGTATTTGATCTTTGTCCGCTAGTTCTGACAAAGAGCTCCTGAAATCCTTATAATTTCCTGAGTGATAGGGATGAAACAGCATCTTTTGTTCAAGTATTTGCTCTCTGACCCAGCTCCTAAACCAACTGTAATTTCCTGAGTGAAAGGAGTGGTAAGAGTGTCTTTTGTTCCTGGCACACATAGCCTAAATCCCTGAGAAATTCCTGGGCTACAGTTCTCTTTTGTTCTAATGAGGTGACTCCTGGTGGAATCCTAGATGGCTTTAGCATGGCAGGGAGTCCTCAGAAAGACCAGACCTCGTTTAGAAGCCTACAACTTTCAGCCCTGGACACTTGAGGGAAGGGCTACAGGCTGAGTTAATAACCTATTGTGTCGACAATATTAAACCTCCTAAGTGACCTTAACTGATCCAAGGTACAGAGAGCTTCTAGACTGCTGAACACATCCATTTGCATGGAGGGTGGTGCACCCTAACTCAACATGACATAAGGTCCCGCTTGGGACACTTTCAGATATCACCCTACATGCCTCTTCATCTGTATCCTTTTTTATTTTTATTTTTTTTTGGTACCAGAGATTGAATCCAGGGGTGTGCAACCACTGAGCCACATCCTTAGCCCTCTTTATGTTTTATTTTGAGACAGGGCCTGGCTAAGTTGCTCAGGCCATGCTAAATTGCTGAGGCTGGCTTTGAACTCATGATCCTCCTTCCTCAGCCTCCCAAGCCACTGGGATTACAGGGGTGGGCCACCATGCTTAGCTCATCATATACTTTTGTAATACAATAGTAAATGTAAATAAAGCACTGAGTTCTATGAACTATCAAACCCATGAAAGGGATCATGGAAACCCTCAATTTATAGCTAGTTAGAATTATGGGAAGTTGAACTTGTGACTACAGTCTTAAGTGGGGGCATCCTTGTGGGACTTTAGTTTTTAACCTGTGGGACAGGATGCTAATCCAGATAGTGTCAGAGTTGGATTAAATCACAGTGTACCGAACTGGCATCCAGAGAGTTGGAAAACTGGTATGGGGAGGGAGATTTTTTTTTTTTCTTTTGCAGTGTCAAGGATGAGACCCAGAGCCTCACGCATACAAAGTACACACTCCACCCCTAAGCTATAGCCCCAGTTCCATCGAATGCATCTGGTGTCACAAGTGTTCTGTGAGCAGAAACAGTTTGTAGTAATTCGTATCATCTACTAACATACCAAGAGCTGACTAAAAAAATTTACCTTGAGATTTTTTTTTGTTTTAGTTTTTTTTTTTTTTTTCAAACTCATGCCTTGTTTTTTTAACTGATTCAATATTGCTCTCAGGAAGAATTTCATTTGAAAACCAGAGCTCAAAAAAAAAAAAGTATGAAAATCACTGTCCTACACTAGCTTCCGTCAGTACCTTGTGTTTAAACTGCTATAAATTTCATCTTATTTGTTCTTCCTCTGAAATGTATTTCATAGGTATTTCATTCAATTTTTAGTCTTAAAGTCTTGTTCATGGGTTCAGGCCCTGATCATTTAACATAAACTTGCTGGAGTATGAGAGTGGCATTCCTAAGGAATTCATTATAAAGACAATAATTTCAATGAGGTTGGGGTTAAGTCTAGTCATTTTAAAAGTGACTTTCCCGTTTGGGGTGGGGGGTTATAGCTAATTAATTAAAACCCACACACCGCTGAGTAAATAAATCCAGACTCTTATAGAAGCAGTCTTCAACTCTCAATTTAGAATAGTATGATTAAATGTAAATCTCAATTTTATATACAACACTGAATAACTCATTTAAAATTAAAACAACGCAAATTTAACAGATTTGGAATACAAAATATCACATACAAGAGGAAAAAATGATCCAAAAATGTTTTTACTACATTAACATAGTCTATTACTATTGTTTATTTTTTTTCCTCTCTTTTTTTAATATCAGAAAAGGCCGAGGTAACATTAGTCAGTCACTGGGCAAATTCTCCTACTAAATATAATCTAGCAGAAGTCTAGATGATTAAAGCACAGCATCAAGCACTGTTTTTGGTAGCCAGCCTCTGCCTGTCACACCATTCTCTTTCCTGTCTTTGCTTAGTATCTCATCTCCTTAACAACAGCCTCTCAAATTTCTCCAGGTCAGATCCTAGAATGTATGTCCATAGCTTCTGTACTTGTCACTGAATCTTAACATTTAAAAAAAAAAAACACCTTTCTATTACAGGTTCCCATGAGTTCACTGTCCATTTCTCCTTATTCTCATTTTTAAAAATAACATGTCTGAAGAACATGTAGAGCAAAAGAAGATTTTTCTATGGAGACAAAGCTAATTAAACTTCTCAATAGTAGACTTACAGTTGATCAGACTCCATGTCCCTCCCTCCCATACAATGATAAAGAACTATAAGGGAAATCATACAATGTATCCAACTGACTTTTGAAAATGAAGAGAGTTCCTTCATTTTTGAAGCACAATAGGCCTACATAGAACACTATGTGGGCTTCCAAGGATAGCAAAAATTTGTTGTTGTTTCTATTTACACTCATTTATTTATTCAACAAATGCAATTGTCTTTTTAAATTTAAAATAACTAATCTACAACCTGTTTATTCACTCCTAGGTAATTAAGAGTTGACTGAATATATTTTCTGAAATAAATAAAAAAGTACTTATAAAGGACTCTGAGAAAAAAATCAAAATAGGTAATGAAATGTGGGTAAGGAAGAAACAAGTGCTGAAATGCGTTTATAAAGGGGTTGAAATATATGGGGGTGTAAATAAAATTTACAGTTAATTATCAGTTCTTTTATATAGCAATTAATTCCTATTAATTGCAGGACACAGCAAGAACAAGACAAGGATGTCCATTCTCACCACTTTATTCAATACAGTTCTTAAAACACTAGCCAGAATCATCATGCAAGCGAAGGAAATTAAGAAGTTAAACTATCTGTTGATGATGTGATCCTATCTCTAGAAGACCCAAAAAACTCCACCAGAAGACTCTTAGAGCTGATAAATGCATACAGCAAAGTAGCAGGACACAAGATCAACACCCACAAATCAGCATCTTTCCTGTGCCCATTAGTGATTCTACTGAGAGAGAAATCAGAAAAATCACCCCAATCACAATAACCTCAAATACATACATACATACATACATACATACATACATGGGAATTAATCTAACCAAGGAGGTGAAAGATCTCCACAATGAAAAATATAGAACATGGAAAAAAGAAATTGAAGAAGACCTTAGAATATGACAAGACCTCCCATGTTCTTGGATAGGAAGAATAAATTCTGTCAAAATAGCCATACTACCAAAAGCAATATACAGATTCACTGCAATCCCCATCAAAATGCCAATGACATTCTTCACAGAACTAGAAAAACAGTATTAAATTTATTTGAAAGAATAGAGACACAGAATAACCAAAGCAATACTGGGCAAGGAGAGATGCAGGAAGCATCACAATACTTGATCAGAAATTATACTGCAGAATTGTAATAACAACAACAGCGTGGTGTTAGCATCAAAATAGGCATAAAGATAATGAAATACACAGAAACAAACCCACATACTTACAGTTATCTGGCAGTTGGCAAATGTACCAAAAATATTTGTTGGAGAAAAGACAGCATTTTTAACAAATGATTTGGGGAAAACTGGAGAGTCACATATTAGAAAAATGAAACAAGATCTCTTATCTCTCACCCTGAATGTAAGTCAAATCAAAATGGATCAAAGACTTGGGAATTAGACCAGAAACTTTGTAACTGTGAGAAGAAAACATAGGATCAACACTCCATCATATAGGTGCTGGCACTGACTTCCTTAATAAGATCTCTAAAGCTCAAGAAATAAAACCAAGAATCAGTAAGTGGGATGCCATTAAATTAAAAAGCTTCTGCACAGCAAAGGAAACAAGAACACAAGGAAAGAGCCTACAGAATGGGAGAAAATCTTTGCCAGCTGCTTCTCTGACAAGGGATTAATACCCAGAATAAATAAAGAACTCAAAAAAACTTAACACCATAAAAACAAAACAAAACAAATCAATCAATTGGCAAAATAACTCAACAGACATTTCTCAAAAGAAGAAACAGAAATACCCAACAAATACCTAGCAAACAGGGAAATGCAAATCAAAACTACGCTAAGCCTTTACCTCACTCCAGTAAGAATGGCAACTATCAAGAACACAAACAGTAATAAATGTTGGTGAGATCATGGGGGAAACAAATACACTTGTATATATCTAGCTTTTTATGCCTCCTTCTGGTTCTTTTAAGCCAGTATACATAACACAGTGCTTGCCTTGTTGTTCAGTGTCTGGCAATTGTCTGGATGTCTGTCTGTCTGTCTGATTTTTTAACCTGGCATTCTCTGATTAACTTATTATCATTGACTGATTATCCTTAACTGATCATCATTCCCAACTTTAGTGCACCACAGATTGTTTCCCTGGTCCTGGCTTCCATACAGATCCTGAGATGACACCTGACTCCCATGCACCACACAAACTACATGATCTCTAAATCTAACTCATTCTTAAGGTCGCTTATGCTCTACCTCTTCCCTGAAGCTATTCATCTGAACTCCTGACATATAGATTGTCTACCATTTTTTTTGGAAAATTTGACACATCCTTTGTTAATGTGAGTCAAATGATTTGCATGTGCATTCATTCTGCAATTATACATAAGAAAGAATGAGATCACTGCAACAGTCCCAATTTGTTAAATTAGAAACTTATCAAAACAAACAGCTAACAAATTTTTCTCTTTCTACTGTAGCCACGATGAACTAAAGAAGAACATTATATATGGATATGAGAGGTAGAGATACTTACACAAATATATACTCTCAATTGAAAAATTAAGGCCAACTTCAACCATAAAGCCTCCCTAATTCAGTTCTAAAACTAAAGTTAATCTTCTAGATGACTTCCTCTCCTCCCAAACAAAAAGTCTTGTAAGAATTATTGACAGTTTTGCAGAGAAAAAAAAAATCTGGTTTCTGAAAGCTTTGTTAAATGGGAGTGTCAGCCACCTGCTTTATCTTCCTTAGGAAGTTTTGCTCATGCCAGTGCTGTCTGGCTTCTCTATGATTAATAATAAACTATAAATTAGGGATTCAGAAAACATAAGAGGGAAAGTATTTTTTACCAGTAACTGAACCACACTGAAAGAAACATGAACTACTGAGCCAAGTTAGTCAAATGTGAGTCAATACATTCTCCAAAACACTCCAAGCCCCAACAAAAAAAAAAAATTTTTTTTAATGGTATTGCTCAGCTACAACATAGTTGTGAAAACACAGTCAAGACAAGAGGATCAACATGTGTTTTCAGGGTGAAGAATACTAACTTAGAAAACAGGTTTTCCGGCATTTCTTATTGTAGTCATATGGTAAGAGAGTACTGTATACATCTAAGAACTATAGCCTTAAAGAATTTTGTGGGAAAAGAAACCTAGTAATCAAGCACAATTATGAATAACTCTTATGTTGGGGGGAGAAAAATTACTTATAAAAATTTGCCTTTAAGTAGAAAGGGTTTCATAACATTTTTGCTACATTAAATAAACAAATTATGAAAACTGCCACGACGATAAAACACAACCAGGTATTCTGTGGTTTACTATTTAGAGAAAATTAGAAAAATAAAACAAAATTAAAAATTGTAGGGTTGGGGTTATGGCTCAGTGGTAGAGCACTTGCCTGGCATGTGTGAGGCACTAGGTTTGATTCTCAACATAACATCTAAATAAAAAAATAAAGGTCCATCAATGACAAAAAAAAAAAATTGTTTTTAAATTGTACTTCAGTCTTTTACTCCTTGAACTCTCCCACACCATGGTGATAAGACTAGTGTTTCCTTGTAGTAGAACAGTCACAAGATGAGGAGAAAAGAACACAACTGATTATATATTCTAACACTTAACTCTATATATGCATTTTGAAAACACTAAAGAAAAGGCATATTCCACCAAAGCACCTGATCACAAACAAATCTGTCAGTGTCAATGAAGGTTTTACCTTGGTATGTAACTGACCAATAATTCTGGTTCTGAACAAAATCATCAGAATTATCGTCTTCAATCTTAGTGCCAATCTTATCTTCCCTTCATATCCCCAAATGCACCCTAAGTAAAGGATCTATAAATTCACAAAGAGATACACATCTCCCATAATTGTTAAAAGTAACAGTCTAGAGAATATTTGAATTGTGATAGTTTGCAGAATCAGAATTTCAGGGATTAGCCCCTAGGGGAGAAAGTACTACCCCTAAAATAGTATTTACCAGAGAAGCCCAAATTTAGGAATAGAATTAAATGATAGTGTCTGGGACCAGTTACAAATATTTCTATTTAAAAATCAAATCAAGCTAAGTTCTTGATTTTTAAAAGCCACAGAAGATATCCTTATTATTGGTCAGATCAGCCAGGTAGGTAATGATTTTCATCTAGGATAAAGGAAGCAGGGTTTAGGAGTGAAGGACTAGGAGGAGATGGCATAATGAAACCTAAGGGGATGTGGAAGGCTGTAAAGAAAATGGGGTCTTTCAAAACCAGCAATCCTTCTCTCTACACAACCTTTGAGGATCAGTGATGGGTAATTTGTTATCTGCTTGACAATTTAAAAATGGTAGACATGCCAGAAAATTTTTTTTTTACTGCCATCACTACTTAAACACATTCTCAACTAAAAGTCTACAGAGAAAGAAAGCTCTGACATGAACAAACTTGAAGGCACTACCCTCCTCCTAAAATAAAAGCCATTTATAGCATGAAAGAAAGGACTGAATAAGTGATGGAGAACATATTTGTGGGTCAACATATATTATCCCAAACAAGTTTAGCTTATACATAATTTGACTATAAGACCCCCCCCCCAACAACAGAATCAAGAATATAAAGTAAATAAGGAAAATCTATTCCTTTTATCAGTCCCACCAAGGGGTGTGGCAGGTAGAGGAGGGAGATGGGACAGAACAGGACAACAGGGCAGAATTGAGTCTCCCTTCAAAAGAAACTTTTCTTTGTAAAAGAATCCTAAAGACTATGTTGTCATGATTCCTCTGGCCTTATCTTCTAAACGCTTCTCTATAACATGACAACTCCAACCTTTGCTTCCATGGAACCCTTGTAGATGTTACTAAACACATAGGAAGGCTAAAGCCATAATTAGTTTTAGCTTAGTGACAGAGCAAGAAAAATGCAAAAGCCCAAAAGCTGCATATCTGTTTCTGTCCCATTCTGCACAGTCAGTGATTGCACACTGTACTCTAGAATCATGGACACTTGAGTTGGAATCTGTGCTTCATCATTTACTTAGATGACACAAATTTAGGAAAATCTCTCAATTTCTGGGTGCTTCCCACTATTTCCTCAGCTATAAAATGAGGATAGTAATAGCTCTTGCTTTTCAAAACTAATATAAGAACTAAACGAAATATTTTAATAAAATATTTAGTAAAGTACCTGGTATTTAGCAAATTCTCAATAAATGTTAATTACCCATAATACCCTGCTTAAATCCAAGATACTCCCATGGCTTAGCACAGTTTTTCCAGTCATGGGTTAACAGAATTATGACCAACATTTTAAGAAAGAATTCACCAAATAAAAATATCCTAGGGTAATATATGTATCATTTCAAAAAAATTTTCAGATACACTCCCACCCAACCAATGACACACACACACACACACATTTTGAACTTAGCCTCATGAAGCTTTTCTGTGATGCCTTCCTAAGTAACTTCAACGGACAGCAAACATTTCACATAAAACCCTATCATGCCTAATTACATTGTGTTTATGTCTACACCTCTATTCCTTAGTGCCTGAAAAATGTGGATCAGTAAATTCTTGTTGAATAAATCATCAAAATCTAATAGGTATTAAAAACATATGAATATGAAGAAGCCAATGTCTAAAGTTATAACTTGTTTTAGTAGGAAATAGTGTGATTGTACTTTTTTTTAAAGATACGTGCACTATCGCCTATAAACTGACTACTTTTGGTTTTTGTATTAAAGAATTTGAGAGGAAAAAAATATAAAAATATTTATCTACATTTATTTTTGTCTGATCAGGTTTTATTACTGCATAGAAACTGAAATTTAGCTATAATGTCACACAAAATCTACAAAATTTTTCTTTCTTCCACAGTACCTAGTATACTCTCTCATCTGAAAGTGATGAATAAATGTGTACTTAGGAAACTAAAAAAGTGATGTGCAAAATTATCTTTAAAAAGTAGAACATCAGAGCTGGGAATGTAGCTCAGTAGTAGAAAGCTTGCCTCGCATGAACTAGGTTTAGCTAGGTTAGATCACTAGTACCACAAAAACAAAACAGTAGAACATCAAAACATACAGATGCGCTGTGTAGCTTAAGTTTTATTTTAGCAGACCAGCCATAATCATGATTCCTTTCAAAGGGAAAAGAAAGCTGAAGGAAAGTTTTTAGGCATAAAAGATATGATATATGATATCATATATCATATCTTATATGATATTTAGCATATATGATAAATAGTCCAAGGATCCCCTTTCACAAGTACTGCATATACTATTGAGAATACATGTAAGTAACAAGGATGCAGATACTTGCTTAAGTACTTAATACAAAGAAATATGAAAAACTTCAATATTTTCAATATTCATATTATCACCATCATTTTCAATTCTATTTAAATGTAAAAGTTATACAAATTTAACAACTCTACTTTTAATCTACTGCAAAAAAGCAAAATACTATAAATCATTTCTAATACAATACCTTTTACCATGTTAGAGGCATCCAAATCAAAATTACTTATAAAACCTAGTTTTACATTTGTTAAAAAAAAAATGCAAATAAATACTTGTTCTAAAATGAGGCTTAAATTTTAAGGTATGGATTCCTTTATAGTGATCTGTCAAAATATTTGTTCCTGTATCCTTAACAATTTGATTGAGAAATTGGAAGTCACAACTTTTTAAGATTATATCTCTCTTGATATGGTAAATTACAGAAATGAAATAAAGGGGGTAGGGACAAGAACAGTACTGTTCAGGCTAATTAGTCCAGAGACTAATTAATGCAAATGATAACTTTACCTATTCTGAAATTGTTAAACACCTAAGGAAATTGCTATTTCAGAAAAGTTTCCTGCTTTTGTCACTTAAAATGTATATTTTAACTTCCTATGAGGTTCTATTTCGAAGTAATTTAATGAATTTGAACATAAAAGCCAAGACTATTAATTAACATTGATTTATTTAAAGAAGAAAAAGGATAAGCTGAGATTTATGGTCTTAAGAAATAAAACCAATCAAAGTGGCAACAAGTTGTTGCTACTTATTAAAAAATCTCCCCTACATTTGAAATCGTAATTTCAATGCTGCAGTAAGGGTGGCAACACTCACCAGTATGAATCTTCTCATGTCTCTGTAGCAGGTACTTCTGTATGAAACGCATGTCACATTGACTACATTGAAATGGTTTTTCGCCTTAAAATAATTTCACATCCACAGATTAGTTAATGGACAAAAGAACAGTTTTTTAGTTACTATTTCTGAGGAAATATAAATCTTAGAAGCCCCAAATTTTGGAAAATTCCAAAATATCCACACAAATTTTTTATACTTTTCATTAATTTAATAAAGTTTTATTTCCTCTCAAAATGTTCCCCAGGATTTCACATTCTCACCATCACAGAAAAATGAAATCAAATGTGATTTATATCTATCAAAGAAAAAAAGAAAACAAAATAGAATTTAAAAATCATAGGCTGAGAAAGAACTCTACTAGTTACCTTGTAACCTTAAATATCTTTTCTTTCCAAGATGTACCCATCCTCTTCTCTGTGGCTATCCTACCCTTTTTTGCCCTATCACCTCTTTTCTTTAGAACCTTCAAAACTTTCTAAACATTCCTTTTAAACAAATTTTTCTCTTCAAACTTTCCCTCTCTGTTGGAGCCCTTCCTTTTAAAGGAGAGTATCATTTAGTCTGCTCCACGCTGAGAAACCTTGCTCCAATCCTGGACTGCTCCTACCTTCACACTTTCTTTCCTTCCCTTTTACCACAACACCTTCTTAAAAAAGAGTAGTCTATCCAAGTCTCAAATCCTTCACCACTCATTTGTGGCCTGACCCTTCTATTTTGCTCTCTGAAAAGCTACTTGTGATCTCCTTGCTAATAATCCCAGAGATTTTTTTTTTCGCCTCAGTTCTTCAACACTTTCTAACCTGAGGGTTATGACACTGTTGATCCTCTCTGGGATTCTCTCTTCTTTTGGCTTCGGGGACACCACCGTATTTTCCCAGTGCATCACTTCCCTTATTACTTTGTCTTCCTCTTACATACCCTTATTCATTCTACTCATCTAGCTTGTTTCCCCAAAGGGCTGTGATCAGTCTTTAGTTCTTTTCTCAACAACTTCATGATCTTAGTTATCATTTTTTATATTTGATTCTCAAATCCATATTTCAAACTCTGTATGGACTATACTATATAGAAATGAATGTTGACAATAATAGTCTTTTAGCACTTCTCTAACTAAAAGGAGCACTTTAAGACAAATAAGTGTCCAATTAAGACTATTTCATTAATTTTATACATCCATGCTAATTATTTTTTTCATTTAAATTATTTCCTGATTTCCTTGTGATATTCTGGCCTATGAAATCTAATTGGTAATGCCAGGTTAGCTATGGTCTTAGGAATGGATGACATTTACACAAAAATGAAAATAACAAATATAATAATTTTAATGGCCATAAGCCCATTTCAATTCAAGAAATACCTGTATGAATGAAGACATGCCTCTGTAAGTGATAGTTCGTTCTAAAGGCAGCATTGCAGTGCTCACAAACATGAGATTTAGGGGTTTTCAAACCAAGTGATCCATCCTCATTTATTGTAAGGATCTAGTTTAAAAAAAAAAAAAGGCAAAAACAAATAAGTTTTTAAAATGTAATTAAATATTAATTTTTTTAAAAAGGATAATATAAACAAAGGTCATCAGTGGTTATAAGTATTTTTCTATAAATAATCTTGAAAAGACTATCAGAATAATGCTATCTTTAATTGTAGGAAAGTACAATTTGACTCAAAATGGGTAAAAAATCATTAATAAAACCTTGAAAGTTGGTTAAGTAAGATCTCATCACTCTGCCACTCCCCTGTGATACTGATGAATGGAGTCACTAAGTGTTCTCTGCTAGACTGAGCAGCTATACTTTTGATTTAAAACTCTCATATATGCAGGGGGAAAGTCTTATGTTTTAAACATGATCTAAATATCAATCAGTATGGGACCTGTTAAATAAACCATAGAAAATGAATAAAATTAGCATTATATGATTGCAATATAAAATGAGAAAATTCCTTATAAACTCAGAGGGAAAGCACGCTGCAATTTTTAAAAAAATAAGGTTTAGAACCCAGTGTGTAATTTTGCTAATTTCTATATACAAAAGAATACATATAGGGATATATATTTGTATATGCATAAAAACTACTTGAGAAGGATATACACAAAACGTATATAATATTGGTTGTGACGGCTAGGGAACTGGGCACATAAGAGATAAGATGGGAGAGGCAGCTTACTTGTATACTTAAAACATACTTTGAACATGAAAGTGTTTGTCTATTAATCTTTTAAAAAGAGAGACAATTAAGTTTTCATGACATCCTACGGTTAAATTTGAAGTCTGGATCAGTCTCGGATCGCTAAGGTTAATCTAGAGCCTCTACTATTGTTAAACATATTCCTAAAAACATTCATTGCTTAGAGGTAGATAATGGAAAAGCAAGACACGAGACAAAGAAATCAACCTCATCTTCTTGGTATTCTTGAGATTGAGAATATTGTGAGCCTGGTCTAAACAGTTACCAAAGAGAAGCTCCACCTTGAGGCTCATGAATTCCAATTTATCAACAACTTGTTCATCATGCAATATTGAACTGCCTCTCATCAGACTGATGGAATGAAAATAACAAATGATCCCTTTTTTCATTATTGAGGAGAGAGAAAAGATGGCAAAATATGATGTGAGGAAGCAAAGAAAATCCAAAGATAAGATCAGGAAGAGTATAGCTAGTGAGAGGGAAACAATACTGGAGACAGAATACACAAAATGCAAGTTAAGAAACTGTCTAGTACAGGAAAGAAAGATCTCGAAAATATCTTTAAGTAATACCAAGGACTGTGGAAACTGATGAGGATTTGCAAACACAACAGTTATGACTACTTCCCCAACCTAGAAAAGAGATGTAAGAAAAAAAGGCTTTAAACTTAAAAAGGGGGCTGGAGTTGTGGCTCAGTGGTAGAGCACCTGCCTAGTACATGTGAAGCACTGGGTGGGATCCTCAGCCCCATATACAAATAAATTATTAATTCAATAAAGGTATTATATTCACCTACAACTAAACATTGAAAAAAAAACTTTAAAAAATATTTTTCACTTTAAATTTTCAGGAAGACAGCACAGCCTATACTATATGCAAATCAAGGGTAATTATTATGCAAATTACACAGGGCATTTGGGTTCTGGGCAAACTGCCAATATGGTCAACAATGCTTCAAAGTCTATGCACTGAAGTCATAGAAGGGAAACATTTGGCAAGAGAATGGAAGTGGGTGTCACAGCTTCCTGAACAGTCAGTGAGAATGGAAAGTTTTATCTCTGGCTGGTCAAACATTTTTCAACTCCTCCAAGTCACATAATAATATGCAAGTTAACATCATTCAAAAAGAAGACATAAAACCCTTTAAACTATGATTCAAAAAATATTTCTAACATAAATAACAAAAAGATTGAGTATTTTATATAAAACAAAACTAAAAAAGATAGCACCAGGGTTATTTTCCCCCTTAATATATGTTGATAACAAAAAAGAAGATGTAAGTGCCAAAAAACATGGCAGTTCAATAGCTTTCTGTGGCATAGCAACTGCAAGGAAAGGCTTTACAAAGGGCAAATCTTCCCCAAATTGCCTAATGTGAAACGGATGTAATCTCTGACTGTACAAAGCTCTTTTATGAACAGTTTAAGAAGTTCTAGGTCATTGTTTTCTGGCATTGGAGGTAATACTGCCCATCTCTGTGGGTTTGGGTTTAACATAAGGCGAAATTTAATGGGTAAAACTACTACCCTGCCTTATAGATAAATACAATTAAATTTCTGGCATATTTATAAGTTTAAAAACTGTGACACCAAATTCTGGGACCTTTTATATTTAATTTTCTTTTTCTTCTCCTTCTTAAGGCCAGAGTAATAGAATCTTTGTTTAAAAGACACAGAGTAAAATCCATCTTTCCTCAAACAAGTACCAATGGTCCCTCCACTTTGTAATGTTTTTAATGTATTCAAGGATTTTGTCTGTTTTATTTGCCACTAAACTTGTGACCAAAATGGTGTCTAGGGCAGAGTAGGACTCTATATATACCTACTGACAAGGCTGCCTGCTACCCACACCAAAAATCCTTTACAGTTTACCACTTCATTCTTTCTTTTTTTTCCTTTGTACCAGAGATTGAACTCACGGGCACTCAATCACTGAGCCACATTCCCAGCCCTATTCTTTATTTTATTTAGAGACAGGGTCTCACTGAGTTGCTTAGCACCTCACTGTTGCTGAGGCTGGTTTTGATCTCATGATCCTCCTGCTTCAGCCTCCCAAGCTGCTGGGATTACAGGAGTCCACCACCTTGCCCAGCTCATTTCATTATTTTAAAAACATCTTTGCTAAAACCAATATTTTTCTATCTTTCACAGTTCATATCCCTGAGTAGTGTCACAGAGGTGGGCAAGCAGTGAACAAAGTTCCTTGGTGGAACAAAAATACCACTGATAGAGGTAACATTTTCTTTCTTCATAAACACTTGGCTTCTTTTCTTTTTCGCGTCCTTTTAAGGTCTTTTAGTAGAATATGTTCGCCCACAGGAGTATGTTTGCCTTAACAGATTGGCAGTCTTACTCGTGAATGGTACCATAAAATAATCTTTGTTTTTCTTTTCTTCCAGCAACATATGAACACCATTACAATAGGAGAATCTGAAGTTTCAATATTTGCAATCCTAAAATGTCTGCTATAGGATCTTTGGATACTTTTCTTGTCTCTTATCACTATTACGTTAGCAGAAATATAGTGCATTATAAATACCGAGCAATTGGACTTTACCAACTAGAAAAATTAGAAATAATCTAAATAGTAACCAACACGTGATTTTTTTTTCTGTTTAATAAATTTCAAACAGAATTTTACAGAAAAAGATTTTTGTATCAAATGGAACCCCTGAGCCAATCTGCTTTCTTAATCTTATGGTCCACTGTGAATATAATTTTTGATTTAATACAAATCTGCTTCCAGATATATATTAATATAGCCATTTTCAAGTCCTAAGGTATGCCTGTTCAACTGACTTTTTCCTCCTCAAAGATAGCCACCACTGAATAAAACATGACACCTCACAATAAGAAAAAGTGCAATCCTCTTCAAAGGAAATCATGATTTTCTAAACTTTATGAATATATTAAAATTATTAAAGCATATTTTAAATTAGTGACTATATGTTTTATTACTCTTCCTAAATCAATTTTAATCAACTTCTAAGTCAGTAAAACCCAAAAAATGACTTAACAGAGAATTTAAATTCTCATCTATTATGAGCCATTTTAGTGCAACTGATGGTGGGGAGTAGAGCTTTTAAAATTCTCTTTATTCTTCAAATCCAATCAGAAATGGAAGAACAGTGTAACCGCAAAGACATACAACAAAAGAATAAAGTCATCCAGAGCAGTAACCATCACATCTTGACTATCCTACTTACAGCAATCTTCCATCCTCACACAGTCACTTTGTTTTTCTTCAGGATTTTTAATTGTCTATGACTAGATTTTAACTCATACGAAATTTCATTTTTAAATGGCAAGTTTAGATAGTGCCAGAACATGAAATTTGCTGTATCATAAGCATGGTACAACAAAAGGCCAACATAATAGCCATGAGTTTTAGAAAAAGTTATTTCTTTCTTGATTCTTGAATTTAGAGAAGTATATATATTTTCTAAAGGAAGATTCGTATAATCAGAATTTTGTTTTAAAGGGTTTAGTCTTATGAAAACAATCTATCCAGGATACATTAACTGCCTGGAAAAATTAGATAAACACTAATTATATTATTTTGCTAATTTCTGCCTTCATTTTCTATTAGTACCAATTTATAATTCCTGTTTTCATCATATCTTAAAATCAGTTTATCTTCAAAGAAGCCACTTCTTCCTAAAGCAAATTAACAAAGAGAAGAAAGTATGACAAATTCCTGGTACATGCATTTCTCTGCTCCTTTTAATTAAATTTTAAATCTTTAATATCAAAATGTTGAATATATTTTAGGAACCAATGGTGTATAGTAAGTTCTGGCAAAGGATTCTCTATATAGCTCATAATCTATTCGTAGGTAGAATGTGCTCTTCTTTCCTGAGTTCAGTGTAACTTTTAATAATCAAATTACCTAAAGTGTCCTAACAAACACTTCTAAAACTTAAGAGATGCCTTCATGTAACAGCCAAATTATTTGTTAAACAAATTAAAAAGGAAAAACATTTCAAAATAAAGAGAATTAAAAGTACATTGCTCTTTTTCATTAAATTACTAAGGAATTTGAAAAGGCCTACAGAACATAAATAATACTGGATTATGATGTATTTTACTGAAAAGGATTCTTAGACCTCATTAATGTTAACCAACAACCTGATAAAACCCTTCTGCAGTGGAAAACAGTCCCTCCTAACTCACCTAACAAGTCAATAGCAATATCAAGTGATAATACCTCATTTATCCAGGAACTTCTGAATTTAAGACTTGAAGGTCTCAAGCTTAAGTGTATATCATAATCACTTTTGCTCTTCTAAGGTATAGATATAAACCTCATGAAAAACCTCATCCTCCTCCAGGGATGGAGTCTGGACATCAGTAACTGGAAAAAATCCTATAGGTGACTTATGCAGAGCCAGGAGGGAAAATCACAAATACATTTACACAGGCTGTTCACACACTTCTAGGAACTTTAGCTACCTGTGATCCTATCCAGAACAAAACCAAAACAAATTTGAGTGGCAAAGGAAGGTGGTAATATGTGGCCACACAGAGAGAGCAATGTAAAAATAAACAACATTGTCCTTAAAGGAATGAGTAGCACTTAAGTCTAACACTCAAGTTTAACAATGACAGTAAGAGAAAAAAGAGCCCTAAAAACTGTCCTTTCTGAAGGCTCATTATAACACACATGATTTTTAAAAAGTGTTTACAACATCAGCACCAAGACATTAAAAGTTGACTTTTGCTCAAATGTAATGCATTTAAAAATAAAACACAATATAAATTTTCAACAAAAGAGTTAAAATAAAATTTGGGCTACAGTGTGTAGCTCAGGGGTAAAGAGTTTATCTACCATGAGCAAGGCCCTGGGTTCCATCCCAAGCATTTCAAAGAAAAATAAATTAAAAAATAAGTAAAAGGGGCAAGGTTCTACTATGTAGAAAACTTACTTTCATAAAACAGATCATTCCACAATTCAGCAAATACTTGACCTACATAATATTCCCTAATTCATTTACCCTCCTCAGATACACTGCCAAGTGTTGGGCCCTTTTCAAGTATTAAACCTATCTTAATACAAATAGGCTTTGCCATATAAGACAGGTTCAAAAAGCAATTATTGCTTAATATGCCTGGCAGCAAAAGATGGCATAACAGTATTTCTTACAAAGGTTATCTTGAAGGGAATGTCATCTAGAAGTATCTAAATTCAGATATTACTAAAAATCACATTATTTTAAATACTTCCTATATTTAAAATACAGATCTCTAATCTGACGCAATGGTGACACCTACTCAAAATATTCATAACAGCAAAAATCAAGATTTAGAAAAGGTATTGGTAGAGAAGTCTTTTAAGTACAATAAATTACAATTCTCATATCCCTATCTGTTACATATTATTTCCAGTCACTTCATCTCCCGCAGCATTTCCAAAAAAGAATGCTACTAAAATACTTAACATACACTAAACTTAGAGTTTGCCCAAACTGTGAAAAATTTGATAAAAATTGTTTATAAGCAATTTGATTTATAAATCCAAGAAAAACTTTTCTTTCTCTTCATTGCAAATGGCAGAACAAGTTATTTTAATGAAAAATCTCAAGTGACTTTTTATCACACTCCTGCAAAAATGTAAATTAACTGTTAATATGCCTAAAAGTTGTGAGACTCCAGAAACAAAAAAACCCATTGGAAACTGAAAATCAGTGTTAAATATTCCACACCTATTCCCTAGGTAAGAACTCAAACATAATTGTTTTTGTTATTTATATACCCATCTGCTATATGTTATTTCTGGTCACTTCACCCTTTTGAGAATTTCCAAAAAACACTGCCCTAAAAATATTTTCTTCTATCTATTATACTTAGAATAGGCCAAGTCATTCATCTGACCACTACATAGGTATGTAAATACTTCATACCATTAGAAATATTATAAAATAATAATTAAATAAGCTTATCTGAAATTAGACAAGCAAAATGGTTGAAAGGCTAAATATCTGATCTATATTTAGAAACACCTGGAACATATCATGATAAAAGGATTCCCAATAACATTAAAAGATAATAATTTGAATTGTAGTAAGAATTTCAGAAAGATATTACACTCCATAGGAGCACCAGGAAAACCAAGCACTAAAATAGCCAGGAAAATGCCGAATTTATGTATATCATGTTGATTCAGAATCTTTAAATAGATTCCCCATAGATTAGCAGTGACCCAAAGTAACACAATTGATCACTATCACAATTCTGAAAAATGTTTTTTCTCAAACCTTGGAATTATTCTACATAGGAGTCACTTGATTTATTCATTACTGTAAAGAACAAAAAATATATAGCCAGGTGTGGTGGCACACATCCATAATCCCATCAAATTAGGAGGCTGAGGCAGGAGGATCTCAAGTTTGAGGCCAACCTTAGCAACCGAGCAAGACCCTGTCTCAAAATAAAATATAAAGGATTGGGGATGTAGCTCAGTGGTAGAGCACTTGCCTAGCATGTGCCAGGTTCTAGGTTCATTCCCTAATACCACAAACATGAACACACACACACACACACACATGCACGCACACACAAAATCATAAAAATCACTAAGAAAAACATCAAGACCCCAACCAAAAAAAAGAAAGGAAGAAAGATGGGAGAGAAGAAGACTTCAGAAAACATGAAACATAAAATGCCAATAAAAATGAGAAAAACAATTTAGCATAACCACATATTAAACAAATTCAAATTTAAACCACAATGATATACTCTTCTTAAGCCATTAAAAACAACGAAGTCTGATACTCAAGGCTGATAAGAGTGCAGAGATACACTGTAGGTCCACGTGGGTAGGAACATAACAGGTACGACAGTTCTGGAGTAACATTATCCCTGTGTCAAAGTTCACACTCTTTGATTCAATCACAATTATAAATACATGAATATTTTTTTAAGTACAGCATGATTTAAAATAGAGATGAAAAGAATACAACTTTCCAAGAGCACAGCAATGTTCAACACAGTAATCATTAAACACATGATCTATCAAAAACAATATAGTAGCTAATAAAAATGTTTACTTACAGCCATTAATAATTTTAAGGGTAAAAACAGCTTACACACATCTTAAGGGTTAAAAATCAGGAAATTAAATCTGTATCTACTTATATCCAAACAAACTGGAAAAAAAATAGAAAGAGAATATGGCAGAAAATCAAAGTAGTTATCTTTAAGAAACGACACTGTATTTTAGTCTCTGTACTTTTCAAAATTTGCTGTAATAGGCATACTTCTATATCCCCCAAACTGGTAACTGTTTAACAACCAGCTAGGGAATGAGAGGGCTGGGGAGGGTCTGCTGATTTCCATGGCATAAATCCTCCCACCATGGCTAAGTAAAAGCTACCAATGGTTTCAGCAACTGGCTTGCAAAATTTCCTGAAATTTTAGTTATTAGGGTTTTTTTTTTTTGTGTGTGTGTGTGTGTGGTGCTGGGGATTGAACCCAGGGCTTTGTGCTTGTGAGGCAAGCACTCTACCAACTGAGCTATATCCCCAGCCCCTTTAGCTATTAGCTTTTGAAAGCCAAAGTGAGCTGTTTCAGTACTGTTAGCACCAGCATGTTACAGTGTAAAAGTATACAAGATATTTAAATAATGATGATGACTGATTTCAAATCACATATACAAAAAGAGTAGCCAAGAGGGAAGAAAAAAGGATGAAAAAATTGACTGCAGAGATACAAATACGCCAAGTTCAAGATTTCCTAAGAATACCAAAAAGGCTATATATATAGCCAACTACCACTGTACAAAAGAGAAAAGCAAACAAACAAACATAACAGGCAACTTCCAATAATTTATACTGGGTCATTTCTGTAATTTACTCATTAGTTCATTCAATCACAAAATATTCACTAAAAGCCCATTATGTCTCCTACAATAGGTTCCTGGGATATAACTGAGTAAAATGAAGTCCCTGCCCTCATGGAGCTTACATTCTATTTCAGGTGTTCCACAAGCTTTTCCTGAAGAATAACTGGTATTTAATTTTCATGAAAATTCATTAAAGTAAGTCAAACTAGCTGGGTACAGTGGTTCACACTTGTAATCCCAGTAATTCATGAAGCTGAATCAAGAGGATCTCAAATTCAAGGCCAGCCAACACAACTTTGCAAAACCCTCTCTCAAAATAAAAATAAAAAGGACTGGGGATGCTGGTACACATTTGTAACTCCAGCTATACACATTTGTAACTCCAGCTATTGAGAGGCTGATGAAGAAGGATCTGAAGTCTGAGGTCAGCCTAAGCAACTTAGTGAGGCCGTGTTGCAAAATAAAAAATAAAAGGGCTGGGGATGTAGGTCAGGAGTAAAAGCATCAATGGTTTCAATGTCCAATACACACACACACACACACACACACACACACACGTATACATTATACATAGGTGTATATAAAACTAATATAAATGAGAAGCAAGGGTGCTACATATCATCTCCTAGTTTTATGAGAGGAAAAAGAGATTTGAAAAAAGAAAAGATAATTTTTAGGAGAAAAGAGGAACATGATAAAAAGGTAGAAAAACTCAGAGTCTTGGTCCACCACCTTGGTCCATCCCTCCCTCTTCCCTCTTGGTGAAGCTGGTGCAACATGGCAACTTTACTAAACTTTTAAGTCTGCCTTAAGGTCCAACCAGGTTCCTGTCTGTAAGCTATACCAATAGTTTGGGATTAAAAGGTTAGTGACCACCACCTTAACACATTCTCTTACTTTTGCAGGAGACCGTTGTTTCCGCTTCTTCTTTTTCTGTAAGTCTACTGGCTCTCTGATTTGTTTTTTGTCTCTCATCAGTTGTTCAGATACATCAGTAAAAGTAATTTCCTGCTTTACACTTATCTGTTTAAAAAAAAAAGCTGATTTTAGAAATGCATAAAGTCCATTGTGACAAAAAGTCATTGTATGTTCCATTCTTTGCTAAACCTACATATAGGTGCTCCCACAGTGACTGTGGTACGTGTCAACTAAATAATAAGTGATAGAATTTACTAATAGGCAGTTGAGAAGCAAAAATCAAGAGTACTTAAGCTGAGGGAGAAACTAAGATTTTTTTTTTAATCTACCTGGAATAAGGATTAAAGATGTCCTGGGAAAGATAATTGTAAAACCTAGTGGAATATGGTAGAAGTCAGGACATCAAAACATCAATTTCACTGCCACATTTGAGAACTGAAGCTGAGATAACAAGCACCAAAAAAAAGGTTAAGTTCCAATATTCAATACAATACTGGGGACACAGGGAACATTTAGACATCTTGATGGGGTTGCTTTTATAAAATATCAAGAGTACAAACAACACAAACTTTTAAAATATGATACATCAAAAGAAAAGACAAACAATGAAAACTTTATTATGTTCAACATCTTTGCCAAAACAGTAGTGTTTTCCTAGCCTTTATAACAAACCATCACCAAAAATATGATAATGAAATTGTGCATGGTTCAAGGCCACTACTCTGCACAAGATCTGATGCTTACTATATATAAATAGAGACATTATTCCATCTTTAGATCTCAGTTCTCACAGAGTTGCTTGTCCTAAAAGAAACCAAAGCTCTAAGGTCACTAATGGTACAGTAAATTCTCATTAGATCTAATGGAGCTACTTTATCCCCCTCCTCACTGCTGCATTTTCAATCTATCCTTTAAATGAAAACACAAGAATTGTAAAAGAAATTTTTAACAGGCTATAAAACACAGCAAAAATTCTCAAGAATCATCTGAGAAACACAATGTGCTAATGACCACATTTTCAAAAAACACTAAAAATGTGTAAAAGATCATGAGCATCTTATAGATTCACAGTGTGAGTTGGAAGACAGACAGCTATATAGAAAAGGCTCATGAGTAAAATGTTTAAACATAAGCCAGGGATTTCAGATTGACAAAATAAGGAAGTGGAAACTGTCACAGACTCCTGAAATATGGGCAATATGAGAATCACAAATCAAGAACCTTGACACAAGAAAACTATGATGTAAATGACTATTTACCTAATTAATAATTCTATCAGGCTATAAAACAGTAAAGTGACTGCTCTTAGGGCTTCTTACATTATCAATTAATTAGAACATAAAATAGGTCGTATCACCACCAACAAGGCTTTGGGACAGGACATCATACCACCTCTGAAGTTATGTTTAATAAAATACAACTATATGCTTGGGCTAATGATGAAACAAAGAAAGACAAGAGACTTAAGCAGCTGTAGAATTGCTGTCCCATTTTGTAGGGCCTCCAAAAATGTAATCCGAATATTTCTGTAGCCTTATAAATTGCAAAGAAACCATGAAATGTAACATGAAGTAAAAAGAAACAGAGTAACTCTTTTTAGCAAAACTGTTAAGTACACCCAGGCACAGTGGCATACATTTGTAATCCCACACACTCTGGAGGCTGAGACAGGAGGATCTCAAGTTTGAAGCCAGCCTCAGCAATTTAGCAAGTTCTTAAGCAATTAAGTGAGACCCTGTCTCAAAATAAAAAAATAAAAGGAATGGGGACGTAGCTCAGTGGTTAAGTACCCCTGCGTTCAATCCCCAGTACAAAGGGGGAGAGGGTCAAGTAGAGTATAAGATAAATTTATAAATAAGCCCTGCAATTAGCAGCTATTCACAAAGCAAACAGTCTTTGTGCACAAAAAGGGTTAATGCATACATTTCAACCATTTAATTACTACCATATACATGGAAAGTGATCATATCAATACTACCATTTTCAAATTTGAGGTATACTTTTAACATTAAAAAAAACTAAACCTGAACCCAGAAGTAACAGTGGATCAACAAGCACAATAAATAGCATTTTTAGAATGCTCCACTAGGCTTATCACTCATAAGTGGAATAGTCTGTTTATAACTTATAATCATACAATAAAAGTAGTCTAACCTAAGGCACTAGAAAAGATGTTGGCAAATCCCAAACTTAAAGAGATGTATGATAATAAGACAACTACAAAGAATGAGTTGCAAAGAAGTCTGGAAAAAACTTAAGACTTCTTTCACTCAAGAAAGACTACAACAGTAATCTAGAAAAACAAGAAAACTTCTTAAGCATGGCAAAAATAATAATAATTCACTCTTATCTACCCTTTCCTTAAGAACTCTTCTTAAAAGAAAAACATGTTCTTGGTGTTACTTTTCACACACACGCGCATGCACATACAAAAAAATAGTGTAATTAATAAAAAAGCAAGTATCTATCAATGAACAGGTAATGTTTGAAAAGATTGGTCTGCTGCATTTTTTCTAAACTGTTACTGAAAATGATTTTTTATTTATTTGGATTGGACTGGATAACAGCAGTAGCCAGTAAGTATATTTATCTTTGTAAATACTCATATTATAACAATCCTATCATGAAATACAAAGTTTTACCTCAGTTTTCAACTTAGAAAATGTTATTTGCAAAAAAAAATTTAACCTACTTTCTAATATCCATACCTATTTAGTTTCATTGCTTCAAAAATCATATTAAATAAATATGAACTATTAAGCACATTTACTTTGCCCTTCATTTGAATGGAAACATTGGTAATATTTCCCAAAATGAGTATTGTAGCTTTTTTTCTTTTTTCTTTTGGGGGTACCAGGGATTGAACTCGGGGCCCTCAACCACTAAGCCACATCCCCAGCCCTATTTTGTATTTTATTTAGAGACAGGGTCTCACTGAGTTGCGTAGCACCTCACTTTTGCTGAGGCTGGCTTTGAACTCCTGATCCTCCTGCTTCATCTTCCCGAGCTGCTCAGTTACAGGCAAGTGCCACTGCATCCAGCTTTTTTCCTTTATTTTTGAATTCCTTGAAATATCAGTAATGTATGTTACACACTACCATATTTTTCATCTTTTTTTTTCTTTTTATATATACATGACAGTAGCATGTATTTTGCCATATTACACATATGGCAAAACTTATTCTAATTAGGAACCCATTCTCATGGTTGTGCATGATGTGGAGTTACACTGGTGGTGTATTCATATATGAACACAGGAACCGTTATGTCTGATTCATTCTACTGTCTTGCCTATTCCCACCCTCCCTCCTATCCATTCATTCCCTTTGTCTAATCCAATGAACTTCTGTTCTGCCCGCCAACCCTCATTGTGTGTTAGCATTCACACATCAGAGAGAACATTTGGTTTATTGGGACTGGCTTATTTCACTGTGGTTTGCTGCATTTTTTGAATCTACTGAACATTAAGAAAATCAAGTCTAGAAAAAGTCAGTTTAAAAAAAACAAAAACAAAAAAAACCTCATTTCTTCTGATAGTTTAGTTTAACCATTTCACTTAGTCCTATCAGAACTTTCATGAATATTACAGAGCCTGAATTTCAATGCCCTCTCTCACTGTCCAGAAATAGCATCACCACTACCGAAAAAAAAAAAAAAAAAGTCTTTTTTCATTTAGACTTAACCAAATTCAGATAATTTACCTCCTAAAACTCTAGACTCTGCTCATTCCCTAATCCAAATTCTCTCAAACATAGAAGTAGCTCCTGTGGTGTCATGATTCCTTGAGACTTCTAAAATATATCTCCCTCTTTATATCTAAAATATATCTCCCAACTTTATAGAAGCCTCCCTATATTGAAAAAATTCTTTCCTTGCTTCTCAAGCCCCAAATCCAATCCAAGTCCAGAATCCAGAATGTCTTTCTTTCCCAAGACACTTCATTTCAGGCCCCAAAATAAATAAAAGTCTCTCTTTTATATTTAACTAACTCATGTACATTTAAGATATTTTTCACTGGTATTTCTCATAATATCTTTCACTCATGTATTCATTCAATAGCTATTAAGTGTTTGCTCTGTGCTAAATTCAAAACAAATTGTGCTAAAAAACAAAACAAAAACATTTACTGAGATCCAAATATGTGCAAATCATCATTTTAGAATGAAGAGATCATTCTCAACAGGAGTTTCTGCTTCAAATGTCTTAAAATGTAGATGCAGAGTTCTGATATATTCTAAAACTATGAATAATTCAAGTTAGCATGCCCTGCTCTAACTGAAGTGTACGGGGAATAAAGGTAGGAATTCCAAGGGAGGAATGGGAAATGAAAGAGACTTGAAATAATTGTAACATATGGATGAAATGAGACTTAATCATTATATATTCCCTTTTTATTTTTTCTTCCAAACCTGCTTGCTACTCTCCCCAACTTTCTTCTTCCAGACTCTTCCTTCTTTTCATTCCAAACATCCTTATATACATATCCAGCAACATCCATTTCACTCCCATTAATACTACCAATCTTGCTCATTTGGGGCATTATCATTTCTCAGTACATTCTTCCACAAATAAATTAATATAAAGCTGTTTGTCATTTATCTAGGAATGATTCTGCAATACTGCCTCGCTGCCAACAGTATCAATTGCAAGCTCCCTAGCTCAGATTTTTTTTTAAGATGCTACGTGATCAATCAATCTTTGCAAAAGAGACCTACCTAAGTCATTTGGTAGAAGTATCTGTCCTTACCATCTCTCCTCTCCATTTCTGGAGCAATATAGTCCTATCAAATTTCAATTTCAACTGAATTTCAATTTTTGGTATTCTTTCTTATACTCCCACTCATGGAGAAAAATTAAAGTATTGTGATTTCCTCTATACTCTGTGTGGACGATTCCATTCCCACTTATCACCAAGGCTCTGCTGCTTCATTGCCTCTTTAGTGTCCCAGACTCCTCATCAGGTACTTTTTCTCTTCCCAAAAGCATACTGAAATTTCCCCCATAAATTTCTGAGCTGGGCACAATGGTGCACACTTGTAATCCTAGCTACTCAGGTGGCTGAGGCAGGAGAATTGCAAGTTAGAGGCCAGCCTGGGCAACTTAGCCAAACCCTATCTCAAAATAAAAAAATAAAAGGACTTGGTATTAGCTCAATAGCAGAGTGCCCACCAAGCATCTGCAAGGCCCTGGTTCAGTCCCCAGTACTGCAAAATACACACATACATACATACACACATACATACATACATCTGTACACTGAGTTTTGTGGATTCAAATTTTTCCATCTACTATCCTTTTTATGGCAAACATTTTGAAAGAATAATCTGTACTTGGCGTAAGTAGACAAAATAACTATCCCCAAATTTAGAAAAAAA